>JAMAHF010000041.1:0-331525 GCA_023627405.1 Penicillium sp. S1316 | reverse complement strand
ACTCAGCCCGCGAAGTTCTAACTATCCTATATATATATGGTAAGGGTCTTACAGTCAAAAACCCGCCCCAACCCGCCCCATAACAACTCTACGCCCACAGGTTTTAAAAAAATAAATAAAACCTACCTAAAAAACCTATAAAAATCCATGCTAACTAAATAGGGAATATCTAGGTATTTTATATTATAATTAGATAATTTAATATATTAATATTATATATCTTTAATAAAGAATTAAATATCTCTAGAATTAGTAAAGTTATTAAGGTTTAAAAATATTATAGGATATGGTTATATAGTAATATATATTTCTAACCTATCTACCACTAGGAAACCTATATATATTCTATAGCCTTACTAAAACGCCCCATATTTTAGCTTTACTAGTAATATATATAATTTAATATATAAATATACTAAATATTAAATAAAAAATATAAAAATCCTTATAGAATATAATAAAATATAACTTTAAAAGTTAGTAATAGGTTTATATTATATATTTAAGCTAGCCTAATATAGTAATTTTTCTCTAGAATATACCAAGCCTCTAAGCCTAATTAGGTAATACCTAGGGGTTAGACCCTTATCTAGCTCTTATCTATAGTATTCTAGAAGTCTTGGTATTTCTTAGTAACCTAATAGGTTACTCTATACCCTATGGGTTGTCTAATTAGGACCTAGAACCTACTGGGTTTTCTAGACTAGCAACCCACCCTAACCCAGGCCAGGTTGGGGCAGGTTGGGGCGGGTTTTCTGGGGTGGGTTAAACAACTCTAGGCTATATCTCCCTAAGGGAAGCATTTTAATACTATAAACTACTTGGAAGGTATTTCCTCTATGCTTGTCTAGGAATATAGGATATTATATATATTATATTATAGGTTATAAACGAGCGCTCTAATAGGTCTAATTTAGTAATATATAACCTAACTTAAGATAATACTTGCCTTATTAATCTTAGCTTAAACTTTAATTATTAGCTTCCTATAAGCCTAAGTAGAGTTGTTCAACCCAGCCCAGAAACCCCGCCCCAACCCGCCCCAACCCAGCCTGGGTTGGGGTGGGTTGCTGGTCTAGAAAACCCAGTGGGTTCTGGGTCCTAATTAGGCAACCCATGGGGTATGGAGTAACCTAATAGGTTGCCAAGAAATAAATTACTAGATATTATAGTAATCTAATTATATACCCATGCTAATTACTAATAAATTACTGTATTTAATACAGTATTTTAATTAATAAAATAGATTATTGCCTAATTAAGCTAGTTGGGTTATTTGGGTTATTTGGGATGGGTTTTTAGATTTTTATAAAATCCATGGGCGGGTTATTAATATAGTAACCTAACCTAAAACCCGCCTGGGTGGGTTGCTTAGGGTCAAAAACCCGGCCCAACCCGCCCCATAACAACTCTAGCCATGTTTACCAGTGTAGCTTAAGTACGGCTGAGCAAACGGGAAGCCCTGTTCTCCACACCCTGTGGTCGTATGTCTAGATTTATTCACTAAGATGCGCTTTATAGATCTCTAGTTGTATGCTTTCTGCAGTATGGTCTGCGCCTGAGTGGAGTTACGCCACAGCGTTGCGTCCATAATTCTTCCTTCCCCGACCCCTACTCACCTGCTGCCAGTGTAATGTTCGTTCCTGTCGTACCCAAGCCTATCGAAATTATAACCCATTGATCGGACCTACTTTGGAGTTGTAGTAGGGGATATATTAGGAACCCTGACAACGCAGGGTAATAAAGATAAGAGTTCTTCACAGATGCATAGATTAGTGTTGTATCAAGGTAAAAAATATGACAAGTCGCGAAAGTCTTAGAAAGAACTTATACAATTCAAGCACAGTAGTACTTGTTACCAATTTGGTACTGTAGTCATGAGTGTTTGTCAGCCCACTGAGATCTACCAAAAGCAACATCGTAACAACTACAGTGAGATGACATTATATCAGCCATCATATTCATGTCCATGCTTTTTCCACATATGATTATTCAGATGATCCTTCCTGCCGAATGCCAAAGGGCATTCGGAACACGGGTACGCACCAGGAGAAACATGTATTGTCCTAATATGCCGCATAAGGTCATTCTCACGTTGGAATATGGTGGTGTTGGAGCAGCCCATTCATGAACATCGTTTGGAAATAAAATTGTAGGGGGGGGCTGGGAGTAAGAGACATGTCAGTCAACATAAGAAACAGTCGGGGGATGTTTACAAATACACGTACCCATTTGGAGAAACGTGTATTGTCCGAACGTGCCGCATGAGATTTTCACGTTGAAATATGGTGCTGCTGGGGCAGTCCATCCATGTACACGGTTTTGGAGTAAATTTCGAGGGGGCTCTGGGAATAAGCTATATGTTAGTGGTCCTAGACATAGTTGGGTGATGTTTACAAACACACCCTGGCACCGAAACTATGGAATCCTCCACAGCGGGCTGCTTGGTATATTCTGGAGCCTGTATTATTTGGCTGTCTGCCGCTTGCAAGGTTTCTAAGCGCTCTTGCTCCGAAAGGATGTCGTCTTCATCTTCGCCACCCACGTCCATGTCCTCAATCTCTCCGGTGGGATCATAGCATGTTGAATTATAGAGGACGTATAACGCAAGGTCCTCGAGATGGCGACCAAGGTGACGCTCAAATCTAGTAGCCACAATTCCTTTTTCTCCACATACCACACACTTGCAGGTGGTGTCCACCCCTTTTGTTGGTGCGTGCGCGGTGCAGATATGATTGTACCAGTGTCTGCGGGACATATAGAGCCGATTCGGGGTGGAACAGCTAGCGTCGAGGCAAACGTAAGGCATCACATCATGAAAAACGTGTCGTGCCCAGTCATGACGATCTCTGATCATGATAATGTAGTAGCAATATGGACATTCGAACGGGTTATCATCAGCCCATTCTTCAGGCGGCTCAGGAACCTTGAGAGCGCCCTCTCCGACGAACTGGCTCTGCGCATATGATGTGACGGATCCTTCTGAGCGACTGTGCGTGTTGTGTATCCCATCAGGGCCAGCATCATCAAAGGCAGTCGCGGTGGTTGCCGATAAATCATCATCCTCGTCAGATACCCGACTCAGCTTCTCGCGGTGTCTCTCCCGGTATTTTAGTATCGCTCTCTGTTTCGACATTGCGGTAGCCAATCGTTCAATCATGAAATCCTTGAGCTTAGGGTATTTATCGGAAACATATTTTCTGTCCCAAAACTTGAAGTGCTCGGTATCAGCATTGAATGCGGATACAAGACGATCGTGGGGCCGCTGGTCGTCTGATAATTATTGACAGCTGATAGAGATTGGACACTATATGGACTAGACTCGTGTAAATTTCCTGGATCTCCGTCTCGTCAGGTACCTCGTCTTCGACTTCGTAGTATGGGCTGGGGCCCTTTACATCTAATGCCTCCACCTCCGACTCCTGCAGAAGCTCGTCGAGATCGACCAACAACTGCTTAAGTCCGGAGAGAACCTCGATTGTCTGATGTCTGATATGAGAGGCATCACGGAGACGATAATCCAGCGATGACTGGTCAACCTGATGAGCTCCAATGTTTGCGGCCCACACCCGGAGACGGCCCAGCTCGTCGGTCCATTTATAAATCGGAACTTGGTCTGAAAAGTTTCCCAAAGCCTCCGATGACGCCAAATCAGCGAGCCTTTTCAGGCTATCGCGAACCGACGCTGAAATCGTAACCATGGTTGATAGAAATATGCGTCGAAAACAAGAGAGGTTGACGCAGATGATGAGATATTGCCCCTCATCTGCCCCTGCATGTTTGCTTGTTTTTATTGCGTCTGGTTGTGGCCATACGCGAGGCTCTGATCGCGCGGGGTCGGTCAGCAGAGCTGCACCGTGCTTGACACCACACCCGGGCGAGAAAAAGTCGTGGACTGCTTGCGAAGTCGACTTGAACATGGTGACCGGGTTTGAAGCGATTAGCGTGGCGCTCGTTGTCCTACCCCTACTTGTGAACCAGCTCGACAACTATGCTAAAGGTTTGGAGAGAGCACGGGACTGGAGGCGTGTTCGGCGGACCTTTTCCAAGTATTCGTTGAATATTGGAACGCAACACACAGTCTTCCTAAACAATCTTGAGGATCTCCTGGACGGTATCGTCGACGACGAGGATAAATTCCGTGAGCTCATCAATAACCCACAGGGGGCCCTTTGGCGCGACTTGGGCCTACAGGATAAGTTGCGGGCAAGGCTAGGTCGCAGTCATGATGTGTTTATGGGTAATATGGTGTCGTTGCATGATTGCCTCATTAGGTTGGCGAAACGGCTTGGTGTTGACCTGTCGAATTGTTTCAATGTATGTCCAGTCACGGCACGGACAAATGACGAGCACCGAGGCTAACTATCGCTTGACAAGTCTACAGCGATGCCAGATCCGCAGATAAAGATGTGGAAAATGTTCTACAGGGCGGTTTATGATTGACTTACTGGAGGATATTCGTAAAGCCAACGATACTCTCAGAACACTTCTTGAACAGTCTCCAGGTCATAAGTCGTCTAAGTCTCGGCCGGCCTGGAGCCAGCTTCTACGGCGGTTCCGGGAAGTTCGCATACATGCACAGGGTCTGTTTAGTGCAGTCATTCGCAGTGACCATTAGGGTTGCAATTTCAAGGACAGCCATCGTGTTCATCTCAAGCTTCCCTCCGTCCAGCTCATAACCAGCGATTGGGATAGTCCCCATCATCAATGTCGATTTTGCGTTATTTACTCCAACCCAGGCGGTCCTAGCTCATCGGCACATTGGACCTGGAGGGAGGTCGAATTCGAGCCTTGGAAAGCCGAAGCTCCAATCGCAACCACACGGCCTTCGATCCAAGATCAGACACATGGATCTGGAGATCGAAGAGTTCGCTTTCAGGAGTCGAGCTATGTCGCTTTTACACAGACCTTAAAGCCAATGCCAACCGTGCCCACTCTTCGTATCAAATCAGACATCTGCTCTTCTCTATCACCTTCTCAGAACATGCATAAAAGTCAACTTCTTGGCTTGCTCAGCGCAGATCCTCATCCGTGCTATCTCATGACAGCTATTGGAAGTCACGAGCTCAATATTGGCAACCGTCCGCTAAGAGAAAACTTGCAGCAAACAAGCCGACGAGACCGGCTCCGTATCGCGACAGAATTAGCATGTGGTGTAGTTCAATTCCATGGCAGCTGGTTGAAACCGAACTGGGATATCTCAGATATCCAGCTGGCGCTAGGAAGCAATGCCACAAAGATATCCCCTGGCAATCTATACTGCACATGGGCACTCACAGCTCAGCCAGGATCGACACCCAATGATAAAGGGAAAGCGCCCGCACTTCAAGTCCGGGATGATATCATCTTCCCACTTGGATTGGCGTTAATCGAACTCTCTCTCGGACAATCGATCGACAACTTGCGTCCTTCGAACAATGTGCCGTTGGACGCATTGCAAGCCAAGGTCAAAGAAGTATATGATAATAGTGGTTCGGGCTACAGCGATGTCGTGAATAACTGTCTATTTTGGCCGCCAGGGATGGCATCGCTCGGGTTCGAGGACGCAAGATTCGAAGAGCGAGTGTTTCATGAGGTCGTTTCCCCGCTGTTGCGGGAGCTGATGCACTTCGAGGGGTATTAGAGTGTGTAGCTTTGTGAGTGAGCCAAGACGAGAGGGTGTGAGACCGAGAAATTGTTACTTCATGGAGCGACAATGCCCCTATGTCTCCCAAGGGAACTTAAAGCATCGCGGAAATTACACCAACGCAGCAGAGGAGTAGCGAAGTACTTAACTCATGGTACCTGATACCTAGTAGACGATCCATAGTCAACTGCCTTTATAGGAGAAAAGTGATGCATTCCGTGTGCAGACCATAATATAACTTCTGATAGCTATTGTCTAGACAGAAGGGATACTCATGGCCAAAATTGCGCACGGAGCTTAGCGGAGGAAGCCATGGGACTGTAATCACGTGACTTGATTCTACTTCTGGAGGCCCGGGGAAGCAAATTTGGAAGCCTTAGGCATCAGTATCTTCCCTCTCCCGCGCGCAATTCTTCACCTTAATGAGTACAAAGAAACGAAATGTACTTAGTACTGTTAAATTATTGTCCAGATTACGCAAACGCACGATTTAACAACTGAATCTAGATTCCTGGTTAAATGCGGGAATTCAAAATTATGAACACATTATTTGATATATACAGGTGATGATTGGATCACAGGATGTGTAGCGGATTCGGTAAAGAATATAACCAAGAGTGTTTTCTCTCTCCCCACTTTAATTAGCTGCATCTGCTTTCCATCATGGTTATTTTGAAAGCGCTTGAAGGTCGCCTGGCAAATCCATACTATACACCCCCTCCCTAATAAAAACGTAATATGTCCCTAAGCTACCCTCCTCTAGATCCAGATCAAAAGGAGATTCGCCTACTGACAATTAACGCTGACAAAGACGATAATAACCCGGTGCGCGGGTCCTTTAGGATCATTTCACTACTCAAATCCCCGAGCCCGAGCTATGAAGCTTTATCATATGCCTAGGGAAACCCCGATGACAAAGACGAGATAATCGTGGATGGGAGCGCCATATCTATGACCTCGAACCTCGCTTCATTTTTCCGCAGGCTCCGTCAGGCTAGCCCCAAGAGGCAGGAGCGTGTGGTGTGGTGCGATTATGTTTGCATCAACCAGCATGATGATACTGAAAAAGCCAGTTATATCATGATAATGGGAGAAATCTATCAGCGTGCGGTATCCGTGATTGCGTGGTTGGGCGAATTGATGCCGGAAATTGAGCAAGCAATCGCGTACAATGATGCACAGCATGGACGCGCTACTCTCGAGAATCTGTATTGGTTCACACTCAAAGCAAAATCCCCAAGTTCCGCCAATGACCTACGAAGGAAGGAAACTTCGATGCTTCGCGTGTGGAACGGGGCTTTCGAGATCATATCATCCCCATACTGGACTCGATTATGGACATTCCAGGAGTGGTTCTTACCGGCGAAAAGGCCAATCTGCCTATGCGGCCCACTGACATTCGAGCTTTGGAACGTATCTCAGATGATGGATGAATATTTTACATCGACAAGCTGATGCAGAGGATCGAAGCGGGTGTTGACAGCGCAGGAAGTTACGCGAGGGACGCGGACTGGGCGCATTACTTGCACCACTTGGAACTATTTGCTTCCCCAAGGTCCAGAAGGGCTAGGTGGCAAGACTTTCCTCTAGACGTCGGTATGGACCAGATATTGATGAGGGAGTTGATTGGTTCAAAGGCACTGGGAATAGGCGACCTACTACGGTTCACAACACACCGGGATTGCAGTGTTCCCTTGGACAGGATCTATGCGTTGTATATGCTGGCCCCTTCAATTGGACGCAAATATCCGCCGAACTATCGAAAAGCAGTCCAGCAAGACTTCCTTGAAAAAACGGCCTACATTATCGAGTTTGAATCGGGGCTTGACGTTTTCAAAGAATTTGCGTTCTGTAATGACCCTTCAATTCCATCGTGGGTACTCGACTTTTCAATCTCTCAAAGAGCCTCCACACACAGAGACGACCGATCCAGCCTCATTATGGGGCGTACAACAGACAAGTCTCTTTTCAGAGACTGTACCAAGTCACACAGCTCAAGTGGATGATGACCTTTGTATCCTCCGCCTTCATGCCGGGATTCTAGGCCATATATCAGACTACGGGCCAGTGTCTTCCAAATATGCACTGAGACGAGTACAATACCAGCTGTACAACCTCGGTTCTTATATTCGTGACGCGTTTAAGTTGACGAGAATATTCAGTGGGATTCTTTACAACTCTTCGCGTCGCGAATTCCTTTGTTTAAAGATACAGAGTCTATTGAATTGATAGATTCACTGGAATTGACAGACTGGACGGTGGAAGCCAACGATCGAGAGAAATTGCTTGAAGAAAAAGTCAACATGGCTCTGCTTTTTGAAAGATTTGGTGATCAAGGACTTTTCTTCCCCAACGATGGGCAAAAAATTTTGAGAGTTGGTTTGGCAAGTCAGAATGTTGCAGATGGAGACCTTGTGGTCATTGTTCGTGGATTTAGCCAAGCACCTATCTTAAGACAGGATTTTCACAGGCATCCAGAAGAGGAGATGGTTTCAGGATTGTTGATAAAACATATATCGCGGGAATTACGGTAAGAGAAGAGGTCAAACCTGGTCTCTTGGTTGAGATTCTAAACAAGCTCCGTGGAAGAAGATATCAGTTCGTTGATAGCTGGCATTGTATATGAGAGAACTTTCTTAGCGAAAATATTTCAGGATCAATGGGGCCTATAGTAGACCTGATCGTATTTGGACTACACAATGAACCTGTTAAAGAGGCCGGATGAGACTACTTTCGTGGGTGTGATTTATACCGCAACGGCAATTGACCCACAGTTCATGTGGAACCTGAGGAAGCCGTCCGGAATGCGCTATTTGTGGCCTCGGCCTGGACTACTGTACTGAAGTGAGAACCTCCGAAACTTCCGAGAATAAATGGATGCCAAGTCACTGGCTTCGGAGAAATATAGAAAGATTTCTCCTTTTCCATCTCCATCTTCCAACTCCCAATCGTCTTCGTTGATGTCTCCAGAATCCAATCTCCATCGCGCGTGTGATCGCTGTCGTCGTAAGAAGGCCAAAGTAAGCCATTCCTAGCTAGACTCTAATTGCCGTGCTGGACTAATTTCCTTTCCATCCAGTGTGACTCCGTGGACAACTCGTGTACCGGATGCCGTGGAGCGGGCCACCCTTGCACTTTTGGCATCCCTCCTGGAAAAAGAGGGCCAAGAGGCCGAAGCAGCACAATAACCACAACTCCCTACCTGTCGCCGTTTCCCCATATTCATCTCCAGCAACAGTCTCCTCCCAACATCCTCACCATCTCACACTGCTTGACCGATACAATCACCTCTCCAATGCCGTCGCCACAGCTTTGTCATTCTCAAAATCTTTCGAACAAGTCCTCCAGGAATGCACAGACCTCTTCTTCTCATACATCGTCCCCTTCAATATGTCCGTGCACGAGCCAAAATTCCGCCGCTCGCTCCGCCAGGCTCTTGCTGCGTCGCCCCCGCAACTACACTAACACAAGTCGATTTCACTCTCGTCACAGCAGTATGCGCCAAGGCTTGCTTCTTCATGCCCCCAGATCTATTCCCGATCGGCAATTCGCTCGCGGAAATATTCCTCGACGCCTCGCGCAGCTGCCTCGCCGTGTACACCGAGGCTGATCTCGAAAACCCATGTGCTGATTCCATCACTATCCGCTACCTCCATTCCAACTGTCTCCACACGAATGCTAAGCCGATGATCGCGTGGCATGTCTTTGGTGAGGCATTGCGGTTAGTCCAGCGGATGCGTCTTCATGACCAGGATTCATATCTATCGCCCGATCCTGTCGAGGCAGAGATGCGCCGTTGTGCGTTTTGGCAGGTCTATACCGGGGACAAGTCGCTCGGTGTGCTGCGCTCTATGCCGATTAGTATAACCGACTACGCCTTTGAGAATCGCATTACGGCTACATATCCCTCGAGTGATAATGACGGGTATGCGGTCAAGCTTGATATAAGCTCGCTGCGCTGTACAGGGCTGACAGAAATAGACTCACCATAGGCACAAACGCCGGTATACGTCTATGGCAATATGCAGCAGATCTTATCCTACGGATCAGACTAGTGCAAATTAGCAAGCCCAGCGATACACCTTTAACAACAACCGACCACGCAATCCTCTCCGAGCTCTATATCCGCTTCGCTACCTGTCTCGATGACCTCCCACCACACCTACTCCCAGAGAGCGCCCACTCCACTTCCAGCTCCTCTTCACTAACAATCGACGAAGCAGATCCTAAAGCCACTAGGTTCGCCGTCCAAACCGCCGATCTACACATCACGTACCACTCCCTGAAGATGTATCTCACGCGAAAGCTCGAAGAGACAGGCTATTTCTCGCAGTATGCCGGCGAGAGCAACGAGATGCTCATCCTGCGGAAGACAGAGATTGCAGGGGATATGGTCCGCCTTTTACAGACAATCCCGTTTTGGTCGTTGCAGGTTAACGGGGAGCCTTGTGTACGTCAGGATTACTGTCTATTCTTGAGGAATATAAATTTGTGAGTGTGTGAGCTGGCTGACATTGCTGTGGTCTAAATCTAGGCTGAGAAGATCCGACTCATCGGCACGAGTCTACTAGCTCTAATGCAAGAACCCTCGTCCTCGTCCTCGCCACTCGTTACCCGAGCTCGTCGAGATTTTAATGTGCTTTTGGATATTCTATCACGGCTTGATTCTAAAGCATCGGATGCGCTCCGGCGGGAATCTTCATAGTATACTCTAATTGTCTAATAAATTTGCCAAGTCTAATCCCTGATTTATTTCTGCTTCCTTCGCTCCGCCAAAGTCTTCTTGAGATAGTACGCCGAGTTCTTGGGGGTCCGTTTCAAGGTCTCGAAATCCACGTGGACGAGGCCGTATCGCGGGCCGTAGCCGGAGGACCATTCTACGACGCAAGTTAGTGAACACTCAGTAGTAAGACAGACGAGGGCAAGGACTGTGAGGAGACCAAAGACATACCAAAATTATCCATCAACGACCAAGCATAGTACCCAATCACACCCACTCCATCCTCATAGATCGCCCTGGAAATTGAATCCAGATAAAGCCCCAAATACCGCTGTCTGAACTGGTCATCGATCGCAACAGTAACATCCTGCTCCCCCGGACACGGACACCCATTCTCCGTAACCAAGATCGGAAGATGATACCGGTCCCAAATCCAGTTGAGCAGCTTCCTGAATCCCCCAGGCGCAATCCGCAGCCACGGCATGCTCGACGCAGGGCCGATCTCTTGACCCGCACTGTTCACCGATGACTCCTCGATATTCCGTGTCCAGTCGTCCGCCGGAGGCGGTGCTGTAAGCTGCCGCGCGAATTTCGTCGAATAGTGGTTCATCCCGTAGAAGGCATTGATTCCGCACGTCGCGCGCAGGAGCCCCAGCTCCTGCTCTGAGAACCGAGGCAGTCGGTCCCCGAGATACTCGCGCATAACGGGCGGATAGTCCCTGCCCAGGTACAGGGGGTCCGCGAACCAGGCAATGTAGAACTCGAGCCGGACACGCGCGGCTTCTATATCGGTCTCGCTGCTCGCATCCCACGGCTCGTAGAAGTGCCCGTTCAGCACGATGGAGATCTCGCCCTTTTGCTTCTCCCGGAACTCATTCGCGTAGATTTGCACGACGGACGCATGCGAGAGGATAATCGTGTGCCCGACGCGCCACGGCTCATGCACCGTATCCGTACCCATCTCGGCGCAGTGTCCGGGGGCCAAACTACCATTCAAATGCCCGAAAATGGAGATGATATACGGCTCATTAAAGGTAACCCAACTCGTGACACGGTCGCCGAAGGAGGCAAAACAAAGCCGCGTATAGCGCTCAAAGTCCGCGCGGAATTCTTCTGTGTTCAGGAACGCGCTGTACCGGTCATACAGCGCCTGCGGCACGTCCCAGTGATACAAGGTGACCGAGGGCTTGATCCCGTGCGCGAGCAAGGTGTCGATCAGCCGGTTGTAGAATGCAATTCCGGCTTCGTTCACGGGGTCGTTCCGGCCGCCGAGTGGGATCACTCGTGACCAGGAGATCGAGAAGCGGTACGTCTCCATTCCGAGCTGCTTCATGAGGGCGATGTCTTCCTCGCAGCGGTGGTAGTGGTCGCAGGTCACGTCGGCGTTTTCGCCGTTTGTACGTGACGGAGTAAGGTGCGTGTATGTGTCCCAGATTGAGGGGCCCTTGCCGGCGGCATGGCTGGCGCCTTCGACCTGGTAGGCGGCCGTTGCGGCGCCCCAGGTGAAGGATGCCGGGAGGGGGAGGTTCTCAACGGTGAGGTCGGAGCCGGTTAGAGGGGTGAAGGGGGACTTGGTTTGGGTGGCTTGCGCCCACATAGACGATTCGTCGGACATTTTGAGGGTGGGATAATAACAGAGGAGGGGAGGGGTAAATGTGCTAGAGAGGTATTGGGATAACACCAAGAAGAAAGATGGAGGGGAAGGGCTTTTTAACGGATAGAGGGCAATGTTAGGCCTTAGCCAGACTCGGAGGTTATCATGCCCAGGGCCGGGATAATACCAACCGAGGCGGACTCGAGCTCTCTAATCTCGTAAGGCACTACTTCGTCGGTAGATACCCGTTTTGTGAAGCAACACCTTGTAAAAGAGAAGTATGCCGGTCTGGGCCAATGGAAACTTCCGCGGAAGTTACAGGAGGTTATCGGCTCCGGATCCACAGTCCTTCCTCACGGTACTACGGTAGTACAGCTTCTGGATCCGGTTCCTGCTGCTTTAACCAGGGTCTAGAAGTTATTAGAAAACTTAGAGAATACAAGGAATTTGAGGTGCCCATCCCTAAAAAGAACCTGCGGCTATTTCTTTCCCAAATCCTCCCTGGTCTTCAACTCCTCAACCAACCCCACGAAATCCTCATCCCCGCCCGCCGCCAATTCCTCAAACTTGGGCCGGTTCTCCTCTAACCACCCAATGTCCATTCCAGCCTACATGCGGTGTCGAGTCAGCGATCAGCAACAACCCAACCGGGATTGGAAAGTCCATTAACGCCAAAAGAAATAAGACAACAGCAATAAGAACAGACGTACCCTCGGCAGAACAATCCCACTCTCCACCCCCGCAGCAATCGCACTCATAACAAGCACCCGGTTGAGCTGCTTGTCCTTGGTATTATCTGGATTCACAATCTGATCCCAAGAACCCTGCACCTGCTGCGCGAGATCGTCGAAATCAGCGGCTGAGCGCGGGCCCCCGCCGCGAACGTAGGCGACTATGCGGTTTATTGCGCGCTAGTTGCATCCAAGGGAAGGGAACCTGTTAGCTTCTATTATTGTGTATGCGCTTAGGGTCTGGACAGGTGCCCTAGCGTAGACTAACTAACCTTCTTTCCGGCTATATAGTTATGCTCGGCGCTGGCATCTATAAATCGCACGTTGACGAAGAGGCTTGGGGTCGTGAATTTGCGGCTGTGGAGGTGTGTTATGGACTGGGCTAGAGAGTCTCGTTCCGAACCTGTGAGGGGCGCCGAGTGGTGGATCTCGTAGAGGGGCATCTTGAGTAAGAGGTCTTTAGGGTTGTTGCTAAACGTAACTCGATACAAACCTGTAGATATGATAATGACGTTCTTGTACATTTATAGAGGGAAAGCTGGAGATGCAGTGGCCTCAATAACCCCGCATCCATGATTTATAAAATAATTTCCTGATTTGTGATCATGTTGACCCCGCTCTCGGGCGAGGGCGAGAAGTCGCAGACTAACTCTCAAGTTCCGCGAAGAGAGCGTCTACATGTTCGAGCTACAAAAGACCAGGTAGTTGACCAAGGATGTGTTTTCCATGGTAAATCCCCCCATGGCCTCTTCTCCCAGAAAAGTAGAGTTATGCATATAAATAATTACATTCCATCTACCAAGCCAACATTGACAAATCCGCAAACATTTTGGATCCACTGACTGCCGCCATTCATACCTCGGTTAATTGGGTATTCGAGTCCCCTGCCACTTTCTCTCAATACTCTCTTTGCTAACGGACTACTTTATAAGTGCTCCCGGGGCAGGTTCCCCGTCGTTTTTGTTGAAGCAGAATTGGTGCAACTGGCGACAATCTCCTAGCCAAGCAGCAAACCTAGGCAGAAGTAGGGTAGTAGATAGATCAGCAATAGGAATGCTACGTAAACGCACAGATTAAATAAGGCTTGTAAGGTTCGTCATCGAAAACTTTAGTTTCAAAACGCGTCAGCTACATAGACCGCTACCTTTCCAACAGAAAGACCCCTGGTCTATGCAATAAATGGACATCGCTGCAAAAAGCCAAAATTATCCTCGGATTTTGTCCACTGCCAGTGACCTATAGATATAATCTCCCCGTAGTAGGCACATTCACCTCGGCCGAAGTGAAGCTACAATGGAACACCCTAGGCATATCCATCTCATTCCCATCTTGCCCCAAAAGATCCCTAGAAGACAAATTCCCCGACTGTCCACCCTGCACAGTAACTTCTCCCCCCCACCAACGCACAGGCTCCAGGGTTTGATTCCCCTCCCCCGTAAGCGTATGACAAGCGGCACTAATGGCCACGCTGCACTGAGCCGCCAGAGGCATCGGAGAAGGAAAAAAGCGCATGCCCATGCCTACCACGGCCATGACAAGCAGCGAGCCCAGCATGATAGCAAAGATAATCGCGGCAGGCGAATACCCGCACGTGACGACCTTGACAATGTCCGCCGGGTCGAGGGCTGCGGTGATGATCTCGACGAAGAAGAAGCTCTGCGAGATGAGCCAGTGCAGGGTCGCCGAGGCAGCCAGGAGCGGGAGGCTGAGGTAGTAGGTTGAGGTTGAGCGTTGGGCGCTGCCGGTTGTCGGCCAGGAGATGCGGAGCGGCTTGCGGTGGACACTGTAGGTATTGTATTCGGCGGCGGCGAGCATCCCCGTCAAGAGGGCGCTGTATTGGAAGTAAGCTATGGGGACTAGAAGTTGTGGTGTGTTTGCAAGCAGAATCAGGCGGAAGATATTGCTTGTTGTTCGGGGTCTGAAAAGATCCTCTATAAAGATTGTTGAGGTTTCGGTCCCTCCGAGTCCAGCGGTCCACATGTTTCCCGACCCATATTCTTTGAAATCGGCTAGGCCCTTGCTGAGGAGGTAGCTGGAGGCACCGAGGATGGAGGCACATCTAGGAGTGAGAGAATAATTAGCACGGCTTTTTCTTTGGGTGTGAGGGAGAGGGGGTTGTTCTTACACGAGCAAGGTGGTGAACCAGCGCTTCCCACTGATTACTTGCATGTATAGTTTCCTTCGAGGTAGCCGCTGTGGTACGCCTCGGTTGACGCCGGGAAGATAACCAAGTTTGTTCGTGTCCCCGCCTCTGCGCCAGCCATGTACTCCTTGGGAGGCTGCATCCCTGGACAACAGACAACCTCCCCTCGTAGATGTGTCCGGGTGTTTGAGGAAAGATGCTATCGCATCTCCAACCGTCCGAAATATCTCATCTCGGTCATCTCGAGCCGTTAAAAACATGCAGGCTAATTTGATTGCATTGCACCCAATAACAACCAGACATATCACCGGACTAAAGACCAACCGGCACGCCTCAGTCGTCGGTATGGCCAGGCAATGATCAATGATATAATTTCTGCTGACAGCGTGGTGGTCTTCACATCTAAACTCGCATCCAACTATCAGGACATGTTCTGCCCAGTCACTGTCCTCCCAGAGTAAACCATTGTCCAAGTCAGCCCTCAAGTCCTCGGTGAGGGACTCTGAGACAGCAAATTCCACAACTGCCTTGTGTCAGCTGTGCCGCCAAGATATAAGCCTGGTTGTAGCTCATCGCCACTGAGAGTCTGTGGTCCCGTAGAGGTTCCCACGACCAACTCAAACCTTGCAGTCAACCAGGGCATTCCTCCAATGGACCAGTCTCCTGGCGTATACTGCGCTTCGTCTGCATAACGGCATTCATGTCCGCACATCCAGGAGTACGCATTGACGTTTTTGTCTTCGTATCCCTGTGCACGGCCGCCTATATCAATATAGGCCGCCGGATATCTTCCAGCAATTGACTCATTCGTCATCAGGAACAGGGCACGCTCCCCGTATACATAATCTGAAGCAAAATGGTCGAAACACTCGCTTGCTGATATGTGTTGTATCGCCGTGTCTACATTCATCGTCGCAAGCAGCGTCGAGGTACTCATTCCGATATTATTCTCGACGCAGGCGGCACCCTCGCTAATGTGGGAGGATGTTACCAACGTCGTCCAAATTGGATTGCTAGTCTCTGTAATGACGACCTTGTACTCGGCTGGAGCGACCGAGTTGTAAATGAGATGAATGGGCAGCGAGGTTGCAAGCAGAGTGAATGCCAGGTACCTGCGTCTTCCGTGGCCATGAACAAGCAAATCGAAGATGCTTGAGACACCTATATTCAGCCAGGTTCGTTTTTCATGCGCCTCGTCCACCTCGGATCGTGATGGAGCGCTAAGACATTGCAGACAGTAGCTGCTCGCGCCCAGGATGATTGTACTGAGGATGTTGATGAGCAGGTGTATCCCCGTGGTCCAGTTCTTCGCCACTGAACATCGGCCCTGGTAGAGAGTGGCATATCCGAATCCCTGCCCCTTCTCTTTTGAATACGCGACAGCTGCAGCAATGATCGTGAAAAGGGAATTCGCCAGAAGCACAGCGAGGACGATCCATATGCAGAGCATCACGCCCTTGATCCACCGACGGGTGCTCTGCCCAGGCCCTGCAGCTATGGCGGTTTCAACGGCTGCCCCGGGTTTCTTGGGCGGAGCCACCGGCGTAAGCACTATAGACTCGGCTGTCGGGTTTTGGTCGTCTAGGCCGTTGTGTTCATTGGCCCAGCGCGTCATTTTCCTTTTCTAGTAGAGGAAGCACAGCAGAAACCTTGTCCTGGAGAGATGGTAACTATCAATGGAATGGAGCCCCGTGCCCAAATCATGAGTATTTATCTAAAGGATTCTCGCTTGCAGGTCCTGACTCAATCTTCGCTCTTGGAAGCAAACACCTAGAGGACAAGCCTCGAGGCTGTTCGGGCGAAGCTTTGGTGCTTTAGCCAATGGAAGGCGGGTCCAGCGCTGATCGCAACAAAAACTAAATCTGTTCGGGCCCCCAACTCGTGCCTTTGAACCTATCAGGCGTGATTTACCTCGAATTCGTCAAGCAGAGAGAAAGACCGCTTTGACTCTGAGGTTACTCTCACTCGGACATAACACTCCTTTTGCGTGCAAGTCCGTACCTGGTCTCGTTACCCATACTCTTATTGGGGATTCTGCTGCGTGGGGAAATGGAGTCCTTGTCAATATTACTTGCTCCGCGAATACCTGTAAGCCCGCGTAAATAGTAAATCTCGCACACAATCACCACCCTCCGACGGTGGCCCTTTCCGACGTATCCCCTACCAGGAACAACCCTGTGCGAAATTCTTGCTTGCACAATTGAGAAGACCCAGAGTTGCGACTGGCTTGGGCTGTGTGCGTGGATTTCTCGCTCGGACATAGTGGAGGATGTTTGGCTTAGGCAGGTTGGGTTGAAGGGAATCCAGATGGTTGGTAGGTTGCTTAAAAGGGGTTCGATAGATTCGCAAATAGTTTATGTATTATACGGCTGTTTAATATTTTATACACTATCCTAATGGCAATCCTTGGAAAGTCTGTCGGTATTCGACAGCCTACGGGGGGTCAGGGCGAGTTGACAAACCAGCATTTTGCTTATATCAAGGTCCCCAGTTTACATTTCGTATTCTAGATACCACGAGATTTCAATTCTATTGTTGTATTTATTCAATATTCATGAAACAATCATTGCCGGTTCCGAAACTGTAACAAGGTAAAATAAAGTCATGGATCTACCAGTCACTAGTCTAGGACACAGCTCAGGTATTGAAGAACATCTTAGCAAATCTCGCAGGCCACCATGAGTCATTGACATCCAAGTAATTCTTCCATGGACTGACATTCACATTCAGTGCGGTGCACTCCCAGAAGAACGTGACAGCGCCGTCCCGCTCTCTCTGAAATTCTGCCCTCACGCCACGCATAGACATCGCCGCCATGACAATAACGCAGGTCGATCCCGCTGCCGCAGCCACCGAGGCGCCAGGGTAGTACTTATGGTACTTGTCCCGCCAGTACCTAAAGCTCTTCGACTCAGAGTTCAGTAGGTGCGAGCCGATCATGCAAATAGGTATCAAGAATGGTGGGACTATAGCGAAAAACGAGCAGATGAGAAAAGTTGCAAGGAGGCAGTCGACGGCTAGACCTCCGCCCACTTGCCAGATAAACTTTGGAGAATAGAACAACCAGTCCTTTGAGCATATTTGCTTAGCAGTGCACGAGGTGAAGCCCGGGGCGTCTTGGATCGCAGAGGCGAGGCAGTCATAGACCGGACGCCCAGAGTCAGCGGCACTAATAGAACTAAAAAAATGGGCTCCTACTACCCATTGCGTGGCTGCAATCAAGCGCAATATCCATCTTATAGAGTACAAGGCCTTGGGCCGCTCTCTCAGAAAGGGCATGCCACAGACGAACGGGTGGTACGCTAGGAAGTCGCTATACTTCCATGGCGATAGCCATCCCAAGAACGAGGGGCGACGGACATGACTGGGATCCACAGCCCATTTGCCAAAGTCAACCCCCCACCAGACCATGGATGCAGCGTCGTAGGCGATACCAGCCCAGTCGTCCCATGCAAGGCCGCCGCAGACAGGTCCCTTGCCCCCGGAGGCGTTGTACACGGTTCTGGTGTGCCACACAGCAACTATCAGAGTCCCAGCAGCCGACATCCAGTCTCGAATTGTTGGCTGCCAATAGGCCGAATCACGCGATTTGGATGGAACGACTTTGAAATCCTTGAAGCAGGATAATACTTCACACCAGGTCCCCTCGGTGTCATTATACACTGGGATATGTTCAGCGGTGCCTAGGACACCGATCCCGTGGTCCTGAAACTCCTTGAAGACAGTCTGTTCCAGGTTTATAAAATCCTCATAGACGCTCGTGCAGTTGTAATAAGGCTTCGGCGCCGTGTTTGAGCAGCTCTCGAATCGCGTATTCTTATACAACGTGTAGTCCGCATTCCCGGTATCGAAACCGCCGTTGTCTGTGGTTACGGCGATGATAGCGATGACGAGCGAGAGTATCCAGAAAGCACATAATGCTACCAGGCAAAACCATATAGCTGCCCAGATAACGTAATGCCCACGTCGCGAATGAGGCCGTCGGGGGTAATTTGGAAACTTGCATAATTCTGCTTCAATTAGCCTGAAACATAGACTTATGCCAAAATAACAAAGACAACACAAACCATATGCTGGGAACTCATCACTCGCGTCATAGTAGAACTCGGCGCGCCGGGTCATCGTTGGCGGGTTGGATAGTATGAGCAAAACATCGAGATGGACGGAACGCAACAAGGGCAAACGCCCCTAAGCAGGCGGGCTGCGTTACTATGTATCGGTTTCGATTTTCATCGAGTAAGGTGGCAACACGAGCTGTAAGCGCCCATTGATCCTTTCGGATGCCTGCAGCGCAGCCTTGCACACTCTCAATGTCGATTGGGGCGCTTCGTCCTTCCTCACATCCTGAAGTGTTCTCAGCGGCGTCCAGGATTGGCTTTTCGATTGCAGGGACCCCACGCCAAGCAACGCGAAAGGCTCTGCAGACTCAGCTATATGTATGTTTGATCTGGGCAGACTCTGCGTCGACTCTCCAGCCCCGCGGCGAGACCATGTCCTCGAATTAGGCTGTGGCCCCATTCAAAATTGCCTGCGCCACTCGGTTTGGCAAACAAGGCGGATATCATTCTGGTTGTGGGTTTTGATTGTCCCACTTGCTAGCCAGCTGCCAGAGGTTCTGTGTGTGGCTGTACTGTGTCGATAATCCGCGCTGGCAGGCGTACAGTTTGTGTCTCCGGAGCCGCCCTTAGATCCCCAGGCCTTTGATTCCTCGGTAGACACCTGTGGCGCTCGCTCCTTCTCTAGCTATTGAGCGGAGATAAGGCAACGGAAGTAAGCTCGATCGTGCCTGACAAGGGATGTCTACAGGGGGCGATACTACTAGAAAGGACTAAGAGCAAGCGCAGTCAACCGATCCATCCGATTTCGTCGCTTGGTAGAGAATTAATTACATATACAAAGAATAGAAGATCAAAACTTAAGCTAGAAAAATAGAATGACAACGATATAGACCTCTAATAGTCTAACCGGTGATGATTCGAGGCGGCCCTCCGACTTCCCGCGCACGCTTCTCACGGAAGTTGTGGAGTCGTTCGCCGATCAGATAGAACTCATCTCTGATGCTGACCTTCCATACCTCTACCTGGCGGCAGGCGAGATAGACGAGCCAGACGACAAGTCCCACGGCCAGGGTGGCAGGATACGCATAGCGATACACCTTGGGTTGCAGCTCTGGTTGCGAAGAGAAGATGGTTGAGTTCAAGACGAGCCCGAGGGATAGCGGGAGTGTGACTGCGATGGCGGCCAGCAGCGTCATGGGTAGGAGCAGAGCTCGAGTCGCGAGCTTGGCGTTTGGTTTTAGCCACCCGTCATAGAAGATGCCGTTGAGGATTGCTGCGGGGCGAGATCTAGTATGCCACATGGCAAGTTTCACGGCCATTTGAACATAAAGCACGCCCAAGGCCCAGTCCTGGACAAAATGGATAACATGGTCTTGTTCGCTGCCGAGGTATGTGTGAATGGGAATAAGCACGTAGAGCTCTATCGCGAGTGCGAATATTGCGGGCAAGAATATCAAGAAAGTTGTGACGACATAAGTGAGACGAATACCACTGAGCAGCACGTCCATCACACCAAGGAGTGCCTCCCAAGGCGAGCGTAAATACGGACCGGTACGATCCTTGATCATGCTAAAGCCAGCTCGGAAAGACGCCACAATGCAGGCAGCAACACACACGACGCCCATGCCCGTAGAGAATGCGTACACATCGTTAACCGATCGGCCCGGAACGTAATAGGACATGATGCTTCGCCCAATGACCAGAGGGAGAACAGTGATGCCTACACCGGTGGCCGCTGCAAACATCCAAATCATGAAGAGGAAGGCCGCAATTCTGGTTCTAAAATGAGATGGGATGTAGACTTTGGTAAACATGTCGTTGAGCCGACCATGGAGACCGGTATCGCTGTCGGGCTTTCCATCGAGTCGCTCATTCGTTTCGGACACTTCCAAAAACACGGGGCTTCCCTTGGGGATACGGACTTGGTCGGAGAATGGTGCCCGGACAAACTTTCCGCTGCGCTTCGGCTGAATAGTCGAATCCTTTTCGTCCACATCTGACTTTTGATCGGCTTGTTTACCAAACATAAAGCTCCACCAGCTGCCATGTGCATGATCATCTTCTTCATCTTCCTGTCTTTCGCCAAAGAAAAAGTCCGATAATCGTAAGAAACGGGCACACTTGCGGAACCACCAGCTGTATAAACTATACAGTCCATCGGAAGGCTTGAAGGCCTTAATTGCAAGCGGAATTCCAAAGTTGTAGAACAGTAGGTCAACCGGGAATTCGAGGACTGGGTCTTTGGACGACCAATGGGCTGGTAGGACACCATCGAAGCTGTAGTAAATGCCCCAGACAATGCCTCCTAGGCATACAATCACCAGAGCGCCATATACAAGGGCGCTGAACGCAATTTTGCGAAGCTGCGTGGTGATATTGCGTTCGAGAACATCACGCACGGGGTGGAAAGTAGGGTCATCGGGGTCGCGAATAAAGTCTAGACTAGTCAGTAAATATTGTCACATTACAAAGGATGAGACTCACAAAGAACGCCCGTCCGCATAACCTTTCTGCACATAGAAACGAAGAGAGCAAAGTGGAACATATAACATGTGCCGATGAACCAGTGCACAAAGAGAGAGGTGAGTGGATAGGCAGATGTGAAGGCGATACGGGATGAAAGCGTGGCATTCTCGAAAAGTGGCAGCAAAGCAATGTCGAGGAGCGAACCACAGTACAAGGGGAACACTATCATCTCGATTCCGATAATGAGGATGACCTTCATCACTCCACCGGCCTGGTGTAGCCCTTCCGCGACCATGCCCTCTACTCGTTGTCCTCGGTCTGCGCCAGAAATGAATCGTGCAACCCGGAGGTAACCCAATCCAGCCAAAGACACAAGAAGGTAGCCCATAAGAATTGCAATAGTTCGATCCTTGGTGTCCCAGACAGCTAGATTATACTCGAGGGTTCCGTCTGTAGGCTTTAGTACACTCGGACTCTGCCAAATCTCGTTAGGCGAAAAAACTCGTGAATAGAGATCATGGCCAAACTCGGCCAATTGACCTTGAATAGAGGCCACAAGATTGCCAAAACTACCCGTGGCTGATCCCAAAGATGGGAGTTTCGAAAGGTCGAAAGATGCTATGTTTAGGGGAAAATCATATAAGACAAATCTGCCTAGCAGATAGATCGTTCGGAACAGCGCAGAGATACGCCCTTCGTGGATCTTCAATGCCCGATGGGAAAGCACGGAAAACATGGGAACGTCGGCCTCGTGGAAAACAAAGAAGGTACTGACCACGCTCCCCAAGCGCTGGCTGCTTGCATCAATGAGTGACAATGAGGCTGTGGTGATGGACTTTGTCCACTCTCCCATGGGAATAAGACTCGCAAACGGACTGAAAAGAACCCTGCCAATTAAACTTGTCCAATACATAATGTAACCCAAGCTGCCAATGAGGGTATCGAGCACCACGTCGGCCAAAATGGATACTGCGGCCATGGGAACACCAAGAATGAATTGTACAGGGTTGACAAAGAGAAGAAGCGCGAGTTTGCCAGCGAGGTATGGGAGCCAGATGCCAGCAGCGACCGTAAATGAGATTAGTAGGGCACAGAAGACTCCATTCTGTAACAGGCCGAAGATAGGGCCCTGCATACCAATGAGTTCCAAAATACCTTCGAGGTCATCAGCTTCTTCAATCGCGTCGAGATCATTGGCATCAGCACCACCCATCTCTGGGAAAGGTGCTGCATTTTCAGGCGGGTTTGCATCAAAGTCAAGTAAATTGCCGTTATTTCCCCCATGCCCAAACGCCTCAATGGCTGGCTCGGCCACAATTTCCTCTTCATCTTCCGCCAGTAGTCTAGGGGCTGCATCGTCAGGGTTAACATCGGCCCAAAACCAATCGAGAACACTTCTAGCCACGCCCTTTGCAGGTTCCGCGCCCGTTTGTGATGAATCCGACGGTCGTGGTGCGCCTTCAACTGAGTCAGCATCAGGTGTTCTACCGATATCGTTGATATTTTGCTCAACGTCGTCGCCGGGCTGCTCGTGGTTTAAGGGCCGGTCTTGCTGCCTGTCTTCAAGTTCCGCAGCTTGAAACCTTGACGGCTGCGGTGTGAATAGGTTACCGGACGCTGAATCAGAATTCAATGTAGGGGTAAGTGACTCGGGGAAGCCGCGGCTTTCAGACGGCAGTTCCATATCTGTGAAGCCAGACTGGGTGTCGTCCTCCGCGACCGTTTCCGCATTCGACAGAGAACTAGAACCAGAGGGACCGGCGAGCATCTGCTCGCGAAACCGGGAGCGCGGCGAACCATCGTTCTGGAGCAGGTCGGTAACCGCAGTAACAAGCCATCCGAGTTCTTCCTCGCGGCCATCTTCACGCACAATCCGGAGCATTTCTTCAAGATCACCATTAGCGCGGGTCCAGAGATCTCTAAATAGTTCTTTGTACACATGAGGCCACTGGGGATTAGTTTGAGTTCTTTGCGGGGGAAGGTTGAAGTTGAAGCCCTCGCTCCTTGGGAAATTGCCCCGAATGGGAGGTGTCAAGGGACCTTCCGCGAGTAGGTGGCGGAAATCCGCAGGCTCTATATCGCCCATTCGAACTCCGTTGAAAAACTCCCGGTCGACGTTCAGCTGCGGTAGCCTGGCCGGTCGGCCGGCATGAGGATCTTGACGGCGCTGGTTAACATCTTCCATCCGGTCGACTTCGGGCAATTCTGGGTGTGGTTCAGGCCTGGGAGCTTCAGCTTGCTGGGCTGGCCGATTGTTGGCGATTAACTGATCAGCAGCTTCCCGTTCCCCTTCCGCGATATTGTCGAGGGGTTGTTGCTGTACGACCCATTCCCGGATAAGGAATATCAAAATAAACGAAACCACCACTAGCAAAGTGATAAGTTGCCCCTCCAGAGTATCAATCAGGATGTTGTTAAAAGTAGGTGACGGGGTCAAGGAGTTCAAGAATTTGACATCCGAAAGCCATGATGGCCGGCGTTTCAATGGTGTTGTCGTTACATTGGAAGACTCAGCGGAGCCAAAACTTGACGACATTGCCGGAAAGAAGAGTGTAGAGAATGCCTTCCTCATGAGCATGAGCAGCAACGGTTCACCCGGTGAGAAACCAAAGATTGACGGCGATTGCCCCTCAATAGAGCTGGGTTGAGCTGCTTCCGCAGAGCTCGTTGACAATGTCGTATCACCAAGAGACACATTATGCCCAAGATAATCCGAGAAACCTTGCTGGATCGCATCACCGCTGGACCAACGGCCGTCAGCCAACCAGAAAAGGGCCCTCCAGATTGCTCTCATCGACCAAGGCAGCCACCCAAGCCAGACGAACGCGACAAGAACCCAACGAAGCCATGTGACGACCGTGCGAAAACTATGTAACAGGAGTTGTTTCATGAACAAAAAGGCGGGTATGCTATCCGGCATTGCAGGATCGTAGACTTTGGTGAATTGGAAAGGCGTCTTGCACAGCTCGCAGTGTTTCTTCTGAGAGTGAGCCAGCCATTGCACAAGGCAAGGTTGGTGCACGAATTTTATACTGCCACTGCATTTGCAAGGGTAGTAAAGTTGGTCCTGTTCCGTAGCCTCCCCGCGACAAATCCGACAAGTATCCGGTTCCTCGTGTTCCCTCTCCTTCCCTCTCCGACTTGTATCGTAGGCAGGATCGTTCATTATATCGTGAAAAATTGAACCGCTCGCATGTTCGCGGAAGTGACGACCTGGAAACTCCATCTTCGCGACAGGGCTAGCGAGGGCTCTTGCTCTTAATAGCAGCGGGCGAAACCGACGGTGACCATCATTCGTGAGCGAAATATTAGGGCCGAGCAATGACGCAAAGGTTCACGGTCGGGTACACAAGGACGAAGGAGTTCAGCAAGGAGTAGAACAGTGCGTAGCGTGTCTTGCGGCGCCTAAAATTAGAATCGAGCCAGATGGCGCTCACAGCGAGTTGTGGCAAGTGCAGTCCAGGTCATAATGGGAACCATACGTTATGTTGCTGATGAGGATTAAATGATGATTCAGCAAGTTCTCCACATTTTACCACCAGACTTGTTCCTCTCTCACGTGATTGCTTTCTTCTCTGGGTAAGGGCAAACAATCTACATGCACTTTCCTTTATGCAACGACTGGTGGCGATCATGATTGAGTAGCCGGATATCCTGATTTTTTGCATTGTAGTTTATCTGGTATGCAGTTAGTCCGGTGCGTCTTTCAGGGTGCAAAGTCTCAAAAAAAGACGAATATGGAAAACAACGTACTACATATATAAGGCCCTTAGGTTTAGTGACAAGTGACACTTGCTTGCCTACCTAGCAAGACCATATTCTCAGAGTCGATCATATGTCATAGGGCTTCCGCCTTCTGCTGGTGACAGAATAAGAATGTCGAGCGAAAGAGCTAGCCTTTCCAAGAAACACCATCTACATATATATATCATGAAGACCCATGTACGTTGTAGAAAAACTCAACGACAATAAACATGCTAGATATCCTTACACCTACCTTCGATAGGATCGTAAATCGTATCCACGAAGCAAAATCCGAGCCCGTGACAGCTTCAGCGCATGCATGTTGCTAGAGCCTTAAGAGACCCCAAATTGTTCTCTAATTTCTTGTCATTGTATGTGCTATACTGCATGAACTATAGATTTGATGAACCCCGCGTGTCGTCATAATAATATTTAGAAAACAAGATCAGCATCCTCTGAAGTTTGGTTGATTCGAAGACGCCAAGCTAGCTTGCTGTACGAATCATGCAGTGATATTCATGGTATGTTGCGCCACACCGGCGCAATGACCTCACCGACGAGATACATGGCGATGAGATCAAAACAGAGGAAGGCGACCTCGACAAAGGTGTCGAATACGGCGACACCTTCGAAGAAAAGAAATAAAGCCCAGCCGCCCGTTTTCCTGGCCAGACTCCTTCCCGTTGTGGTCGCTCACAAGCTCCTATGCCAAGCCCGAGCCGAAATTGTCGCGCGTGCTCCTGAGACCTGAAGCTTCGCTTCGCGCTTGTGATTCCGCCCTGTCAGATTTCCTTAAGTCCAGAGCTTTCATTCCACCGCGAAGCTTTCGGTTCCTTCACGCCTCACACATCATTCGGATGCTCGAGTAACCGTGTCACTGTTGTTGGTTTCACTCAACGACCAATCCCAGCTTGCCAACGCTAGAACTCGGACATCCTCCAGCCACGCTTCTGCCGGCTTCCCTATCGGGGACGGATCAGTCATGGCGTCCTCAAACGGCAAGGTGCTGGAAACAAACGACAGAGCTGTCGCGGTTCCTGATCAAAGATCGAAAACGAAGACAACAAGCCGCTTCCGCTGGACTGTTGGACTACTGGTTCGGTATGCTTTTTTTTTTCTGCCTCGCCTGCTGATGTGTCAAGGGGTCTAACAAGCTTTATATAGACTATGTATTTGGTACTTTTTACT
The DNA here is from genome assembly GCA_023627405.1 of Penicillium sp. S1316. Lineage (NCBI taxonomy): Eukaryota > Fungi > Ascomycota > Eurotiomycetes > Eurotiales > Aspergillaceae > Penicillium > Penicillium sp. S1316. Next base: position 305,255 of record JAMAHF010000041.1, on the reverse strand, counting down.
GACACCCTTCTTCCGATGCCCGTCTCGCGAATCCGAGTTGACCGAATCCTCGCCTCGAATCTGCAAACCGTACCTCACCGCGAAATCCTATGTTGAACCACACGTTGCCCCTTATTACAAGGCCCACGCTGCTCCTTACGTCGACGCCGCACGTCCCTATATTCGCGTGCTCAATGAGAGGGTGTATACTCCCGCTTCCAACATTGCGAAACAAGGCTATGAGGCGTATGGTGCCCCGGCGCTAGATCGGGCTCAGGCCTACGGCCAGCAACAGTGGGATGCGAACGTCGTCCCTCATATCCAAACCGCAAAAACCAAAGCCGATGACTGGTATGCAGCTCAGGTGGCTCCACATGTGCAACAGTTTACGACCATTGTGTCGCCTTACTACCAGAAAGTCCACGGAGCGTATTGGACAACTTTGGATGGCTATGTTTTGCCTTTCTGCGCCAAATACAGGCCATTTATAGGAAAGACATACTCTTCTGGGCAGGAGATTCTGGCCACAACGGTTCTGCCTTATGCGCACAGCACTTGGTTTCACACGGTCTACTTTGTAAACAACTCTGTATGGCCCAAGATCTCTAATCTCTACTCGGAAAACGTGGAACCGCAGCTTGTGAAGATTGGCCAAAGGCTCGCAAGTTACCGAGAAGGCAAGCGATTGAGAAGTGCCACCGATGAAATCGATAGGTAAACAAACCCCATCTAAAACGATAGATTTCCTTTACTAACACCGAAACAGCACTGCTGGGTATACTACACCCTCCGTGTCTGGATCAGAGGAGTCCAGCAAGACTGAATTCACTACCGCTTCATCGGTTCTAGTGACGCCCACGCCCTCACTATCTCCCGCAGAGCTAGCCGCCCAAACGCGTGAGAAGATTGCTTCCGACCTGATCACCTGGAAGGAGCGATTTGCTTCGGCGTCTGAAAAAGGCGTCGAGGGTCTAGAGGCTCGTGTGGTAGAGATTGTTGCGACCTATCTAGCGAGCGGAGTTCAAAATGACGGAGAAGGACTTGTAACTGCCCTCGAAGGTGCTGTGAAAGAGCAGACAACGGCTGTCAAGCGTCGCATCAATCTTCTGGCCGAGTCTCTCCCGTTTGAAGAGGCCCAAGAAGACGAACACGCCGCAGTTGAGGAGTTGCTCAAGGAAATCCGAACATCTGCTGTGTCTATCAGGGACAGAGCCCACCTACTCAGAGAGTGGCGGCTCGCATTTGAGCAGGAACTCATTGACAAGGTTTCAGTCGCAGTGAACTCTACGCTAGCAGTTTTAGACAATATCCGTGACCTCGGCTTGCAGGAGATTGGAATGAGATGGGCCTGGATGGATGGCGTCACCTACAAGGACTGGGAAAACTACTACGCTCTCAAGGCCGAGTTCGAGGACTGGAAGCAGAAGTTTCGTGAAATCGGTCTCGAGCACGCAAGAATTGAATCAGCCAAGGGGAGCGCGGACGATATTCTCTCTCGTGGAATGGATGTTGCCGAAGCGGCGGCCAAGGAACTTGCCCGCCTAAAAGACGTTGGGAGATGGAAAATTACTGCTCGAGAAGTGAGCGAGGACTTCGATACGAGGTCTGAGGCTCCGCCACCGCTGCCAAAACCCACCACCCCGGCTGAAGAGGAGGTTCCTGTCGTTGCGGATGAAGACGAGCAAGTTCCCTTTGGTTCTGAAGCAGCCGTCGATGAGAACACGACAGAGGCGGACAGCGAAGCCATAGGGCTTAATGACGAGGTTGTCAAGCCTGAAGAAAACCAAGAGACTCCCTTAGACGATGAGTTCTCTGGGGCCTTGACCGACTCGACTGTTCTCCCCGACGATTCCTCAGCTGATAGCGAAGGCGAACCCGGAACTGAAGAACTGAAGCACCCCATCGACTTGGACGCGCCCCAGGCTGCTTTTGGAGCCGCCGCCGCCGCAGTGCCAATCACAAATGAGGCAGCAGGCGATGATACGGACAGTCTGGACCACGACGAAGTTCTAGAGGCCGAGGCAACAAAACTCTCCGAAGCGTTATCACAGTCACTAGGAGTTGAGGAGCTCAGTGCCACCCCGACGCCAAGCCAAAAGCCAACTGCGAACAAGGCTGTAGAGGATCTGCTCTCCCAATTACTGGCAGATAAGGATGCCGCATACGCCGAAGAACTCTTGAAGAAACTACATGCTATCTATGAGACGCCAGAGCCGAGTGCCACCATGACAGCAAAAGTGGTTGAGGATGAGACAGTGGCTATCCCTGTGGTTGACGAGCGAGACAACATCTACTCTATCCTTCCAATCCCGATCGCTGAGGAGGTGCTTGAGCAGCCCGAAATCGCAGAAGATCCTGTTCCTGACTCTCCCAGTTCCGCCAATGATTCTGAGAATCCAGAATCGAGCATCGCTGACCCGGAGCCGACACAGGCGGCAGAGCCTCACGAAGATCAACCTAACTTGAAAGATCTCTGATGAGTAATAAACAAAAAGGTTCTCGGATGCAACCCCGGTGAACTGCCTGGATGAATTTCATACTTGATGAATATCTATTTCTTTTCCTTTCGTGTTGTTGGCCCCTGGTTATTCCCCACATAGTTTCCCATGATTTCACGACAGATTTATATGGCTATGATGAGACTCTGCCTTGCGATCTTCATGACTGTTTTATTAGTTTCTTCCTTCTCTGCTGGTGGCATTCTCGTGTCTTCTCCTCGCTCTTGTACGACCCCGCTTATGAATGCGTGTTTCCTTTTGGCAGAACGACCCGATATGGTGAAGCCGTATTGGCTTTCCTTGGGTTGGAAGGGTATATATACCGACGGCGTCCTTGTCGCATAATACATCTGCACGCTTTTTTAAAATCCAGCGTATATCATCCTCATATACCAGCGGTAGATAAGAACTAATTGTTCCCTACCGATACTGCACACGTCCACCTCTCTTCTCCATCTTCTTCTGCCTCTTACTCTCTGGCCCTCCAGCTCCACCCTGCTCTCCAGCTCCTCCGAACCCAGCCAGCCCACTCTTCATGCCCATAACTGTACTGTATGCCAACCAAACCGAGTACAGCGGCACGACGACCCACAGCCACCATCCCCGATCACCAAACAGACACACTGCCCCGATACACCCCCATGTCCAATAGAGAACGTCCCACATGTACTCGGTCAAGCCGGCAGCGCCGAGATCTTCCCCGGGCGAGCGCAGCGAGCCATCGGCGGGGTTGTGGCTCGGACGACCTATGCGGTCGAGGTAGAGTTCGATAAGTAGTGTTGGGATTGCGAACAGGTAGTAAAATTTCAGCGAAGCGGGCCGGCGAAAGATGAGGTGTAGTAGGAGATGCAGGGTGTGCAGCGCCGCTGTTATTAGGTGCGTGCGCAGGAGAACGGAGGCGTTGCGCGCAGCGAGGGTTTTGGCTGCTTTCTGGATTTTAATATTAGTTTCTAATTCATTTCTGAGCTGAGGAATTGAGAAAAGAGCTGTCGTACCTGGGCCATGGTGTACTTTCTTGAAGAGGAAATGCAGGTGAGGTCAGGTGGGCGCTGCAGCAGTAGTCCGGAGGTGCAGCTGTTGGCTGGAGAGCAGAAGCGGTCTGCTCAAGAAGTCAATTAACGTGTTGAGAATCAATTAGTTGCGTGGCTGTCTTTTTCATCATCAAGGCGATGTGGTGTCTCCGATGAACAGGTGGTGGTAACCTGACGAGAGAATGGCGTTGCCCACCACAACCGGACAAGCGCCCGCGGCCTCCACCAGCCACGAGCCAAATCGCCCATGCAAGTCAGTGAGGTCGATGCCATCGCCTTCAAAACATCATTACAGCTGAGCTGAGCTGTTTGAGACTCCACTGGTTCTATTTCGGCTCTATTGTTCGGCCACAACCCCCATTACTAACCCCGAGTGCTCTGTCTCATGTCGACATGCGATTTGATTTTTCCTAGACTTTGTTTGGCCTGCAGGGCGTCACGAGTCGTTCCATTCTCCTTCACTCTTTCCATCGCTGCCTCGGACTCACCACTCGACTTCTCTCTAACGTGCTTCCGACAGTGGGGGAAGACTAGGTGAGGAAATCGACACAAGATCAAAGGGGCCGTTGCTATATTTGTTGTTTGCACATCATTTATACTACTTGTCCCCCTCTCTTTGAGAATATTTGCGGCCAACTTCTCCCGCGGCCAACCACCCAAGGTGAGACTTGTGAAAGAAACACCAATCGTTGTTTCCTTTTGCCTCTTGTCTCGTGGTATCTTGGACATCGTGCGCAAGACACGCGGTTCGGTATAAGTCTACCTCATGCTCCTTCGTCCGACAGGTGCCTTTCTTATTTCTTCGACACACCATCAATCGTTCGCGTTGACCTCAACAACTCCCCCCTCAATACACTCCGACACGTCCTCCTCCGCCGACATATCCCCTTCGTGCTCTTCCAATAATGTCGCCGTCAACGTCCCACATAGCCAGCCAACTACGGCAGCTAATATACTACCATCTCGACAATAACATGGTCCGAAACGCGCTCTTCCTCGCTGGCCGCTTACACGCATACGAACCCCGGACCTCAGAAGCGTCGTACCTACTGGCTCTGTGTTACCTGCAGAATGGTCAAGTGAAGGCAGCGTGGGAGACGAGCAGAAATTTTGGCACGCGAGGCACGCATTTGGGATGCTCGTACGTCTACGCTCAGGCGTGTTTGGATCTAGGGAAATATACAGACGGCATCAATGCGCTGGAGCGGAGTAAGGCCCTTTGGGCTTCGAGGAATCACTGGAGTAAGCTACCCTGCAATGGTGGTTTTTAGGCATTCTGAAGATTGCCTCTTTTTTTGGTAGTCGTGGCTAACGCCGACTCTTGCTCCTCGGTCTAGACAAGCACAGCGAAACGCGAAGACAACAACTGCCGGATGCAGCCGCCGTAATATGCCTTCAGGGGAAGCTATGGGATGCTCACAAGGAACATAACAAGGCGGTGGAATGCTACGTTGCGGCTCTCAAGCTGAATCCCTTTATGTGGGATGCATTTTTAAATCTTTGTGAGACTGGTAAGCATCGGCCATGGTAGTAGTGAGGCCTGTCTCTCCGGCTAACAAGCGCTCAAGGGGTCGACATGCGGGTTTCAAATATCTACAAGATGAACCCCGAACTGTATAGCATGGTATGCGCAGGGTTACAGGATGATCTGGAACATTTTTCCGACAAATCTGCGCCTCCAGATGGGCCACTACATGCGCAGGCAAATGCGAATCCGAGCTTGGACCCGTTCACATCCGGTGCGCCTCGAAACGATTTCCCAACCACACACGGAAGCTCGGCTTTGTGGGAAAAGTTGAATGGAAGTACAGTTAGCGTTGCATCTGCAGGGACGGCGTCGAACATAATGCGGGAAGGCATGGAAACGCCAGGAGGCCAGAGCAGTGAGTCCGACGATCCTCGTGTAACCAATGGAAGCGGTGGCGCGGAAGTATCGTGGGAGCCGCCGTTAGCCCCGGCAAAGAAGAACCGCACAATCCAGACAATAGGCGCCGATCACTCGATGGATCCACCTCCCAAGATGAGGCCCACGGGTATTCGACCAAGAACCAAAACAAAGCCGGAAGCCGATGAACAGGCTACCGAAAGGGATGTCATGGTGGGTCATAGAATTGGGGACCGCAAGCGGACCGTTTCTGGGCAGGTCGCGCATTCTTCCACGTCGCAATCGACGGACCAATCAGCTGGGCAGCGACGCAGTAGGCGGCTTTTCAATCAGATCAAGCCCTCGACGAACAACCTCTCGGCAACTGCGCTAGGTGTGAAGGACGGCCGAGAAGTGAAGAAGGTGAGGGCTACGGGGACAAAAGGGCGCACGGCAACTGTGAGCCGCGTGGTCAGCGGCGCCAGTCGGAAACTTGTCAATGATATTCACGACAATGATACCAAAGAACACCGTGGGACATCGTCGACATTGAACGGGACCCAACATTCTCTCTCCAAGGTCTCGGCATCGGAACGGTCTAAAGCGGTAGAGGCTCTAGGATGGCTTCTGGAACTATTCTCCAAACTTGCCACGGGGTATTATTATCTCAGCCGGTATAGATGCTCCGACTCTATCCAGGTTTTCTCGTCCCTTTCCCAGGGTCAGCGGGAAACGCCATGGGTCCTTGCTCAGATTGGGCGAGCGTACTATGAACAGGCGATGTATGCAGAGGCCGAGAAATATTTCGTTCGAGTCAAGGCCATGACGCCCTCTCGTGTAGAAGACATGGAGATTTACTCCACAGTACTTTGGCATCTGAAGAACGATGTCGAATTGGCTTATCTGGCTCATGAGCTGATGGAAGTTGATCGGCTATCGCCTCAGGCGTGGTGTGCAGTTGGTAACTCGTTTTCACATCAACGGGACCACGATCAGGCTTTGAAGTGCTTTAAACGAGCGACTCAGCTAGACCCGCACTTTGCTTACGGCTTCACCCTGCAAGGCCACGAATATGTCGTCAACGAGGAGTACGACAAGGCACTGGATGCGTACCGGAGCGGTATTAGCGCCGACGGCCGACACTACAATGCCTGGTACGGACTTGGAACGGTATATGACAAGATGGGCAAACTTGATTTCGCTGAACAGCATTTCCGCAACGCGGCAAAAATCAACCCCACCAACGCTGTGCTGATCTGCTGCATCGGATTGGTCCTCGAGAAGATGAACAACCCCAAGACAGCGTTGGTTCAGTACAGTAGGGCTGTATCTATTGCTCCTCATTCCGTCCTTGCTCGCTTCCGCAAGGCCCGTGTCTTGCTGAAATTACAAGACCTTAGGACTGCCGTCATAGAATTAAAGATCCTCAAGGACATGGCGCCAGATGAGGCGAATGTGCACTACCTCCTTGGAAAGGCTTACAGGTCGCTTCACGACAAGGCCAACGCGATCAAACACTTCACCACCGCGTTGAACCTTGACCCTAAGGTAGGAGTCCCACTGATTTTGCTGTCTGCACGCATCACTAACATTTGCACAGGCAGCACAATACATCAAAGATGCGATGGAAGCTCCCGACGATGACCAAGACGATGAAGAAGACATGGCATAGTCCGTCCTTTTTCCTGTCTTTCCTCTGAGTCTATATTTCTCTCTCTTGTTATACACTATACCTTGCTTTCCTGGTTCTCCATCATACCCCACTTCCGCACTAGATTTGCTCTCTACCCTACGGTCTGCATACACGAGGGTCGGCGTTTCTTTACTGGGTCGAATTCATGGCAGCGACATGAGCATTACACGGGCGTTTTGCAGTGAGTTGGATAAAAATGCATTTGCGATACAACACGATTCTCGAGACGGTGTCGAGATTCTGGATTTTGTACATTAGCGTGGGTTGGCTTTGTCTTTGCAGGCGGAATATTGGCTCCATAGAGCTGAGAAGGCCGGTCGACTTGCTGTGAGCTTGTTGACCGTCTCTTCTGTGTTGAACCTGCATAGTTAAGTTCATTCTTAGTCTATATTATTATCAATGAGGGATGACCTGCTATAATTGCGGACTTCAAGAGTGAATCACTCCTTGGAGCGGAGGAACATACCTATAATTTAGTCTTGCTTATGACAATATGCGGGCATGTGCAACGCTTGAAGCATAAAATATACCACGAGATTTGTCTACTCCAGCCCTTAGATGTAACGTCGAGCGATCGAGCAATGAGCATTTCTACTTGATGGGTACATTTTTCGCTTCGCCTTGTGGTGCTCACATACTCCCTCGTTGCTGGGAGCCTGAATCTACCTCGGATCAATTGGGCGGTGAAGAATAAGCGGTGACAAACTGCTAGCTATACCTTATTCAGCGGTCTACTGTCATGTGAACACCATCCATTCTTGTTTCAATTTTGGGGCATCGCCAACCGTTGAATCTCGAGAACTTTCCAAGGCAATCTGGATTTTGCCTCGGTCCCTCTTTAACCATTGGATCGGACTATTATTCCCTCCCTCAATCAACCTATATAGACCATTGCCATGCTCTCCGTTTGAGTTGTGGTCATATTTTTCTCCTCTACCTGTCCACCATCCGTCTACTCTTAACGGCCGCCTGATTTCGTCACGCTCTCTATTGGTTGTCTTGTGAGTAGACGCTTCATTTACCCCTTCAGAACTCCCGCATATCGAGCGCTGGAAGACTAACTGGCAATTTGCCTCTACAGAAGTTCCTTCAACTCACGATCATGTCCTTTCTGTCGTATATTACAACGGGCGTTACCTACTACGTCCTCCTCACAGTCTCCCTCTTCGCCCTCGGACTAAAGGTCCCGCGCGCATCTTTCGCCGCGCGGTGTCTCGCAGCTTATGGATCACTTATCCTCTGCGCAATCTACGGCGTAATTGCCTCGATCGTTCTGCGCCTCGTCGGCTACGGCCGCATCTCGCAATGGGCCACTGCCCGCAGCTTCAAGTGGGTGATGAGATTTACAACCGGTGTGCGGTTTGACATTGTTGAGGGCCAAGAGCACCTGACCACTCGTCCGGCTGTTTTTATCGGAAACCACCAGTCCGAGCTTGATGTTCTAATGCTTGGAGCTATCTTCCCGCCGTACTGCAGTGTCACAGCGAAGAAATCCCTCAAGCATGTGCCTTTCCTCGGATGGTTCATGTCACTCTCTCAGTCGGTCTTTATTGACCGTGCCAATCGTGAGACGGCTGTGAAGGCGTTTGATAGCGCCGCGGAGGAGATGCGCGTTTACCGACAAAGCGTGTTCATCTTCCCTGAGGGAACGAGGAGTTACTCCGACAAGCCGGAGTTGCTATCGTTCAAGAAGGGAGCTTTCCACCTTGCTGTCAAGGCCGGTGTCCCTGTGGTTCCTGTTGTTGTTGAGAACTACTCGCATATTTTGTCTCCGAAGCATTACAGATTCGAGGCGGGGTCTATCAAGATACGAGGTATGTACATGAATCATTTCTGGAATGGAGTCGCCACTAACTTAAACATAGTTCTGCCACCAATCAGCACGGAAGGACTTACCCCTGCTGACGTCGACAGCCTGACCAAGTCAACCCAAGAGAGTATGCTGAAGAACCTCCTTGAAATCTCCAACACAGAGCAGGTCGACGTTGCCTCGTCTTTCCAGAATGGAAAGTCTACCGCCGTTGAGATCTGATCGCGCTACTTGAAAGCACCCTCATCTTTGTTTGACTGATGCGAGCTGCAATACTTGCTCTCACATTCCTCAAAAATCTCTTGTACGATGATACGCCGACACGATTTCTCTGATAGCACGCCGATGAAGATATAGACTACCATTTGATGAGTTGCATTCGAAGGACTGATTCTATAATCTGGTTGCCAGGATTTGACGAGGTGTCAGGTATGTTTCTGGTTAGGTGGTGCGGTCTACAGCAGGAAAACGGTGCTATAATGAAGCTCCTAATTTTAGCGTTGTCTTAGCCGAGACGAACCTTGAAGCCTAGGGGACTTACGCTATGAATATTGGAGTCCTATACCCTCGAATATGATAGATGCCATTTAGCTATATTTTGTCTTATATCGCTTCAATGAATAATGTACTTCTGCAGCCCTTATCACTCGTCTCTCCGGTTCCTTTCCCGTCATGATAGACAGCCACATGTTCCCGTCGCACAGGGCGTAATGTCCTGCTCGATATCCAGTTTCTCAAAGGGCAGCCATGTATCTTCATGACCACCCGCAGACCCCGATCCAATACTACCACCTCTCGCGGCCGTCGCAAACAGGAAATCCTTCTCTAGCGCAATGACTTCAAGCCTCACATCCTCTACAGGCTCCTTATACAACGTCGTTCTGACCCTAGTATACGGCTCCCCAAACACCCCCTCCCCACTCTCCACCCCTGGCGCCACAACATTACTAAACTCAAGCTCACGCAACCACGGTGCCAACAGCGCCTCTCCCGTCATCTTGATATATGCCTCCTTGAGCGCCCAATATGTATAGAACAATCTGTACCCGTAGTCCACGAGCCTGTCCTCGGAAGAGCGCACTTCCGCAGACGCCCCGGTCAACGATCTCATATCCTCCATCTCTCGCGCGGAGAATACGTCGCTGAAGATGTCGATATAATTCCTTAAGGCATAGAGGCTCCGGCCCTCGCCCGATCGATTCTGCCGCTCGTTCACGCATGTAATGTCGACGCCGACTTCTGGCTTCTTCCACCCCTCCTCACCCCTATCCGAGCCAGAAGATGGCGGTTGTATTGTCGTTCCGACGATTGCAACCATAGATGCTTGGTGGCTAACGTTGAACTCGATTTTCGGGATTGGTACTCCTCCTTCTCCTCCGGAATTGTCTCCATTCCTAGCTGGTGGTATAAAACATGGCCGACGATGAGGATCTGGTGTTCGACTTATGCTGATTTCTGACCAGGGGACCCGGCAGGTGCGGTGGATAAACAGGTACTTTAGAAATGCAGATGCGAGGGACATGTGTCTATCTTTCAGGTGGTAGAACTTCTTGACTGCTGTTTGGTCGTTTTCACGGAGGGTTTCGACGAGGGGGAGACTGCTTGTTGTGGATGTTAGGGAGCGGGTGTCGATGTACCACCGCGTCAGAGATGAATGGGATTGCTGGATCGAAGATGCCATTGTGATTGGATTTTCCTTATGGGATAACCCCCTGAATGTATTGCTGGATCAGTCTTGTGAGATTGAGATTATTGTCTTGGTGAGGAGGGGCTGCAGTAAGATTGGAGAGGAGGCGGAGTGATTATTGTCTGCGCATTGCCATTTTGTGTAACATATATTAAAATCATAGAGCCGTCTCAATCGTCAATCATCATTGGAGTAAATCGAATCAATAAATTCGAAATTAAGAAAGATGAAGCTCTCCAAACCCGATTGCTTAGTCTGGGACTGATGCTTATCAGGAGGGGCAGCACGTGGCGATAAGGCCCAGATTGCGGTGGTTCCTGCTTATGTAACATGGACTTTTATCGATAAATATATCCCTCCATGTGGTGGCCAACGGCTCGCCGCGATTATTCCTCTTTCCTCAGGGCGTGCAAATGATTAAGATCACTGTCGGGGTTCTCGCCTTGCAAGGCGCATTTTACGAACATGTCGTGCTGCTGAAGAAGGCAGCACATACACTTGTGTCTCAGCAACTTTCTTCGTCGCATTGGGATTTTCTCGAGGTCCGGACCCCGCAGGAGCTGGAGAGATGCGATGCGCTTGTCCTCCCTGGGGGCGAAAGTACGGCGATTTCTTTGGTGGCCGCTAGGTCGAATTTGTTAGATCCGTTGAGGGATTTTGTCAAGTATGTACCTTCTTCGCGTGCAATTGTGGTTGTTAGGATCGGATTGGCGGGACTGACTCATACTTCGTCTGCAGGGTCCATCGCAAGCCGACTTGGGGTACATGCGCTGGATTGATTCTCCTCGCCGAGTCGGCGAACCGGACTAAGAAGGGGGGCCAAGATTTGATCGGGGGTTTAGACGTCCGCGTTAATCGCAATCACTTTGGCCGCCAGACAGAGAGTTTCCAGGCGCCGCTCGACCTACCTTTTCTCGGACCCAGTGATTCGCAAAAACCTTTCCCAGCAGTCTTTATCCGTGCCCCGGTTGTCGAGAAGATCCTACCCCACCAGGATGGAGTTCAGGTTGATGAAGAACAGCGAGATGAGACCGTGGTGGCGCCTTCGCGACAGGCCGAAGGCGAAGCGGCCCGGGAAGCCATGTCACGCGACGTCGAAGTCTTAGCATCGCTCCCCGGAAGGGCTGCGCGGCTGGCTACCGATGGCAACCCTGTTTATGCGGACAAGGAGGTGGGTGATATTGTTGCCGTGCAGCAGGGCAATGTCTTCGGAACGAGCTTCCATCCTGAGTTGACCGGCGATGAGCGAATCCACTCCTGGTGGCTGCGCCAGGTGGAAGAGTTTGTGAAACGATTGCAATGATTGAACGACATAGAGGAAACACCTCCGGTCCATAATACGTCGAGCGATTAGAGGTACTGCTTCGGATATAGTATCAGATGTAAATAGAGCTTTGTGCGTCATTGTTCGCTATGGGAATTAGACAGAAAAATATGTATATCAACGCCGTAACTGTGCCAGTCAAAACATTTTAGGCCCAGTTTACCTACCGGCCCCGTATTCCTCCTCCTCGCGTCGCCGTTGGTCGTCGGCGTATGCCCGTCCGTAACCACCCCGACCTGGGTCGTACTCTTCTCGGTATTCGTCGCGGACCTGGCCACCGGATTTTCCGCGCCTGCACCTGTTAGCCCGCGCCTTCACGACTATGGAAGTTTTCAGTTGCGTTCGTACCCGTATTGGCGACCCTCCTCAAAACCAGGATCAAGATCTGTGCGGATGATTCTCTCATCGAGCTTTGTTCCTCCAACGTATTTCAGGCAGTCAAGCGCATCTTGGTGTGTGTAATATTCGACAAAGCAGAAGCCGCATGGGGTTTTGTTGTACCGATCGAGACCCATCACCAGACGCTTGACCTCTCCGCATCTGAGCTCCGTTAGTTGTTATTTCTGTAGTGTGTTGAATATGAGCCTGACTTTGAAAAAAGTTCGTGAATCTGTTCTTCTGTCGTGTAGAAGGAGCTATACTGGTCAGCAACTGTAGTGTTTGGCGAATAACAGTATTCAAGTGAGCGTACAGATTGCCCACATAGAGGGTCGTCGCGTCCCTCAATCCCTCCATAGGGTCTTTCGGTTCCTCGGGCTCATCATTATACCTGCGTTTCTTGTTCTTTGCACGAGAAAAGGTTAGTCAATGACGTCTCGTTTGATCAAAGAATGTCTGCAAAACCTTACCTTTCCCACGTAATACGCGCTGGGCCGGTCAAGCCTCTCGACTGTGTGGTGTCGCTCTGGGATGCTCATTATAGCGAGCTGAATTGCGGAGCCGGTATATAAACGAGCGAGTGTTATTGTTAAGAAGTTTGCCCAGTTGAGAACGGAAGGTCGAGCGCAGGGGAGCTTCACTGGGCTTTGTCTTGGCGCTGTTGCTCCTTGAACTTCGCCCAAAATTTCCGCGGAAGCTCATTGTTTGCTGTGGATTCAACCAACGTCAGTGCTTCGCATTTCATTTGACACCTTCACAACCAGGTTGCTGTATCTGGATAACATTCGACACCTCTCGATGGAATAATTATCGCGACAATGCCCAAAGTTATCAGTTACACCCCTCCCTGGCTTTCGCGCCCTTCCCCCGGCGCTTCGTTGTTTGCGAGCACTACCCGAAAGGATCCCGCGAATCTCAAGAACCCCAAGGACGCCAAGTACGATGGGCCTTCGCGGAGTTTAGCGAGAAGGGGAAATGAAGTCTTTACCGTTGTCGACAATCAGATCCGCTGGTCTAGTCTTACGCGATTGAAGGACGAGTGGCAGCAACATGAGAGGTCGAAGGACGCCCAGAAGGCCTCCGCCGATGGCCAAGTACCTTACAGGGTAAGTAGTGAACGCAACTTATGTTACTATTGTGAATTTTATTGATGGATTTTAGACTCTAGTAGTGCCGGTGTACGAACAGATCCGACAAATTATCCCCTCCCCCAATGGCGCCTTCCTGGCCATCGTCGCAGATCATACCGTCTTCATTGCAGTGCTCCCCGACTCCTCGCACTTGTCTAGCGCAGAATCTTCTCCGATTCGAGTGAAAACCTACCAGCTTGGGCCAACAACACATGTCATTCCGGAGTCATCGGTGGTGTCCGCCTTATGGCACCCACTCGGAACCTACAGTAATCTAGGGGGATGCCTTGTGACAGTAACGGAAGATGCTGCGGTGCGCGTGTGGGAGTTGGACCGAAACAATCACTGGTCATTTGACCGCCCTACTCTAGCTGTTGACCTCCGGAAGCTGGTTGATGGAACTTCTTCAGATCAGGATTTTGCGCCTTCAGGTTTCGGGAGAAACAAGGGATTCTCTGCAGACTATATCGACATGGAGGTTGCGTCGGCCCGTTTCGGGGGTGTTGGTAGTGAGAAGGAGGACGCCTGGGCGGCAATGACGCTCTGGGTCGCTATGAAGCCTGGCGATCTGTATGCCCTCTGCCCATTGCTCCCTTCAAAGTGGAGGGCGCCATCCGCGGCTATTCCCTCTCTTTCTGCTGCGATCATACCGAAGATGTCTGCTTTGGAAGAAGATCCACTCGATCACGACGATCAGCTGACAGCCTGCCGGCAGCAGTACGAGTGGCTTGCGGAAATCGATAATCAGGAACCATTACAGATCATTCCCGGATCCGAGACAGAACCGGAGTCTGAAATCCTCGCTCGCCCCGCAAACCCTAGTGCGATCCCTAGACTTCAAGGACCGTTCCGCGTCGACACGGGCGATGAGGTTGATGACCTGGACCTGTGCGATATTTTGGTTGTTGCTGCCAAAGCTGATACTGAAGCTCTGATGCTGGGAGAAGACGATGAATTAGCGCTGGATAGTGGCGATGACAAGGTATCGGCCACAGTTATCTACCTCTCTTCCCGGAGCGGGAGGGTCTACATCTGCCTTGAACTTGAAGGTGTTGAAGGACAGTGGCTTCCCAAGGCAAAGAAGAATGTGTTCCAGACGCCTATTTCGGAAGGGTCTAATTTGCTCCTAGTGGAAACGCTCGATACAGTCAGCAAGCAACGCCAATCTGCCGAGATATGGCCTGTATTTTCTCCCGATGCGCATTCACGATACAGCTGTTTCGTAACAACCTCTCACAGTGTTGTATTCATTTCCCTTGCATCTTGGATTCAGCGCCTGGAGGCTGAACTTCAGTCTGATGACACCGCCGGCTCTGGATTCCGTCTGCAGATCCTTTGCGAGGGAAACGCAGCGACCTTGGAACGGATAATTCAAGTCGACGATGGCAGCGCTGCTGGCACCCAGCCCTTCCATCTACCAGCCGCTTTGGTTTATCACGACTACGACCTCGGCTACCTACTACTCACCTCCGATGCGTCTAACTCATCTGCTGCCATACTTGAGAAGCCTGATTTCTTCCCCTCATTTTCGCTCCAGTCTGATGCAGAGCCATCCGGCTCGCCCACAATCCCTCCTCACCGACCTCCTTACCAGGTTCCTTCCGTTCTCTACTCGGACTCTCCGTTAGAATTCTTTGTCGACAAACAAGTTCCCCATCGCTACCGCAGCAGTCTGAAGGAACCTGTCCTTCTATCTCCGGCTACTCTTGACCTTGTGGCCGCCGCACACCGAATCCTATCCGCTCATACCAATGCTCTTGAACGAGCTGCGTCCGACCTTTTCCGGCGTTGCGAAAGGCTTCAGGGGGAGCTGCGCGAGCAATTAGGGCAGATATCCGATGTTGCAGATCGCATCAAGGGTGTTTCCAGCGAGATTGGTGCGGACGGCGAGAGAAAAGAGGGATCTAGGAGCACCGCAGTCTTGGATAAGAGGCTGCAAGCAGCTAAAGACAAGCAAACACAGCTCGTCCAACGCTACGAAGCCCTCCGCAACAAGGTGCTTAAATCTGGAGGAAGACCCCTCAGCGAGAAGGAGGAGTCATGGATTGCAGAAGTTGAAACACTATCCGAGTCATTCGATAAGGAACGCAAAGAGGGAGACAACCAGCGAATATCGGAGCGGCTGGAGGATGTAAGTCTAAACCATCGTCTACATACATGGATACTCACGGTTATCTATAGGTCAAGCGAATCGCGGATGCACTACTTAGCGAAGCCAAATCCGCTGCTGCTAGGATCCCAGCCACTCAGGAGCCTAGTACCCCGGCATCTCCGACCAGCGCACAACCACGGGTTCCTCAGCGACTGCAGCGGGCCAAGATTGCTGATGCCATGAAGATGGTGGAAAGAGAGTACGTTACCTAACAATTATGCTTAATTCGCTGCTAATGGCGTTTAGATCTGCTGTTATTGAATCTATCACGACACGTTTGGCCCGGCTTAACGCGATCGTTTAAGCTCATTAGCATTCTTGGGTTTTTTGCCATGTACGATTCTTATGTAGCCTGCGCTATGAGTATCTACGCAACAACTGTTTAATCTAGGCGGGATTCATCTAACATCAGCATTCGAAATAAACCTGAGCGGATTTCAATTTAATAACACCATCTCTCTCTGATCAAAGTCGGCGACGTCTGGCATAGGAACGCCCTCAAGCCCAACACTGACAGTACTTCGTAACATGGCCTGTGGTCTATCAAAAACTTACCCATCTATACTATTTTCTTGTTCTGGATGATGCCCCAGCGGTCTCTCCTCATAATACGTGCCCTCCCACGCCCCTTCCCTCTTAGGCCTTTGATCTCTCCCAAACACAGACCTATCCTCAGTGATACTACTCTCCCCATCTTCCCCATTTCCACTCGCCGCATAAATCGTGTAATCAAGCTGATAAATCCTCCTCGACTCCACCTTCCACACGGCATCCGCATCGGGCCGCCTAACCTTCCCACCAGCGCCTGTACCAGTAGCAGGGCCAACAACAGGAACAGAAACCCTCCCTCCAATCCCACGTAGGCTCTCAATCCCAACCTCTCTCTGTAAGAGGAAACACTGCTCGCCCTTCCGAAAAACCCTCCACTGTTCCAACTCATCGTTCTCAATGACGATGAGCATACCCAGTTTCTCGGCGAGGGGGAACCGCTCTGGCGCCGCGAGAACGGCTTTCACGCCATGGGCTCGGACCTGGACGTCCAGTTGCGCAAAGCATCCTTCGCAGAGGGTGAGCACGTCGTAGATTTCGACTATGCGGGTGTGGTAGCAGGGCTGCTTGGTTTGTTTGAGGGGAGTAGGGGGTGATGAGGCTTTGGGGGAAGACACAGGAGGGGAATCAGGGGAGGAGGGAGGGGAGGATGAGGAACAGGAAGAGGATTGGGAGTCGGGGTGCCTATTATTGGGTCGGCGAAGGAGGATGGAGGGGCCGCGGGTAAAGTAACAGGGGAGCATCCATTCGTCGTAGATGCAGTTGCAGAGGTATTTCACTGTGTAGAAGGTACACATTTTGGTCCTTCGGGTTGACTTTTCGCAGGGTATATGTTGGGGAGGGTTACCGGGTAGTCCATTGTGAATAGGTGGATAAAAAGGGTCTATATAGCAAGCTGATTGAAAGAGATACAAGTCTTTGGATGAAAGCTTGGTACATTGTGCAGGAACCTTTATTTCCTAAAGAGAAGTTGGTATTACGTGAACTCCATTGTCTGCATTGCTTTGATGGCGCTGATGTCTTAGATAGGGCTTAGTAGCCACGTGACCAGGCCCGGCGATAGACAAGAGGTGCTCGCGGGCGAGGATGATACCGGAAAGAATGAGTTATAAGGCAAACAGGAATTAAACCAGTGTAATGTCTGAGCGTTTCTTGATGCAATAGTAAAATATTCAGCAGACAATACTGCGGCTTAAACGCTCCAGAGTTCTACATAGGCTTCCAGACAGCCAAGACTTGTAGAGCATTCTCCTCAAGAACTCTCCAAGGTTATTCCAACGTAATCTAAAAAAAAATCTCGTTACTCAATCCACTTAAACAGTTGCTCTTCTCTCTACAAGCATCTGTGCAAACTGGTCGCCTCCCTCAACACCTTCCCGAATAGCCCAATAGATCTCGTCCATGAGCTCGTCAAAAGACGGCAACACTAGCGACGTGACAAACGCCTCCCATCTCCCCATTTCAACCAAAAATCTTTCACGGTAAAATCTATACACTTGCTCCCAAACTATTTCAGAAACTACCCTGTCGTTCGTCGCAGCCTGCATAAGCTGCTCGAACTCGACATTCGCAAGAGAATAGTCAGCGTTTGCTCCGTCGACAATTTCAAAAAGCATGCCATTAAACTCCCTTGCCCAGGCGTCGTATGCGAACTGGTTGACCACTAGTACTACGCTTTCGCTCGGTATTTTCGGTTTCGACGGAATATCAGAGGGGGAGAAGGAGGGGATAGTGCTCGTGTCCCTTGTGCTTGTGTAGTACTCGCAAAGACGGGTAATCGAATCACTATGTCTCATCCAGCGCGTTACATCACTGGGATTTCGCGGGCAGAGTGCTTCATATCGTCTTTCGTGGTACTTGCTGAGCTGAATGAGAATCGTGAACGTGCGGAGACCGGCGCAATTGCAATTTTCGAAGCTGGTGCTGAGTGGTTCAGGCATGAGGCTCTTCAGACTGTCTGGTAGGCGAATTTTGTTTTCATCCAGGACGAAATCTGATGGGATCCCTGCTTGGGTGAAGGGAGAAGGCCACATTGTGAAGATGCAAGTTGGTAAACGTTCGGAGTGGGGGAAAGGTGCGCTACCTAGGTAGGTGGAATTGGAGACTTTGCTGAGACGTACAGTAGCAGGAAAATGAAGAGAAGCCAGGTGGAAAGGGAGGCGATCTTTTATAGTGGAGCGAGAAGACCTCCTAGAGACAACGTTGGTGCAGCTCAGACATTATGGTTTTGTGTGTTTCGAAGTGGTTGCAGTGACTCAAATTGTCTCAAAATGGAAATAATGCAACTGGAACATGTGGAAATGAACGTCAGGAAGGCGCTCCCTCTATGAAAGAAAACTGTCAGAGTGGCGCAAATGAGGGATTGGATGCTTGGATCTCTGGGGGCCGCGGACGCGGGACAGGAAGAATCCTTGCGCGAAAGGGAAAGGGAAAGGAATTGATCTAGGACAATATGATGGCATGTTGAAACTCTTCAGGCTCCCAGATCGGAAGGAGCGACCTGTCTTCGGTACCTAGCGTACTTGCCTCACTAGAAAGAAGTTGTCAAGAATAAGCTAGAAGGAGCAATCAGTGTCGCACCTTCCTCACAATAAGCAACACAAATTGGGAATGAATCATGGGGTGTGTTGGGAATTGTTCGTGGTGGGAAGGAGCCACCACTGCCCTGATATTTCCATTGAATCTTGGAACACAATGTGATTTAGTACTTTGTTGGATTTTCCTGAGTAGTATTTTTGACTGTCACTTCAGGAGTAGTAGGTGTACACGTCTCAAGTTCTATGTGTTGCTGATGCACAAGATGCGTTGCTAAAACCAACACCGAGCAAGATGTACACTTTTAGAAACCAAGTGACGTCCCAATTCCCAAGCCACAGCTTCCAGAACGATCGAATGTCTTTAAAGATTTTCCCAACCACACCCCCTGATATCCTCCCCAGAAGTATCTACAGTACTAGTATCCCCCTGGGTATTCCGTCCAGCAGTCTCGTCAGAGCATTTCGCCTTCTGAAACGCCTCAAACAACCTCTCGCTGTTCTCTACCCTCTCTATGACAGCCTCAAAAAGCTCATCAACAATCTCTTCATAGCTCGGTAGCCCTAACCGCGGAATAATCTCCTCCCATATCGTCATCTCCCGCATAAAAGTCCGATGAAAAATCATAAGCTCGTGGTAATCCACAGGACTGATCCTCCCTCTATCCCTCGCAGCCAGAATCGCCAGCTCAAACTCCGCCGCCGAGAGGTGATACTGCTGATACGGCCCGTTTATGAACGCTGCGAGAAGGTTGGTGTAGCTGCGTGCCCATTCCTCGTAGCAGATTCGACTGACATGCAGATATATGACCTCGTGCGGGATCTTTTGCGAGGGCGCAAGAGTCGGATCGCAAGGGTCGTAGTCTTCGCGCCAGCGTCTCATGCGGTTGATGGTTGCTATGTGTCTGGATTGTCGGAGCTTGTCTTTGGTCGGGCAGAGGGCGCGGTACCGGTTCTTGCGCTGGCAAACGACGGTTATCATGGTGCGAAATGCTTTGCCGGCGCTTATGCGGAGGAAGTTGAGGTCGAGGCGTAGGTCGTCGGGGATCCTTTGGTCGAGGTGCATTGGAATCAGGACGTTTTCAGGGACGAGATTGAATTTTGTGAGGCTAGTGCATTCGGCAAGGAGAGGCATTGTTGAGGTTTTTGTCGCTGGTGTTGCGACTGCCTGAGATGTTATCATAGTAGGAGGAAAGAAAGCCAGTTGAAAGGAGGAAGGACCGAAGCGTAGTTGTAAACGCACATTGTAAGCAAGAGATAAGGCCCTGCAGAGGTTTTTTGAGTGAGGAAGAGAATTTCAAGTAAAGAAATAAGGCCTGGAGCCTCTGTGGGCAATGTGCTCTGTTGTATATGACTGGGTTTGTTTATATGAGAGCTTTGGGGCGGGACACATGCAGGCCCCGAGGCTGTGAAATTGGGAAGCCTCTCTGAAACTTCCAGTCACAGAGTGAGATCTGCATCGCAACAAGGTTTCAATTGATAGAGGAAAGCAAAGAAGTCAGGCTGTTTTTTTTTTTTTTGCCAAAGGAGGAGTTGCGGAGCTGCCATTGAGACCAGAACTCGAACCGGCGCAACGAGGGCAGCCACTAGATAGCAGTTTGGCTGTACGTCTGAGATAAAGTCCGCATAGTACAGCTACAACTCGCTCATGGCACCGTATTTTGCCTTACGTGGCAGATCAAATTTGACGTGAGAAACGCTTCGAAGCGCGACTGGAAAACCGCAAACAATGGATTCTGAACAGTTGACAAGGGGCAGGAGAAAGTGCAATAAGCTTAAATAGTGGTAGGGAACAAATGATGCAAGTTAATATCAAAGAAGTAATGTTGTGGTTCTATGACCCTTCGTCAAATATATATCTAGGTAACGTGGGTTAAGTACATCAAGATTGCCCAAAGTAATTCACTGCACACTATACAACAGACCCTTAGTTAGTTTGTGATAGGAATTGAAGCAATTTCAACATACCGCTCGATGAGATGAAGACCGGACTGCGATTCAACAATGTCACTGATGTCGCCCGGCTGCAGGGCAAATGCAGCCTCTTCGAATTCTCGTTGCATTTCACCGTGACCGAAGAAGCCACTTTAAGAACATTAGCCATTATGTTTGATAATATAGACAGTCTACGGATTGACAAAGCCAAGACATACAGGTCGCCCTTCTTTCTGGCACTACTACAGTCCGACTCTGAGGTTGCAAGATCGCCTAAGCGGATGTCTCCTCCTAAGATGCGCTCCTGATGCCCGCGGAGAATCTCACGCGCCTCATCCTTTGTTCGAGTAATGTGTGCCTCCCGCCAGCTGCTTGGTCGTCTACTATCTCTGTGCTTGACCAGAAGGTGGCTGCAGCGGATCTTGCCCTCGCCCTGGCTGGAGCCGTCTGGGTAAGCTGCGGCGCCGCTGTGGTACTTTGCCATATAAAGCTTGAGCGCTTCCATGTCGGTGTCAGATGGAGGTTCCCAACGTGACTCTCTGGTCGCAGGGCTGAAGTAGTAAGGAAGATTCTTCGAGTTGGAGTGGCGAACCTCCCATCCTGTGGGAAGACCTGTATTTACCTATGACGAAAGCGAATCAATCATTGAATTCAAGAGGAACAATTGCAGCAGGACTGAGCTGAGGACGAACCATGCTGGGCGAGAAATGTGAAAACAGTATATACGGGTGTGAATGCTGAAAAGCTCTAAAAATCTAGTGCTGGGGTAAATCGTTGTTTGAAGATGATGCGGGGAAATCGCCCAGGTGACAGGAGGAGGAGCTGCAAATGAGCCAAACGAGGCAAACACTGCAAACTTATCAACAGGTCTCGAATCGATCTCCAAGGCCGCCTTTGTGTCTGTGCTTCTCTCAACGACTTACATCTCCTTCAGCGCTCGTCCGTCTCTCGTTGATCTCTACTGTTCTGCGCATCGCTAGATTTTGGAGACCGCGTCTGCTGAATTTGTATCATCTCGCACTATATATTCCTTCGAACCGTATTCCTCTCCCATCACCGAAATGTCTGCTAGCCCTTCTCCCTCCGCTGGTGGCGATAACAAGCAGAGTGATCAGATTCATTTCCGTTTCTGTCGCGAATGGTAAGCAACGGCTGCCGCTATATGGGTCGCTCAGTCGCTAACGTACTACAGCTCCAACTTGCTCTATCCCAAAGAAGACCGCGTCAACAACCGCTTAATGTTCACCTGTCGAACCTGCCATGTCGGCGAACCCGCAACTTCCTACTGCGTCTACCAGAACAAACTTAACACCCAAGTTGGAGACACTGCTGGTGTAACTCAGGATGTGGGATCTGATCCTACGGTTTGTCTCTCCGGTGTCTGTCTGCTTTGCGGCGAAGTAATTTCCTGTTTTACTTGTGGATCAATGACTTGATCTGGAGTACTGGTCTGTTGGGACATGTGGAACTCGCTTGGAAACTAGGATTCAAGTGTTGGACTTGTTGGCTAACTGCGCATAATTATACAGCTTCCCCGCTCCAACAAACTCTGCCCGAGCTGCGGTGAAGCGGAAGCCGTGTTCTTCCAATCCCAACAACGATCTGCCGAAACTGGAATGGTGAGCATCACGACCTGTCTTTATGATACAGGATAACTGATGAGTATCAGAAACTGTACTATGTGTGCTGCACATGCGGAAACGTCTTCGTATAGCGTGACGACATCTACTTATCCTATTATCTCGATACCCTTTTATTGGCATTTACATACAGCATTTTCGGGGAGTTTTGGCGATATTGAGGTCATCATGGGGAATTTGAAATGGTGGTCTATTGTTACAGATAGATATGCGAACGCCCAATAAAACAATCTGCTCCAAGTGGTATATTATACATGCATCGGTGCAAGCGACAGGATCTTGGACCATTGCCTCCCCCGTAGTTCCGTAGCGACAACTCCTATACCACAGAGTCAGAAACTCCGCAGCTAGACATGCAGGAGATGGACTCACCGTTCATTCTCGTTCCGATAGGGTCGCCAGACTTATTAACGAGGACGCATGCATTGTCGTCGAACTTCACCAAGCTCCCGTCGGGCCTTTGCATTTCTTTCTTCACTCGGACAACGACGGCATGTCGGATATCTCCTCGACGGACCTTGTTGGCGATACCACTGTTTCCTGAAGGGTCGGCCCCGAAACTTCGTTGCTTTTGGACGACGATGACGATTCGATCGCCTAATTCCAAAAGAACCTAAATTAGTCCCACAGGAACATGGGCGGAATTATGCAGCGTACGCACCGACTGTCGCAGCCCGTTTCTTCTTCAAGACATTCACGCATTCGACAACAGCCGCCCCGGAGTTGTCGATGCAGTTAAGCATCGTCTATAGATATAGTCAGCAAAAGAAGTAAGAGAACGAGCCGATTGAGCCAACCTTTAATTGAATCATCTTGAATGTATCTGTGTTCCTCACTCAGCGGACAAATGGCCATCGAACCGTCGACCGATCAACATCTGCGATCCGAGAGATTTCCGGCTCCAAGTTCCGCCGATCTCCGACCCCAGAGCACAAGAGCCAATTATCCGTCGCAGCCTGCAAAACAAGGCACAGCCGCAGCGAGGAGTGCAGCTGGAGGTGCCGCAGCAACACTAATCGACGCTCAGCCTGTCTTGACCAGCCGCTCCTCTTTGTCCTGCTCGTGTGTGCCTCTTCTCTGAATGTAGCCCCATCCATGACTCGACTGCGCCATTTTATTTCTTCAAGCCTCCTCCTCATGCCCGCTATGTTGATTGTACTGTAATTGTGTTACACCCACCCTCTTTTCATTTGCACTATCTTGGATTTCTTGGACCCTCATTTCCCGCTCTGGCGTTCCTTTCCCCTTGAACACTCATTTCTTTCCACATTGGACAATTGTCAACACAACGACAGCGGAGATATAATATCACTTGCATGCGAATCTTCCGACTGCGAAGATCACGATGCCGCCCTCAAAAGCCCGAATCAGCCCGTCTGTCGAGCGGCGCGACCGATTAACTCTGGCCAAATTGGCCAGCTATGACGATGTCGCAACCGATGCGCTGGTGGATTGTGTAGGTTTCACCCGGCGACCGAGAAACAATAGTTCTATTCTAACTGGACGATCACCGCAGGCCTGCTTTTGGACCAAAACCCGCAAGAACAGAACGAAATATATCCCGGTACGAGGTGTGGAGGACGATACCGTGGCCCGTATAATCCTTGATGATATCGTTGTCGCCAAAGATGCGATTAAGGCCGAGAAAAAGATACTGGATCTGACTGGGATGAGGAGATACCTGGCAAAACTTCCAAATGATCGAGAGAAGGATTGGTTTCGCAAGCACCTTCGCAAGTATGTCCAGATGTATTTGCCCGATTGCCCCTTTGAAACCACCACCACCAACCGGTACACGATAACGGAACACGAGGCTGCCATCTGCGCTCGACGATTCATCCCTCAGGGTCAGGAAATCAAATATCTCGCCGGAACCCTTGTTCCGATGACCAAAGAAGAGGAGCAGGATTTAGATCTGAAAAGAAAGGATTTCAGCATCGTCATGTCGAGTCGGCGGAAAACGCCGTCCTTTTTCCTTGGCCCCGCCCGATTCGCAAACCACGACTGTAACGCAAACGGGCGACTAGTGACTCGAGGGTCCGAAGGCATGCAGGTCGTCGCTACCCGAGATATTTACATTGGCGAAGAAATCACCGTTTCATATGGCGAAGACTACTTTGGTATTGATAACTGCGAATGTCTCTGCCTTACTTGCGAACGAGCTGTGCGCAACGGCTGGTCTCCACACACCGATTCTGAACCTAACAGCAAAGCATCTACCCCGGAAGTTATGCCGATGGAGGGCTTCCTCACACCGAAGAAGCGCAAATCTACTGCAGACGTTGATTCTGATACTTCGCCTTCGTCTACTCCGCGCAAGAGAGGGAAGTTCACCCCGCGAAGCTCGAAGCTGCGATCTGAACTGTCCTTCACTGAAGAAGTTGCTATCTCAATAGAGTCTGGCAACGCTGCGACGCAGAGAAAGACTCGTTCGAAGGCGGACAATGCTCAGGGGTCAGGTACCGATTCAGAATCTCTCACTTCCGTGCTACCCGATGGCTCTCAACGATCATCCACATCCACCGCAGCAACATCAGAGTGCGATGAAGGGACCGTCAAAGCAGATGAGGCCGCTATGTTGTCTAATGTTAAAATTACAATTGGGGCTGAGACTGCGACGACATCGTGCGACGCCGAAATCAAAATCAAGGTTGAGAATTCTACCCATGCAACTCTACGGGAACTCACTGCAACCTCACATCTCAATCTGCGAGATGCCGATTCAGGGTCAGAGAGCTGCTTAAGCGATGCTCCGTCTTCGCTAAAGCTTGAAGAGAAACTCGAGGTCCTAGCACAAGGAAAGAAACCACGAAAAGCGCGAAGCAAGCGCGTCTTCCTATCCGTCGAGCCAGAATCAAACTTGACGAGAGTCCCTGGCGATTACACGAAAACACCAAAACTACTAGCGCACGCATACGACCGATGGGTAGATTGCCACACTTGCAACTCTTGGTTCGTTCAACAAAACTCGTACTTGACGCGAAGAGAGTGTCCCCGCTGCGAACGCCATTCCAGGCTATACGGGTTCCGCTGGCCGAAGACTGACAAGGAGGGGCCAAACGATGATGAGGAGCGCGTGATGGACCACCGCACCGTGCATCGCTTCTTATACCCTGAAGAAGAGGCACTTATCTCACGTAAGGGCCGTGGCGTCAGCTTCGGCATCACACCCACCCCAGAATTATCTGAAGCACGCACAGAGACCCCCGATAGCGAAACGGTTGACGAGCAACGAAGCACGCGGGTGACCAGACGGCACACTCGAGCTCTGCGAATGACTATGTAATGATGATGTTCTGCGACGGGTTTGGAGTTTCAGGCGACGATTGGTGTTCATATATTCCCGGTAGGAACTGGCGTTTTCGGAAGACAGTTGGCATTGAGCTGACTACTAGGTAGCCTAGGAGTAGCTCAGGATCACTTCTCCTCAGCTTTGTTGCTTTATCTCTTTTTTTTACCTTCTATTTTGTCGCATTTTCGGACTCGTTCTACATACAACTTTGAAGATATTAGCCCATGGCTGATTTATGTATTTCTACACTATCTTGCATGTAGATCATGTAACACTGACATTTTAGAGTCAATTGAACAGCATATAATTCCGCTTCCTTATTCTTCACCCCCGTATTTCGCCTTCAATCTCTACCTTCTGCCCGCGATCTGCTTGAAATATTCCGTAACAATGCAAGGAACAAAGATACTGCACCAATGATAGCCCCTTTGCTTCCTTTGCTCCGACTATCCCCCGCAATTTGACCACATCTCGGCCTGCATCAGCCCGAAATGCCGTATGCTTGCTGGAAACTCACGATATGGTTCTCCATAAAAACTTCGTTGGAGAACTGCTCTAGTGAAGCAACATATCCACGGTCAGTCCGCCCGCTCAGCAATGAAACTACTATATCTCACTACTCTAGCCTCTATCGCGCTAACCAGCCCTGTCGCCGGAGACTACAGCGACCCCCTCGTCAACCTCAACTATGGTTCCTTCCAAGGCAAATATGACGAGGCCTACAACATCTCGTACTTTCGCAAAATCCCCTTTGCCGCGCCACCAACTGGTGAAAACCGCTTTCGCGCTCCGCAACCGCCCCTCAAGATCTCCGACGACATCTATGACACAGATCAGGACTTTGAAATGTGCCCGCAGCGCACAGTCAACGGCTCCGAAGACTGCCTGTATCTAGGTCTCTTCTCACGACCCTGGAACACGGCGGCGGCGGCACCCCGCCCAGTGCTCGTCGTCTTCTACGGCGGCGCCTTCATCCAAGGCAGCGCCTCGTTCACCCTGCCACCCTCCTCCTTTCCAATCCTAAACGCCTCGACATTGAACGACTATGTCGTCATATACCCAAACTACCGCGTCAATGCCTTTGGTTTCCTCCCTGGGAAAGCAATCAAGGAGTCACCAACTTCAGACCTTAACCCTGCCCTGTTAGACCAGGAGTACGTGCTGAAATGGGTTCAGAAGCACATCACGCAGTTTGGCGGCAATCCGCGAAATGTCACGGTCTGGGGCCAGTCCGCTGGCGGCGGGTCCGTCGTTGCCCAAGTCCTTGCGAATGGGCGCCGCGGGCATAAGAAGCTCTTCAGCAAAGCGCTAGCCAGTTCTCCGTTTTGGCCAAAGACCTACCGCTATGATGATCCTGAGGCGGAGGTGATCTACGAGCAACTGGTGAATCTGACGGGATGCGCGGATGCCAGGGATTCCGTGAAGTGCCTGAAGAGTGTTGATGTACAGACGATTCGCGATGCGAACCTCGTTATCGCCGCGGGGAATACGTATACCACGAGCTCGTACACTTGGGCACCTGTTATTGATGATACGTTTTTGCTTGAGACGCTCTCGGATGCTGTCACGCATGACAAGATCGAGACGGATTATATTTTCACCACGTACAATACGCACGAGGGTGAGAATTTCATTCCGCCGGGATTCAATTACCCCAATTCCTCGCAGTCAGCCGATGGATTCAATTCTTCCGCCGCGAGTTTCCATGAGTGGCTCACGGGCTTCCTACCGGGGTTCTCACCGCGTGAGATCAGGCTACTAGAGGAGAAGTACTACCCTGAGACTGGATCAACCGAGACGTTGGAACTGTACAACACGACGTATGTCCGTGCAGGGCTCGTGTACAGAGATCTCGTCCTCGCCTGTCCTACATACTGGCTTTCCTCTGCGCCAGCGAACAAGGGTTATATAGGGGAGTATACGATTGACCCGGCGAAGCATGCAAGTGACACGATTTATGTATGTTTCTTTTGTTCCTATATTTTGCCCTAGTTGAGTGTGGAAAACACTACTAACCATTGGACGAACAGTGGAACCGCATCAACTCGGTTCAGCAAACTAATCCCCTCGTGTACGAGGGATACGCTGGTGCGATGGGGAGTTTCTTTCAGACGGGTGACCCCAACGCGCATAAGCTGACGGGTGACGATGTACCCGGTGTACCCGAGTTGAAGAGGTCTGGGAAGGAGTTTGTTATTGAGGAGGATGGATTTGAGAATGTTAACATTACTTTACTAAGGGAGAAGTGCGATTTTCTAAGGAGGGTTGGGGAGAGGATTCCCGTCTGATAGTTGCCTTTGATGGGGAATCATGAGGAGTACTCGCATATATGTAGGGTTTGGAGTTAATTCGTGTCTCCGTGCATAAATGCAAATATCATAACGCGCTGGTGATAATGTACATGAGGACCAATGATCAATATATATTACAGCCATGCCTACCAAACTGAGACCACATGGGTATTTTCTATCCGATATCTAGCGCCAACATGAAACGTAAAAATACAAGGTCGAGAGGTTTGCCCAGGTCGCAGGCTAGATTAGATCAAAGCCTGACCTCTGAACATACCTTCGCGAACCTCTTTGACAACATCCTTGCGGTCCTTCTTGCCAACAAGCACGATAGCCCGACCGCGCTTACCCATACGTCCGAGACGACCGAGACGGTGGATGAAGTCGATTGTGGTATGCGGGACATGGTAGAGGACGACTGTCTTCACGGCAAGTGTGTCGATACCACGCGAGGCAATGTCGGTTGTGACGAGTACCTTGGTGTTCTCCAACATCCGTCGGTCAGCGCGCGTCGGCTTCGGCGGCTCCATCGGAATCATGCGCTCTTCGCGGCGTCTCTGCTTGATGACCATGATCTCATCGGGGGTTGGAGGCGCTTGCTGTGTGGTGAACTCGGTGAGGACCTCTTCCTGTTTGCGCGCGGTTGAGTCGCGGGATAGCGAGTAGGCGTCGATGCCCTTTGATTTAAGGAACTCGGCTACCTGTTCGGCTTCTTCCCGCTCGTTGACGAAGACAATGATCTTTTTGACTTGCGGGCCGAGGTAGTGCGCGTGTGGATGGACAGGGTCGGAGTCGCCAGCTTTGCCGATGGACCAGATGACGTCGGCGCAGGCGAGGTCGCGGTTTCCGCGGTAGGGATCTTTTTGAATGTCGATTACTCCGAGTTGCACTCGGCGGGGGATGGCGTGGAGGTTCGGTGTCGTAAGGCGTCTAATGTCTGGGTAGCGTTTACGGAGTTGGGTGTCGAGGCTGCGGGGGATTGTAGCGGAGCAGAGGATGAGTTTTTGTAAGGACGGGGCGGCTTTGCTGATGACTTCTGTTGTTGTCGGTAGGAAGGACCGGTCCATAAGAGAGTCGGCTTCGTCGAGGATGAGATGGCTGACACGACTCAAGACATACGGTTCAGTCTTCGCGATTGACGCGAGGAGATGCGGGGTTGTGACAAGAATATCAATGCCGGCTTCGTTGAAGAGAGTGCTTTTGATCCGACGAGGCGTTAAACCAGAATGAATCATTCCGGACCGGTACTTGACCGTGTGTGAGAAAGCCTTGACCTTTTCACCAACCTGAGAAACCAATTCTGCGGTTGGTACCAGGATGATAACTCTTGGGCGGGCCGCGTTTGACTCTGGCGGTAGTTCAGGCTCTATGTTGAAAGCTTGCTGTTTCTTCTTCTCCTCGAGTTCACGCTGCTTCTCCTCCTCTTGCCTTCTCTCAGCCATCTTGTCTTGTGCCTCTTGTCTTTTAAGAGCGTCGATTACAGGTACCAAATACGCCAGCGTTTTGCCCGAGCCGGTCTCCGCAGCAAGTAGGTATTGAGCGTATTGCGGCTCCTCGTCATTCACCCCCGCCGATTTCTTCTTGACTACGGGATCCGCAAGCAGGGTGGGGATCGCAAGGCGTTGGATGGGGGTTGGAACGACATCTATGATGCCCGGGAGGGCTTGTGTCGTGATCGAATTTCGGACAATGGGCAAAAGATCAAACTGGTCGAAGCTCGTAATCTCGGCGATCTTGGCTTTGACTGCCGTCCTTTTACCATAGGATACCGGCGATAAGGTAGTCTGCATCTTCAGAGCCTTGTATAGCGGGCTCTCTGTCTTTTTCGCCGCCTCCTCTGACTCTCCAGAGCGCTTCAACGCGGCAGGCGACCGGGACCGCGTCAGCGTATCCCCGCGAACTCGCGCCTGTGTCTGGTTCATGTTCGAAAAAGGTCCGATTTTACCGCGATCGGTTCGTTTCGGTCTGAGGGAGGATCTGCCGACATCCCTGGACAGTGTCATGCGAGCAGCTCTGCGGTTACTGGAGCGTCCGGTGGCTAGCAAGCGCACCGCCTGCCCCTGAAGAGGCGAGATAGGTAGCGATGCCTGGACACGGCAGAACAGACATATCGAAGGCCTGTGTGCCAAAGAAAGCCCACTGAGCCTGTTCATGGTGGATAGCCGACGCCGGTGATGTAGGTGATGGTTGAAGGAGTCTCGACCGTGTCTCGTGGCGCCGAAAAAAAGATCCTCAGAGCAAAGCTTGGGCCACCGGGGAATTGGGCGCGCTACTTCTGTTTGGGAATAGTGCGATCGATCAGAGCCCCAGGCTGCCAGGCCCTCAGGCACAAAACTTGCCAAACTTGGTCGGTTGCTGGGGCGACTCCCGCGACCCAGAATGTCAACACGTCCAGCTGCCATGTCTCAGCGTCTTCAACCACGGCGCCAGACATCTCGGCCTACTTAACAGACCCTCCCTTCACATCTCCCCTCCTCCATTCCATCCCTCTATTGACCTGACGTCGTGTGTCTTGTGCTGGTGGTGGTTGGCACGTTGCCTCGCTTTTCATTCCCCTCTTGTATTTGCATCGCGCATTTGACCCCCTTCAAATTTGATTCACCACGATCGCTTCCATTTGACTTTCATAGTCTCTCTTTATTGCCGTTGCCATTTTCTGAGGCGCAGTAAGATCACCTAAGGATCGAGGCGACACCGCACATTTGATGACTACAAATTGGCAATCGCCCTGGATGATCTTCCCTTTGTGAACACTGACGAGTCCCACGAGCAACCTAAACGCCGGGTGATATAAATTGCCTGATCTCTATTCAGTGTACTTTCCGATAGTTGGAAGGACTGACGTCTGTTGTTTTTGTTTATCGCGAATAGGTATGGGCGCGTTCTCCGCAAGGGATACTCCACTTCAGATGAAACAAGATTGCTGATTTAACCTGTTTAGCGTTGTTTTCCTTTGTTTCCCTCTGTTCTTCTTGATTCCACTTTGTCTTGTTTTCCGTATTTCGCAAGATCGTGCCTCTTAACCATGGGCGGAAGCACTGGACAACGCCCTCTTTCGGAGGTGAGCCCGATGGCTCAGCGTCGCAATTCCCCCATCTGGAATCCGGGCGCTAGAGTAAGTGCCTAGTATTCTCTCTCATGGGTTTGGGCTGACCAAGCTGCTAAGGCAACAAAGAACGGCGAATCATCACCATTTGAATCTCCTTCTTCAACCCGCCTATTTTGGCAAGGCCGCGATTCAGGCTCTCCATTTCGAAAGAGCTCCGAGAACCACGCACCGTATGATCTTGACACGAGTTTCACTCCTCATAAGAGGCCTTCCATTGAGAACTTAAAGCGTGCCTCTCGAGTCAAGAACAATAGTATGTGGCGTGACTATAACCAGGAGTATGACCCCGCGCATGTATATGTCCCGCAAAGACCATTGGCGATTGGCCGAGCATCTCCCCAGAGGCAGGTCCAAGCAGCAACCACAGCTTGCCTGCCTCAAAGCCCCGAAAGGGCTCAGCTTACACCCCGACCACCGTCTCCCAGCAAGGACCAAGTTGCTCCGGCCAAATCGTCCCTGTCTCGCGCTAGTCGGTTTGGTACCAAGGACATGGCCTTCGACCCGGAGAATGAAATTTGGTCAGACATTGACGGCAGTCGCTACACCAAGAGCGTCACATTTGATGCTGCCCCGCCGCAAGTGAACGAGTATGAAATGACCACACCCGATCCCTCATCAATTGCATCAGAATCTCGTGACGGTAGTTATGACTCGGAAGAAGATGAGGCTGATATGAGCTTCGATCATGACGCCTCCTTCGACCGTGATGATAGTTTTGACGCCTCACTAGAAGACCTTGAGAAGACTCCAGTCGTATTGCCTGAGGACTGGCGCTTTATGAGCCCTGAAACCGCAAATGACGAGCTGGTGAAGGAAGATGTGGATCCATTTACCAGTGAAGGTACCCATAGTCCAGAACCCCGACCCTCGTCGAGGCAGATGGCGCCCGCAAAGCACTCCCGCGTCGAGTCGCTTGATTCTAACGGCGAGCGACGTCCACTTCCACCTCTCCCAGCTATTCAGGGATTGTCATTCGCCCAGCGCGCACCCTCGCCGGACAAGCTGGCTGCAGCTTTTGAGCTCGGAAGCGGTGGCCAACGTATTCTGCCCGCACCTCCAGGCCCAGCATCTTACAGTAAATCGGACATTTCGGACCTGAGCCACAGTTCTATGTCGCTCGAGGATAGGTTGCGCCTGATGATGATTCAGAGAGAGGAGCGTGAGAAGGAGAGCGATCAAGAGACAAGCAAGGCTCTGACACAAAAGGGTGAAAACAATCAATCCAAAGAAGATGATGAGCCCAAGGCATCCAAGAACAGCGAAGCAGAGGAAGCCTCTAAATCTGACGCGCCCGATACATTCTCCGCGCCACGCATCTCTAGGGACTCCATCCTGCGAGGGCTTCGTAGGGGAAATAGCTCGCTAGATGACCCGTATGAGCCCGCGCCCCAGAGAGGCTCGAGGGATCGCCGGTACTCCGATTACGATCCAGACGTTCCTATCCCATCCCTGGAAAATGATGATGACTATTACGAAGACGATGACGATGATGACACAAGCAGCGTTATAATCAAACAAGAGCAGGAGGATGATCACGAAGGACTTTACGACATTCCTGATTATTACGGAACGATCCCCTCCAAGGACTCTTCATTCAAATCTCTCCAAGATGCTCATAACGAAGATAATGAAAGCCAGTATTCCAATCACTCAATGGAGGAAATTTTCTCGAAGAGCAATGGCTCTTCAACGTCGGAAGCGACACCAGTTCCTGCAGAACGCCCCGAGGAGACAACTAAGGACAATGAAACCCCTAGCGCCGCAGCAGATTCTCAGAACGAGCAAGCCCCCGCTCCCAACATGACAGCTATGCTGGAGTCGCTGAGACGACCCGTAACACCCGAAAATCGCGAAGATATCTCTGCGCCATCTACCCCAGACTCTGTGATTCGCCACCCACTGGATGACGAAATCAGCGACCTTGAGGAGTCTGCGGACGAAAGCATCCCCGATCCAATTGCGACTGTCAAGGCTCCCGGAGCTGCTCTCAAGATCCGGCCCTCACTGACGCCTGCTGACATCGAACAAATGGCTGCCACTCGACGCAAAGTCAGCAGTCAAATCCCCCCGCCCCCGCAGGATCAGACACAGGACGAACCCAATGTAGGAGAAGAGGAGCAGACGGAACAAGATACGGAAGCCCAACACGTGGAAGAACAAGAAGAAGAAGAAAAGTCGTCTCCCACAGATGCACTTCAACCACAACCGTCAACAGCTACCCCACGAAAGCCCAGTTTTATGAAGTTAGACATCCCTTTCAGCATTCAAGAAGATGAAGGACTCGGATTTGGTTTGGACAAGGAGTTTGACCGCGTCATTGAGTCCCAAAAGGTGGCGTTCAACCTCGCCCTCTCCCACTTATATACCTCAAAGGCCCCACACGTTCAACCCCAGGATTCCCATAAACCCCAACCGGGACCCCATGAAGCTCCCCTGACTGCTGCTAATAAATCTTTTGTCCAACAGAGAGGCTACCTGATGAGACACAATACCAAAGTCATCGTCGCGAGTAGCCGCCCCGAAGAGGAACCGGTCCCGACGCCAACATCCGGAGAAGCATCCGCTGAGGCAAAGAGCACCAAGTCGGCCGCATCTCCCCAGCGCAAGGTTAGCCAGCAGACCTGGACGACCGTTCCCTGGAACTCAGGAGCCCGTCGCGCGAGTATCCGTACCCCATCCGGCGCCATTCGCAAGAAGCCCGTTGCTGGCCCAGTGCCTCCTCTTCCGGGTCAGGCTAGTGCCGCGCAAGAGCCCCCTACCCCAGTCGAAGAAATAGAGCCGACGTTCAACACTGCTTTTGAGGACGGTGAGGAGCGTGGCAGACTGTTTGTCAAAGTAGTTGGTCTGAAGTATCTTGACCTGCCGCTTCCTAGAGGTAAAGAATTTGATCCATGCATCTCGCCAGCCATTACTACTGATTGATGGGACTGACCACGAACTAGGCGAACGATCATACTTTGCCCTCACATTGGACAACGGCCTGCACTGTGTTACCACTGCTTGGCTTGAGCTAGGCAAGACCGCCCCCATCGGACAGGAATTTGAGCTTATTGTGCAAAACGATCTTGAATTCCAATTGACTCTGCAGATGAAAGTCGACGAGAATAAGTTCAAAGCCCCAGAGCCTACTCCTTCATCATCGCCTTCCCGTCAAAAGCAGTCAACATTCAGTCGAGTGTTTGCTTCACCACGGAAGCGCAAGGAACTTGATATGAAACAACAATTAGCGTCCCAACAGCAAAAGAAGCAGGATCCTAATGCGCCAGTTTGGGAACGTCTCAAGACACTTGTCGCCCAGGATGGTAGCTTTGCGCGTGCGTACGTCGCTCTTAGCGACCACGAAAAACACTCCTACGGTCGGCCATACATAGTAGACATCGCTTGCTTTAACGAGTGGGCTGTCGAGGAACAAGCAAGCAGTGTCAAGAGCAAGAAGAGCACCATGAGTTCCATGTCACAACGCCGCCCACCCTATAAGATTGGAAAATTGGAACTGCAGTTGTTGTTTGTCCCCAAGCCAAAGGGGGCCACGGACGACGACATGCCAAAGAGCATGAACGCCTGCATCCGTGAGATGCGTGAGGCGGAAAATGCATCCACCCGCAGCTGGGAAGGCTACCTTTCTCAGCAAGGAGGTGACTGCCCAGTAAGTCTACAAATCTCCATTTACTACAGCAATTTGGCTAACAGTTTCAAGTACTGGCGTCGCCGCTTCTTCAAATTGCAGGGACCCAAATTGACCGCTTACCATGAGACTACCCGTCAACCTCGCGCTACCATCAACCTGGCTAAGGCAGCTAAGCTGATCGATGACCGAAGCACCTTGACCCAGAAAGAGACGACCGCACGAGGCGGCAAGCGACGCAAGTCTGCCTTTGCTGAGGAAGAAGAGGGCTATATGTTTGTGGAAGAAGGATTCCGCATTCGCTTCGGAAACGGCGAGGTGATCGACTTTTACGCTGATAGTCCTGCTGACAAGGAGGGCTGGATGAAGGTGCTGGCAGAGACTGTCGGCAAGGGCAGCTCCGGAACCAGCCAAGTTAAGCCGTGGACGGAGCTCGTGCTCAAACGGGAGCGAAGCGTCAAGTCCCCGCGCCGGGAGACCGCAGATCGCTTCTCCAACTTTGGAGCAGCTCCTCCTCCACCGAAAAAGGACGCTAGCTTGGCTCCCCCTGCAACGGCGCCGGCGCCGGCCGCACCCTCGATGGCTCCACCACCTCGGCCCCGACACAAACACACACAATCCCAGCCTGAAGTCCGCAGCGCGGAGTCTCGGCGGCAGAAGGCCCGCTCTTTGTTGTTTTAGTTTGGGTAGGTCCTCTTGTCTTGGACCCATCCTAAGCTGTACGCTTTACTTTCTCTTCCACCCGGAGTTTTTTTTGTTCTTTTCTTCTCACTTTTGTTCATCTTCATCTTTTTTTTTTTTTTTTTTGGTTCTGTTCGTGGTGTCGGAGTCCAGTCTTGTCTACTAGTAGTGTTGTACTATGGCTGCCCTACTCTGCATTTTTGTATACAAGGCTCCGATACCATGGCGAATTTCTCTAGCGATGTATTTTCGTGTTCTTCATTCTGCCGTACATTAATGATACATAGCGCCGTTCCTTGTTTCAATTAATCCAGTTGTTCAAACATTTAACACGCTGAGTAGTCACTATATAGCCTCAGATATTGCTCGACGCGCGAAGCACAGGCTGTGTCCTGTATTCTTATATTACCTATGCCTCATCCATCCACCAAGCCGTACAGGTACCTCCTTCACATCGAACCAAAACAACACCCGACCATTCGATGTCAAGAGTCCTAGACACACTAAACAGAAGAATAAATTCATGTAAAAAAAGACCTCTGCCAGGAATGGGAGGATTGTTGGAGGAAGGAAGCACCTGGGTAGCACTTTCCTCTTCTCATAACCACCGCTTAGGAGGCTTCGCCAGGAAGGTACGAGATGCCTTCGCTCCTTCCTCATAATCTTTGTCTTGGAATCATCTACATACTCAGCGTTAGCATATTCTCTGGTCGGTCACTATTCACCCGGAGTCAGCCGACCATCTTACGCCCTCACTCTCACGCCCTCATTCCCGATTACTATATACTATTATTCTCTGCGACATTGCTGATAATTACCTACTGATACACTCTTCTCCTGCTCAAGGCTCGAAAATCCACTCCTCACTATCACCCCTCCCCTTGTGAAGAGCATCGATCCGATCCCGGTCCCGACCCGCCTCCTTCCCACTCCACACCGACAACTCGACCTCATTCGTGACGCGAATCGAATTCGAAGTTATACCCTGGAATCCCTTCTTGTCTCGCCAGCTATGCGCGCTGCCCTTTACGTTGCTGCTGTATCCACGCTCGGAGCGCTGGGTCGAATTCTGCAGCTTGGGGAAAAGGCGTCGGATTATAGGCCGGATTCCGGGGAGGCAGCCGCAAATGATGCCGAGGTTTACTTCGATGGCAACGATTATGAAGATTATGGCGCCGTTGTCTAGAAGAAAATTTGTTAGCAAGAGGTGGGAGGAGCTGGGGAGGTGGAATTGGGTTGGATCTTACATGGCTGGTCCCAGGACGCCGCATATTTCACTTGCCAGGTTATGCGGATAATTCCAGCGACACAGATTCTGAGATATCGTAGTGTGTCAGTAATGTCAGAATGTCAGCCTTGTAGGGAGATCACGAAAGCTCTTGGCTTACAGCGTGCCGACTCCGAAACAGATAATCAGGCCGATTCGTTTCACCAGACCCAGTTTGACTCTCCAAAGATAGTACGAGGGCCAGAGATAGACGAGAAAATCCGTCCCGCTGTTAATTGCTGCTACCGCAATAAAGAATGTCTCCTTGTCGATGCAGTTCTTGACTGAATCGGGTCGCGAGAAATCCCAGGCGTTCTCAATTGGACTGCGAGGGGGTCAGTACGTTCCCATTGGCCAGGACGATAGAGGAAAACGGGTGTTTACTAACCGACACTGAAGCAACATCCCAACGAGGGTCGAAATGCCGAATCCGGTTAAGATTCCAATCTGAATGTAGTTGAACCATTTGTTGGTCTTGGAAGGGAAAAGCCGCAGGTATGTCAAACAGATTGAGATCTTGGTGAGCGCTGAACATGGCCCGAAGACTGCCTGGATGGACACACTGGCCTACAAAACTCGACCATCAGCCTTGCGCAAGGAAAACAGATAATGGAATAACTGGCCTTGCCGAGCTTGGGAAACCACTCCGGCCTCACATCGTAAAGGTGACGCCCGACGCCAAATTCAGTTTCGACTACCTGGGCTATTGACATTCCCATTGCCATGACCTCACAGTGCGTAAGCATACGTCTATAGAGTATACCAAGTTGAATACGTACATACGAAAATAGCATTGTCCAGTCATCCGCACCCAGTTTGCTGCGCGTTAGAAAGATGCGCGAATAGAACCTGCCGGACACGAAGATGGTCATCAATACCATCAATGAAATGTTGACACCATAGATTGCAGGTGTAAGGGGGTCATGCGGGTTGTCGTAGTCCGGCGTGGGCCACTCCAGCATATCTTGGGGCGTGGGCATCGACATGGTGAAACATGGATGCCGCGATTAACGGGGCAAGTGGAAAGGGGCAGAGACGTCGAGTCAGAAAAGAAGACGTCCAACACGAGCATCTATATAGTAGAGATGTAGCTGTACTCCTGGTAATTCAGGAACAGAGTATGATACGGGTCATAGTGCAGTTTGTCGTGCTGTGTTTAGTGGGTGGAAAAGCTTGAGTATAGTCACATACGCCAAGGTAACACATTGTTGTAACTTATGTTCAAAAGGCGGGGTAGACCCTCGAGTGGTTCCTCCAGGATTCGAGGACAGCTGTCATGTCCCTTTGCAGCCCCCCTCTGTGCTCACAATTGGAAGCTTGCATTGATCTATTTCCCCCATGTGGTCGGTTGCCTGTATCCACAGAACCAGGAAACCATCATCTCATGCAGGATCGCATGGCCTGCCCAGAAAATATATTGTCTCGTTTCGCTTAGAGATGCGAACCGGAAATTTTGAGGTGCCTGGTCTCGTGTTAATCCTGCGCATCCTTCCCGCGGCAGGATCAGCAGGTGTTCGTGGACCAGCAAATGAGGAGCATTGATGAATACTGGAAACGAGGGGGGTGAGCCGAAGAACCTTATTTTGCAGCACACAGATCCCTTCGAGACTCCTTCGACGATTGTCTCAATATTATCTCTTGTATTTGGGAAATGAGATCCAGCCTGCGGTCTCAGCCACCCCAGCAAGCGTCCATACATTGACGCAGGCTCCAATGCAGGCGCCAGGGACCCTAGACATTTTATATATTAACAACACGACGAACTCGCACTCGCCGGACGAAGCGACCACGCGATGTCGGAGCGCGAAGACGGGCTCGGAGTTGGCCAGTTTCGGAATCCCCTGAACCAAAGATGCCGCGGATCCAGACTATCGGGTCTGACACCAATCAATGGACTACTTTTGCTGGACTGTCCCCTCAGTTCTCTAGTTCTTTCTCGTCGGTGTGCCGTTGCCGTTAATCGGTTTGTCGTTCTTTCCTAGTTCAACCGCTCTTTCGTTCTCTACTTCAACGTTTGTCGCAAGGTTCAATTGAGCCACACATTCATTTTGCCGCTTTCGAGCTTGATATAGAGGATTCTGAAGCCATGAAGGTCTCAAAGCTTGCATTGCTTGCGTCTTGGTGCTCTTTGCCTTCTATTTGCTCGGCCCTGTTTTTCGGAGATGCGACCTTTGACTATGTCATCGTCGGTGGCGGAACGTCTGGCCTTGCAATCGCCGCCAGATTGGCGGAGGACCCCAAGGTCAGCGTTGCTGTTGTGGAAGCTGGAGGATACTATGAGATGGAGAGCGGCTTTATGAGTGTTATCCCGGGATTCGCAGCTGCGGCGGGCACTGGCACCAGTCCTCTGGACAGCCTCATGATGATAGATTGGAACTTTAACACTGTTCCACTAAAGGTACGTTCTTGTCCTTGTTCTTGTCGACGGAGATGGTGTTGCCAGGATAAATTGCTAAGTCGTGAATGTAGGAAGGAAACGGGAGACGACTTCGTTATGCGAGAGGCAAAACGTTGGGAGGCACTTCGGCGCGGCACTATATGGTCTATCACCGGTATGACATATCGATACCTTGTGATTTTGGACTGTGCTTTGAACCAACTATTGACTCATCATGCTAGTGGAACTGAAGGCGCATTCGATCAGTGGGCCGACCTTACCGGAGACGTCTCTTGGTCCTGGGACTCAGTCCTGCCCTTCTTCAAAAAGAGCTGCACAGTAACTCCAGCAGATATGTCAAAGCGTCAGGCAAATGCTAGCGTTTCGTACAACCCAGGAGCTTTCGACAACGCGTTGAATGGACCTCTCCAGGTTACGTGGCCCAATCATGGCTCACCGTTCTCCACACACGTTGAGATCGGTCTTGAGAAGATCGGCATTCTCCCTGGCGCAGACTTCAACAGTGGAAGCCTCAATGGCTCCTCTTGGGCGTCAACCAGCATCAGTCCAGGTGACCAAGCACGTAGTTCTTCTCAGACTAGCTTCCTGAAAAGAGCCACTACGACAACTTCGATCAAGGTATATACGCACTCAATGGTAAAGAAGATTGTCATTGATAAGACCACTACCACTGCAACCGGTGTTGAGGTCGAGTCTGGCTTGGTGAAGTTCACTCTGAAGGCACGGAAGGAGGTTATCCTTTCGGCAGGAGCGTTCCAGTCGCCGCAGCTTCTTATGGTCTCAGGAGTCGGGCCAAAACAAACACTCCAGCGCTATGGAATCCCAGTCATCAAAGACCTTCCTGGAGTTGGTCAGAATCTATGGGACCATACCATCTTTGGCGTTGTCCACCGTGTTGGCGTGGAAACAGCCAGTAACTTGATTGTACACCCCCTGACCGGTGCCGTCAAGGCTCTAGCAGACTACGCATTGAAGAGGACAGGCCCGCTGACTGCTCCTGGGTTTGGTGTTATCGGCTGGGAGAAAATCCCCCAGGCGCTGCGAAGCAACTTCAGTGTCAGTAATCTCGAGGCTTTGAACGAATTCCCCGATGATTGGCCCGAGGTCGAATACATTGGCCTCGACGGCATTCTCGATGGATGGCATAGCGCCCTCGACCAACTCCTCCTTGACGGGCAGCAATACGCTACGATTGCCGCCGCCCTAGTCGCTCCTTTGTCTCGCGGAAGCGTTACTATTACGAGTTCGAACATAAAAACCGCGCCCGAGATTGACCTCGGCTACCTTACGCACCCTGCAGACAGAGAGGTTGCCGTCGCTGCTGTGAAGCGCCTACGTCAGACATGGGCTGGGATGAACATCTCGCTGGGCGAATACAAACCGGGAGTGGACGTGCAATCCGACGAAGAGATTCTAAAATTTGTTCGCCAGACAATGGTCCCGGTGTGGCATCCAGCAGGAACATGCTCCATGGGCAAGTCAACCGACCCAAATGCAGTGGTTGACTCACATGCTAAGGTTATTGGAGTGAAGAATCTGCGGGTGGTCGATGCAAGCATCTTCCCGACTTTGCCCCCTGGTCATCCCCAGAGTGCGTGCTATATGATTGCAGAGAAGATTGCGATCGATATTCAAGGAGGTAACTAGACTTAAAGTGGAGGCAGTAATACTGTAGGCTAGTTTGACTAGATGGGACGGAGAAGAGGGTAGTTCATTCTAATGTTATACCTGTACCTAATAATAGTAATTGCATTTCAGGTCTAGGCTACTCGCTTAGGGCCACAGATATAATGTCATCGATCGATTTGTTTCAGTCCTCTTTGAGAGTGACGAACGGGAACTACACTGTGTGAAACTGCCGTCATTATTCGTCGTAGCGCATGCTATGACTCAAATCGCAGAGTGATTCGATAGAATGATTCGATGGCTGCAGCGAATAGGCTTAGGATCATGAAAGCTGCTTGATGTGATGTTGACGTTCCTAAAGCTTGACAGGAGGGTGGAGCCACTAAAGTGGCCCTGGAGTCTGTCAAAACAAACCCTATTTCCCGATTGACGAGTCACAGCGTCCACGCTTGCAGCCACCCCCTGCAGAGTGGCGGGCAGAACCTTAATTCCAACGACTTGAAATTCTGACCAATAAAAGTCCTTCGCTTGCAGGCTGTTCTCTACAAAGTTAATTCAGAGTCATGTTTAAGAACATTCGCGCTTGCGAAAAGAGTCATAGTAGCAATCACCCAGTCAGATTCTGCGCAAAAGGGTGATCTGGAGGGTGGCGCAACTGGGATCCGAGAGGTATATTAACCCCCTCGGCCCCCAGCGCAAAAGCGCCCTCTTCTTCCCTCCTACATCTATCTATAGCTGTGCTGTATTGTAGGTAACTTCCCCCTTCCCGGTGCTTTATGTTGCGTTTTGTGCAGTCTTTTCTTTGCATTGTTCTTCTGCATCCTATTTCTATATTCGATATTTGCATTTAGTTATTTAGTTGCTACATCATGTTTCTGTTTCTTATTTCTGTTTTTCATTTCTGGTTCTTGCTTCCACTTCTTATTTCGGCTTTTCAGTTCTTTCTACTCCATCTACTGATATCTATTGCCATATAAATAGCCTTGCTAGTTACTACTAGCCACCCTCCTCCCGGCCCCCCTCTTACGAGCTAACAGCACAGCAGAGCATCAACACGCACAGGTCCCGGCAGGGAGGCAGGGAACGGGCCTGGGACAACACAGCTACGGAGGAGGGTAAGTTTAGGTAAGTACGCTCTCCATTGTATACGAGCAAAAACGGGTTAACTGTGCTCTCTAGATCTTCTCGGCACTAGTGTGTGAATAGATGAGTAGGAGGCGAACAACACAGCAGTACCGATCCTGGAGGCATCGGTTCTCAGCGATCAACTCAGGCCTAGGTTGGGTGGCTGGGAATGGGCCTGGGGGAGAGGTTTTAAAGGTCTGCAGGTAATTAATTTGAGTACCTTGGGTGAGCGGATTGGACTTGAGTGTAGACTAACATACAAAGTAGGTAGACGAGCAGAGAAGAGGAACCCCGACCGACAAAAAACACGACAACTCGACAGGCCTAAGGTTGGGTGGCTGGGTAGGGCCTGGGAGAGAGGCCTGAGACGCGAACTGGTAGGTTATTTTCAGTATATAAACATGAAGTTAGGCTGACTGGGCTTTGAGCACGGGAGGTGGGGGGAGACGACCAACCGACAAGCCAACCGACTCGACAGGCCTAGGTAGGGTGGCGGGGAGGGCCTGAGTGAGAGGCTTGAGTGGCGAGCTGGTAAGTACTCTTCCCTTTGTGGTAGGTAGTTCAGATAGAGCTGAGGAGGTATTGGAGAGAAGAGAGACAACCGACCAAACGAGACAGGCCTAGGTTGGGTGGTTGGGATTGGGCCTGGGGGATAGACTTGGGAAAGGAAGCTGTAAGTACTTTATTTGCAATGGCTGAGTTTGGATGGAGCTGACTGCGTATTAGGCTGAGGGGGAGGGGAGGAAGAGGGGCCGCCAACCGAACGACCAAATGAGACAGGCCTAGGCTGGGTGGTAGGGATTGGGCCTGGGGGATAGGTCCTCCATGAGGACAGATGAGTACATCATTCATAGTAGATAGTTTAGAGCTGACTATATTTAGGGAGGGGAAGGGAGGAGAGGGGAGTGGAAGGAAGTTGGGGGACTAACCATACAGCGTCAACTAACTTCTACAGCACCCTGCTCTGGTTGGGCGGCTGGGTGGGCAGGGTATACTAACTATACAGTTTTAACTAACCTTCACAGCATCCTGCCCTGGTTGGAGGGGGTTGGGACGGGCATGGGGGAAGGCCTCCAGCTCATCCTTGGTAAGTTCTTGATGCAAATTATATAGGGATTCGAGCTTGTGCTAATAATAAGTCTGGGATAGTAGCTTGGGGAGACAGAGACAACCGACGAACGAACAGGCCTTGGTAGGGTGACTGGGCGGGCCTGGGGGATAGACCTTCGTGCTACACATGGAAGTATTCTTTAGATGGTTGACGTTGACTATTGATTAGGTAGAAGAGTGGAGAGAGAGGTAAGTGGGTCAAAGAGCAAAAGGGGAGTGAGAGGGAACTGGTTAGTTGTTGGTTTCGGTGAGCACTTGTCTTGATTTGTATTGGTATTTTTGGCTGAGGATGACTGATATGATATAGACGTCGGCTTGAGTCTCTGGCCTCGGTTGGGCGGCAGGGTTGGGCCAACGACACATTTGACTTCTTTTTTCCTGCCTCAGTTGCACGGCTGGGACGGGCATGGGTGCTCAGGCGGGGGAGGGGTGGGGTAAGTACTAGCCTTCTTTCCTAATTGTTAGAGTTAGTAGGGGATTTGCTGATAGGTTAGCTAGGGCAATACAACACTTGATCGGATAAATGTAGGTACACGATATTATCTAATGCTAATCCATCAGCTCACACGTTTCTAATTATGTTTTAGTGGCTTCCTGTTGAGTGATGCCATCCAAAAAAATAAGTACAGCTCCCCCTTCTTGCAACAAATTAGGCTAACAAGAGCATCCTGACTCCTCTAGCAGTCCAGGCCTTGGTTGGGCGGCTGGGTGGGCCTGGGCATCACTAACCTCACAGCGAACTAACCTTCACAGCACCCTGCCTCGGTGGGCGGTGGAGCGAGCAGGAGTATACTAACCTCACAGCAAACTTACCTTTACAGTGGCATGCCTGGTGGGTGGCTAGGGTGGGCAGTGTACTGACAATACAGGCCAAGCTAACCCTTCGCAGTGCTCTTGATAGCCTAACTTATCGCAGAGAGCAAGTCTTCGATTGACCGCATCCTCGACGCGAAGCGAACTGGCCTTGGCAAGGATGGCAGGGATGGGCCAGGGATATGGACACCTCTCCGGGTTCTAATAGTTGAAAGAGATCTGCTTGCTGTTGTTGATAGCTTTACTTACCTGGTACATGCTGCACAGGCGACATAGACTCCATACACAGTTTCGGCGTGTGATACCGAGTTACACTTGTGAGGAATAGGTAAGTAGAGAGGTTTCCTTTCACTGATCGGTTAGAGGTACGCTTCAACGTGGATTTTGACCACGCTCGTCGCCCTTTCGACAGAATCGAACGACACTCAAGCCCCTTGGCAGGGTAGCAAAGTTGAGCTTAGGAAACAGGCAAAGTTCTTCTCCTTGATCAGTAGGGTGATATCTCATACTGCGTGATCATGCACTTACCTCACTAGACAGCAGCATTCGACTATATCCGATACGGGCCCTGGTAGGGAGGCAGGGATGGGCCTGGGAAGTGGACGTTTTATTTTTCAAAGGCAAGTAAATGAATTCTACCGCTTGGCTTGGACATAT
The DNA here is from genome assembly GCA_023627405.1 of Penicillium sp. S1316. Classification (NCBI taxonomy): domain Eukaryota; kingdom Fungi; phylum Ascomycota; class Eurotiomycetes; order Eurotiales; family Aspergillaceae; genus Penicillium; species Penicillium sp. S1316. The sequence continues at coordinate 261,057 of JAMAHF010000041.1, read as the reverse complement.
CTGACTTGTATGCGGCGATACGTGACGCTTGTGGCATTGAAAGGATGCTGGGCAATGGACAAGGTGAGTAACTTGCAATCAGGGGCATAATATACTTGGGCACGAGTTGACTCCGACAGTTTTACTCGACAGCATCATCGGATACAAAGTAAGTTATGTCATGTTTTCGTCTTCTAGTCTCGCTGCTGTTTTAACTCTCACCTTCCATCTCATCCACCTCATCCACCTTGTCTACTCCACCTGGTTAGCAAGTACCGCTTCTTGGCTTGACGGTAAGTGTTTCATGTCATAATAGCTACTGGTTCTGACACGTTTGAAGCATCCTCTCCCTTTTTGCAGGTCCTGCTTGGGCGGACCTGGGCATACAACTCCAGCATCAACAGAGGTACGTCTTACTTGCTACCATGCACTTGGGCTTTGAATTAACGACATGTCAGCATCCTCCATTCAATATAATGGCCCCGCCGCGGGCGGGTGGGTGGGTGGCTGGCCGGGCCCAGGTCGGTATACTCGTCTCGTTGCTGCCCCTGCCTGTCAAGGCGTTGGCAGGCTTGCGGGCTAGCCCTCGTCCTTGACAGGTCGCACGTCAACGCGGCGAGCGTGTCGGCCTGGTAATGCTTCTTTTCTATTTTTACTTCCTCTTTTACAGCATTCCTCATGCCTTGGTTGGGTGGCTGGGCGGGCATGGGCTTTTTGGCTTGATATTGACAGAGGTGAGTGTTCAGTTTACCCCGTTGACTACTTTCCATACTAATATTCTTCCTACCTGTCCTCTCCCTCTAGATCTGACACCAATGATGGGCCCGGTCATGGAGGGCAGGCGGGGGCCGGGCCAGGGGCCGGTATACTTGTCTCGCTGCTGGCTTTCCTGCTAAGGGCGTTGGCGGGCCTGCGGGCTAGCCTTCGTCTTAGCAGGCGGTGCAGCAGCGCGGTGAGTGTCCCAGTCTATAATGATCTTTTTCTTATTTTTTTTCTCTGTCTATCCTGATATATTGTGCTATTTACATGCCACGGCGGGTGGGTGAGACGACATACACTATCTTCTCATCTTCTCCTTATCTTTCTTCTATCTCTTCTACTGTCTATGCCTGAACTCTACTGCCACATACTGCCATCTATACGCTATCTAAGTGCCACGTTGGGCAGGTGGGAGAGCATAACATCTTCTTCTTATCTTTCTTTTTTCTACCGTCTATCTCGCATCACTACTGCCATATACTGGCATTTATCTCCTCTCTACGTGCCATGGTGGGCGGGTGGGATTGTGCGAACCATATTCTTCTCATCTCTCTTTTATTTTATTTCTTCTACTGTCTACCTCTGATCTACTGCCAGATACTGCCATCTATCTACCATCTACATGCTCTGGTTGGGTGGTCGGGCGAGCATGGGATGTCCTTTTCCTTCTGATCTATACTGCCATTTGCTGCCATCTATCTGCTATGTTTTGCCATCTACACGCTCTGGACGGGTGGACGGGATCGGGCATGAGATGATTCGCTCACCATTCACACTGCCATATATTGCCATCTATTCGCCAGTTACATGCTCTGCCTGCCAATTATCTGCTATCTACTTCCATTACTGCCCTAGTTGTGGGGTTGGGTCGGGCATGGGCACATTTATTGCCATCTATTACCAAGCATTTATCCTCATCTATTCGCCACCTTCATGCTGGGTGGGCGTTTACATCCATCTATCTTCCTTTTACCCTGGTACCCCGGTATCTTCTGTTTGCCTGTCCATCTGGCTGAGCAGGTCGGTGGACTGATTGGTTGGCTGGTCGTGGGACTGGTGTAAGACTGGCGAGGCCACCAAGGCCTCTCCTTCTTACCATTTGTTTTTTTTTTTTTCTTATTTAAACGCCCTCCTCCCCCTGCATCATTTCCTTCACTTCCTCTTCCTTATTTTCCCCGTCCTTCACCTTGGCGCCTTTCACCTCATCTTGCCCCTCCCTAAACCAACTTTCAGCATCTTACCATCTTGGTTCACCTTCCATTGCCTTTCCCCTTCCTCTGTCTTATTCCATTTCCTTGCCCTACTTTCACTCTACCTTACACTGCCCCTATTATTTTCCACTACCCAAGCCCACTACACACCCCCTGAACAATCGTCCACTCCCATAACTACCATCACTGCCCTCACATCCCCATCACTTTACTTTCACTCTGCGAAGTCTCGCACTTCTCATCACTCCCCACTCACAAATCCGAAATGGCTGGCCGAATCAGCCATGTGACACCTACACGCTGGTCCTACCCCTCGCCTTGACTCCCACGAGGTTCGAGTTCCCTTCCCTTCTATCACATATTCAAATAACCCATAATACTCCCTAATCACCAGGCCCTGGCTCAAACGCTGGAATAAGCATGTGATTTTCTGCTCAAGGTACTGTTGGTCTAGCGTTAAACTCGGTCAAATGGCCCATGCCACGGTAGGGCAGTAGGGCGGGCATAAGACCGCTTGTTTCCTACCGTTTCTTGACGTTTCTGATGTAAATCATCTCGTGGAGATGAGGCGATACAATGGCAAGCCGACAAGCCGTTAACTTGAGGCAAGACGGCAAAGAAGCCAGGGTAAGAACAAAAGAGAAACTATGTACTGTGAATTTGTTAATTTAGTATACAGAATTCTAGGCGACGGCAGCCGCGCCAGCTACCCCGTTCTATCTCAATATGCCCCAGTTTGGGACTAATTCCGCGTCCATACGGACGGCATTTCCTGTGCGGTAGACACAGCGGAGCATGGGAGGTACCGAGTGCGCCAATCCAACCGAGCTGTATCTTGACATGAGATACGATTATGTATTAGACCTAAGCTATCTGAGAATCTACTAGAACAAAATCATGTATCATACACTCATGCAGCTTGGTTGTCCTAATCTCTCACTAAACCGGCGGCGGGGTGCCTGTGGTATCAACGTGATGATGACACAACACCTAAGAATATTGCTAGGAATCAGGCAACAAGAAGAACAAAACGCTCATTCTTGAAGTCTAAAATCCTAATCCTGCGTCTTTGCAAATTCTTCACCATACCCCATCGGAATAACCATCGGTGTCAGAATCTTCTTCCTCCGGATCAATAGCTTTGCTCTTGTCCCTAAACCAGGGTGTATCCCAAAAATCATCACCGAGTGAAGGCTGGGCGTCTTCGTACATATCCTGCGGTTTGGGGTACACAGCTAGGCAGGCTAGCTCGTCCCACGGAAGCTCGTACGTATCAAGATCCTCTAAAGAGACATCAAAATACCCAGAACTCTCGAATGATGGTTTGGACCAGTCGTCAGTATAGTCTTGATCGTCGGGTGAGGGCTCAGGCCGGCCACCAGAAGATTCAAGCTTATCTGACGAGAGCTCTGACTGGTCACTAGAAGATTCAAAATCGTCCGATAAAGCCCCGGAGTTGTCAACAGTAGAAGCTCCACCTTTATGCATGGACTCTCTCAAACCGTGTAGGTATGCAGTCACGGCAGCTCTGATCTCGTCCTGCTTCTTATACAACTGCCGACGTTTCCTAGCTACATCTCGGTAATATCACCGCCCAATACCCCCCTCAGTACACGAGTAGCGCCGCTTATTCTCGTAACGTATACCCCTTTCGTTGCATATCTTTTCCACGGCATCGTGCGGCGGGTGGGCAGAATCGTCATAGAACTAAAAGTCACTGAAAGTCTCTTCCAGCGCAACGTAACCCAGTCGGGGGAATTCAGTACCCAATATAACCTCTCGCAACCGTAAGATAAGATTTTCATTTAGGGACAGTCCCTCATCGCCGTAAAAGGTCAAAGATTTGATAGTCGGAGGCAGGGTGTCCGTCAAGCTGTAAGGCCCCAAATTATCCTTGCAACAGCCACCAAGCAGGACTCCTGTTTGGATACAGAGTTTCTCAAGTCGTGTGAATTCTTTCCTGGATCCAAAGTGCCCATTATTGGAAACATGGCTGGGAAGAATGGTCTTCGTACTATCTCGATAAGTATCCAAATGTTCGATGGAATCTTCATAATGTCGTATACAGTTCCACAGTTCGGCATGGGTGACCTGATTGCCCCTTTGGAACACTCCACAGTCATCAAGATAGAAAGATAACTTGACGAGTGTCTTTGGTAAAGTAGAAGTGCGATTGTGTCTGGGACAGTAAGTAGTGTGTCTTGTGCGTTGACAATTGTCAAATCCGCAATACTTGATATTCTAGGACTACCTCCAACCCAATTTGAAGCTCCGTATGACTCAAAATCGGAGGCTGGTAGTCTTTGAATGTTCGGTAGCCGGAATACTGGCCACAGTTGGTCTATCTCAAGCCTATACAAATCTACAGCGAAGAAATCCTCGCGGTAGTTCCAAGCACTTGCAATATGGGCTTCACGGCATAGTCGTTATGAGATAAGACTTGTCCATTTTCAACTGCCTTTCGAAGTACTGCAGCGAGGAAAATGTCCGCTTCTGGAAGGTGGGCATACAGCGTCATTAAATTCCGTAGATTTGCCATAAGTAGTGCCATCAGCGGTCTTGGGTCTGCTCTCTGGGCAGCTTGCAGGATGTTGGTTTCTATGCGCTGAAGGCCCTTGTTTCTAATTGAGGTCCGAATTATGTCAAGGTCATCTTCTAGAAGGACAAGGCGGCTGCGTTGATAAATAGTTCCAAATGTCCAGTTCCGAATATTGAGCTCACGTACTTGGTCTGCAATCGGTCTGTTAGAGAGTATGGTGCGAAGGAACTTCCACAAGGACGAAATCGAATGACAATAGCCATCGTAGAACCATCTCGAGTACATTCTGCCGTTCAGGGTAGTGTACCACTGGTGAGAAACCAGGGATAGCTTGCAGAGAGCCGCAAAGTCGTGCCTTCCGTCAACTGCGTGGTCCATAACCATACTGAATAGTTCAGCGGGTAGACAAGAAGGTTCCAGCATTCTGTCTTTTAATTCAAGTTAACTCGAAAGTAGTCCGTTTATGTTGGTGAGATGTCGGTGTTTTCAGTTGCAAAGTCAGAGAATAGTGACGATGGCAGTGTTAAGAGAAGGTGGACGCTTCGAAGGTAAACTGCATAACACAGCAGGGATCTACGCCACAGAGTCTGAGGGGCTACTAGTTTATCACGTTCGAAAGGCGCAATGGTCAGTGAGGTAACAGAATCTCTTAAAAAATGCGACCTGGGTCAATTAAATGATGGGCTCAGCATCATTCTAGAATGTAAAAATCCCAGATCTTCCACACCAAGCAGAGTCGGGTCTGTGTTGCCTTGGGGGAAGCCTTGCAGGGGTCTCGGAGATGCAGATGTTGCCTAAAATGCCCCTCTTCACTACCTTACAAGTTGGTCAGGTCAAAGTCAGTGACCTGGTTATATTTAGATGTACTAGTAACTCCGATGTATTAATATGAACTACCCGCCACATCCAACTATCCACCTCTAAACTACAATATTGAGCTTAGATGTTACCTAGAACTTTCAGCAAGCATTTATACATAGTATTAACTGTCTGTCCATTTATAAGCTCACACGGCCCGCTAGTTCGTTGCATAATACGAGCAGCTGGCGAATTTACTGAAATACAGCGTCATGGCAACTGTCTCCGAGCATGTTGTTGACCTTGGTCGTCGACTATGCGCTCATACTTTACCTAGCTCATTTCCTTCCAATATATATTTTTTGCGGTATGACCTTCCCACTTTGCTGCTGTCCACGTTGCGATGCCATCTCGACCTGGGCCCAGCCCAGCCGCGACTGCTTCACCGAGAAAGCAAGAGAAGACCGGGCTGGCTAGTTGCATCCCCTAATCATTTCGCTTCCATGAGCGCCGGTATAAATTACGGGATCTTGATTGAACACCTTTATCATGGTTGACAGCCCCATCCTACATTTCGTCTTCATAATAGTGAATAACACGTGCCATTTCCACGTCAGTAGGTGGATATGTATACAAACATAGAGAGCGCGAAACCCCACCAATTTGCTACTAAAAACGAGCATTTATTGGCCTTAAGATAAATAACAATCATTCTGTGGCTGTGCTAGGATCACGGGTGATTCAACGTCGAGCCCGGACCACCTTTATCGGTGAAGTATTCTAGAAGAAATCACAAGTGTCCGCCGTCCAATTAGTTACCGTGCATGGATGGCTTGTTTCAGCTGCCTCTTCTAATAAGGAACACATAGGTAACAGCCGATGGGGGGAATCAAAGCATCCAAGTTCAACGCTTTTCTGCATAGCCACTATAAACAGTTGCTAGGGAATAAGATATCCGGATTATAGCAATCTTATTTCGTCTTCGAAATTCAGCGGGACGGAGGTGCGTGGTTTTGTCTGTCTCTCTCTGTCCCAATTGCAATTCATCCTGTCAGCCCATTCCATTGGCCTTCACTGCTATCGCCTGCATGGAAAGCCACTCACCTCAAGCACTTGACCCTGAAGAAATAGATAGATCCAGGAGCCCCCGTATCCCTTGCACTTAGGGCAGATCATGCCACCAACCAAGCCCTTGTCGATGCATTCGGAGCATGGGGTCATATTGATAATGATTTTGGTTTGGACGCAAAGAGGACGATCGTAAGTACGGAGGTTGCGGTTGAATAGGGTTGGAACTCTGTGGTAAATCACAGATCATGCTGCACGGTAAACCTGCCCGGCTTTATACATATCGCTGCCAGGTGCATAGATGCCCAATTGCCCAATCACAAGCTGGTGCCAGTATCTGGTCGCATCTCGAATGACGTAGTATGTCATATAATCTAGATGATATCCGATGACGCTATTCCCGATTTAGCACGTTCCCAATTCCCAGTCTATCTGGATAATATGTAGTATGGCCGGAGAACAAAAGCATAGCAGCATTGAAAGAATTTTCTATATGCCGTTTCCCATTAACCAAACAAGTACATCACGCCTTACCCCCAATCCTCTCAAGATACGCTCCCCAGCCAGCCTCGCGATATGCCTTAACAGCCTCCACGGGATCTTCGGCCTTATAGATGCCTCTTCCCGCAATAATAAAGTCTGCGCCGCGGCCCACGGCGGACCCGGGAGTCTGATATTGCTGCCCTAATTTATCCCCCTTGCTGGAAAGATTCACCCCCGTCGTAAACACCACAAAGTCCTCGCTTTCGTGCTCGATAGTCGACGGCTCAGGACCCAGCGAGGTCAAGGCGCGCGTACTCACGAATCCCATGACGAAGTTACGATACCGGCGTGCATACTCGACGGAGCGCTCCGTGTACTCGCCCGTCGCGAGCGATCCCTTACTCGTCATCTCGGCAAGGATGAGCAGGCCTCTCTCCTGGCTATTGGGGAAATCAGAGGCGGAAGCTGTCTGCGCAAGGGCCTCGACGATTCCCTCACCGGGGAGGATTGCGCAGTTGATGATGTGGGCCCATTCGGAGATGCGCAGGGCGCCGCCGTGGTATTGCTTCTGTACTGTGTTGCCAATGTCGATGAACTTGCGGTCTTCAAAGATCAGAAAGTTGTGCTTTCGAGCGAGGGCCGAGAGCGAGGTGAGTGTTTCGGGGGTGAGATCGGAGAGGATGTCGATATGGGTTTTTAGGACGACGATGTATGGGCCAAGGCCTGTTGCAATGGATCATGTTAGCTGGCAATTGATTAAGGAGAGCTGAGAAGGTGGGAGTGAAGGTAGATTTGTAGAGGGACGAGAAAGGCGTACGGTCTGCTAGGTCAAGCAATTCAGCTGATGTTGTGACGTCCGCGGAGACAGTGACGTTGGTCTTCTTCTCCTCAGCGATGGTGAAGAGCTTCTGGGTGAGGGGATTCGGGTGGTTTGCTGCGCGGGCAGCATAGGGCAGGTGGGACTTTGAAGACATTTCGGCTGGTTTTGAAATAGAAGAAGCTATTGAAGAATTGGATTCAATTGAGTCAGCCTTTCGAACTTGGAACCGCAGCTGTTGCGGGGTGGACAAAAAAATCACCCCCACCCCCGGTGGAATTTTTGCTCCGACCCGATCGGCATCATGACTCGATAAGATAAGCACTTAAAATCCCGCCAAGAAATCCATCAAAACAACGCATTGGGCGTATGAAATGTAATAATGTGAATTGCCAAATATAATTGATAGATCGGTAGAGTACAGTTGTCTCAAATTGCACCTAGACTTTTAGATGCCCATCTCCCACACCATGATACTTTTACCAAAGATCCTTTGCAACACCAAAGGCACTAAGTCCCCAAAGCGCCGCCTGGGCAAACCAAAACAGTCCACCGTTGTACCGTCCCTTTCCCTGGGGCTTGTCGGTGTAAACATAGCCATGCAGGAACAGGACGCGGAAAAGCACCCACGCGCCGCCCAGAGCAGTGGCGAGCTGCGGGTACTTCAGGCCCGCGACCAGGATTGACAGCACAGTCTGCGGCGCGTTCTCGAGGAAGTTGGAGTGGGCGCGTTGGGCGCAGTTGAATTGGTGCGCTTTGGGCTGTGGCAGAGTTCAAGTTAGATGCTTGGAAAAGAAAGGATTCGGGGAGCTTGAGAAGACGCACGTTGGATTTACATTGCTCCACGGTCGCGTAGGTGTGTGGGTAGGGGACGCCTGCTGCTTTTCTCAAGCTGCCGACGACAACGCCGTGGATAAAACCAAGGACAGGGATTACGCCGAGGGAGATAGCGATGATTTGACTGTACGGTAGAAAAAGAAAGCATGGTTAGCGAACCCGGTGACGCAATGTGCGACATGAACAGACTTACCCGTAGCCTTCAGGGACAGTGATGGTAACCATTGTGGCGAATATACTCGATAGATGGTTGAGGGGGCTCGAGGTAGAAAAAACTGGCGTGATAAGATTGGATGAAAATTCGTCTTGCGCTATAGCAATGGCGTGATGGTGATGATTTTTTTGGGGGTTGATGGGGGAAGCTATATAGTTGACGTCGATCGGAAGCCGGGGAAAAGATTCCATCCGGCTGTGCACGGGAGCCCCAAATTCCGAGGCCTAGGCAGCGCGGAACTACGTATACCTCCATCCGATGGTCTACATTGGCTCCAAGGCGAGATTCGCTATCCAATCGAACTCCACACTGGAACTACTGCATTGCAAGGTGCATCTCAATACGAGATGGCTGTTCTTGGGTTGTGGCTGGAAAGGCATACTTGTCCTCAAAGAGTGGTTCGATTGCCTTCGATGAACATCTGAACATCTTGTTCACTTGAAATTAGCTATACGAGGCTGGGCCTGTGCTTCAGATTTCCAATGCTTGATAATCACGACTGTGCCCTACTGACACTGCCATACTTCGCCTGCCATGCAAAGAAATACAGAAGTGCCCCAAGAGGTTGTCCCAAGACGCAAAATGTCACCCAAAAAAGTGAGTTCCCAATCGCTTTTCCGAGAGGGGTCTTGAGTTTCTCAAACGGTGCGGTTAGAAGAATCAAGGGCAGCTGGAACAGCATTGCCAAGAATGCAACTCCTATTGACTGTCAGCCTTGGCCCTTGAATTATGGTCTGGTTCGAGCATACCGATCAGATTATGTGTTGGAACGCCCACGAGAACCTCGTGCAGCACAGCAGATACTGTGAAGACTACGGTACCGGCCGCAGTTGAGCTCCAGCCTCGAGTGACCAGTGGCATATAGACGTGCCGCTTCATAAAGGTGTAAACAGGACGATTCCAAGACCGCCAGTACACACCAAAACTTGGGCTGTTCCACCAGTCCGTGTAGAACTCGCGATCTCCAAAACGCATGATTTCAGCAAGTCCGTTGAGCAGTGACTGGAAGAGCGCATAGAATCCAGCCAGCCAGATCACTAAGGAGATCGTCGACAGCTTCAGTCCTCGCTCCAAAATAGATCCAAAATGCAGAACCGCAATCTTCTCGGTCGCGTTGCGGAGAAGAGGCGCAGCGTATTGGGCTGAGAGAAGCCAGATAACCACCGCAAGACAGACGAACTCGAACAACCGCTTTCCGACGAAAGACCATCGGATGCGGGCTGTTCGGGGATACACTGGCTGATAGACGAGCGTGGGTGCCAACAAGAAGTAAGCCAGATTCCCGATGGTGATGTTTCGAGGATACGGGCAAGACTTGTAGAGCTCTGGGATCTCAAAGTCTGTCGATGGCGAACCGAGCATAGCGCGACGTAGGTCACGGTTCGTCAACGCATAAGAGTACGACTTGAGTGACACGATGATGACCTGGATCTGACAGAGTGTCCCAATCCCAGGATGGTTGACATAGTAGTAAATAGCGTAGCTCGTCACAGCAAGCCCAAAGAAACTGATAACAGAATGTAGCAGCGCAATAACAAACCAAAGTCTTTTTGACTCGTTCAAAATCTTCTGGTCCGTCTTCTTCGCTTGACCAATCACCCGCACAGCATGCCTTGACGCGGCTAGCTCAATGAAATACGAACATAGCAGCTGGCAAGGAACCAGAGCAAAGAGAATTGCCCCGATCACAACGTCTTGCTTGCGGTAGTCATGGCATTTGATGCAGATCAATACGCCATACTAGGCGGAAGTTAGCTTCGCATACAACTTAAAATTACGTCAAAATGTCACCTTCAAGAAATTCTCGATGACGAGTCGAAGGTTCATGGCAACTAAATGAAGTATTGATTAAAATACCCTCGTTCAGCTTGATGGATAGTCATCTTACCAAGTACGACGACCGTGAGATTCCTGAACCCGATGAAGCTTGGGTTACTGGTGGCATCTCGGCTCAAGCACGAATGCCGCACTTGAGAGTGAATAGCTACAACATGTCGATAGGTTGCTATTTTCCTTATCGTCGGGTGCTTCGGCTCGTCGTAAGATGGGTTAGGATCCTTGCGATGTGTTCCATTGGGAGAGCGGGTAGTATCCCCCTTGTTCCGGGAGCCATTGGCCGACGAGGCAAGAGGCGACGAGAGGCCTTCAACGATATCCATTGTCGCCGTAAAAGAAAGAAAATCGAATCCTGAGATAAATAGATAAGTCGAGTAAATCGCCGATGTATCAAAAATGCACCATTAACGGTTATCAAAAGCTGTCAAGATAGCCGGGAGAGCGAATCTTCCCATTCAGCTCTGCGCGATCTAAGCGGAGATCGATTCAGAACATTGGATAAGAATAATAATGACGGTCTTTGCGATCTGTCATGCCAGAAGAAGGCTAAGCGTGCGATCACAGGCAGCCGCCGAGAATAGAATCGAGGAATGACGAGAGTCAGAAGCAAGCGAGCAGGACGGCGGGGTTATCAAGTCGCGCATCGCCGCGAAAGTTGAGCAAAGGCCTCTTGACTAGGGGACAGGGGAGGAGACAGCCGTTGCTCGACCATGCATGGCGTTAGCTGGAACGCAGCGACTGAGAGTTCACGTTGGCGAACCTGGAACTTGGAAGAGTCCGATGTTACGTCGGCCGCTAGGCTTAGTGCTCTCCCAGCTCCGACTCGGCCCAATCACGCCGCCTGCCAACCCGCGGCGCCTGCTCAAAGTCAGTCGTCCCTTCGTTCCAGAGTTCCAGACGCCTTCCACAACCTTGTGGACATTGCTGCCTCTTATCTGACACGAGGCCTGAAGTTGATTCTAGCCCACTTGTCTTCGAGTTTTCGGCCCCTCTCCCCTCCGAAACCCGGTCATGATCGCAGGATTCGCTGATTGTTTTGTCAAACCTGCGCCCTCTCCAGCCTAGGCCTGGCTTGTCGCAATGGCATACTATGATGACGCCGGTAACGATGGGCAGCCTTTCGGAAGGCAAGGTGGAATTGCAGGCCCTCGTCGACCCAGTACGCTCTCAGACCTATCTCCGCGTCTACTCCTCTCTTTCGGACAACAGCTAAAGTTCCCAGGACTTGTGACGGATTATGGCTCATCGATGGTACAATGGATGCGCAACCGGCGACCGAAATATAAGGGCGGCCACTGCATGGAGATTGAACGACCAAGCGCGAGCTATACAGTGGATGTAAGTGTCAACGCCGGCTGGAAAGATTGCAAGGCTCACGTTTTCTCGTCTAGATGCTCCCTCCCCCCGCACGTGTGCATTCGCCGGTAGATTCAATCCCCGTCCGACACCTACACCAGTCGATCGGAAAGTCAAAGAAGCCGATTACCGTGATTAGATGGACACCGGAGGGAAGGCGCCTCTTGACGGGCGGGCATACAGGAGAATTTATGCTATGGAATGGAACAGCTTTCAACTTTGAAACCGTCATGGACGTATGTTGTGTGGCTGTTCTGGGACAAGGATCAATACTGAACAGCTCTAGGCACACTACGATCAAGTACAAGCAGGAGTTACGTCGCTAGCATGGGCACACAGCAATGACTGGTTGATTTCTGGAGGACAAAAGGGCGATGTGAAATATTGGAGGCCGAATTTCAACAACGTCGAAACAATAGACGACGCGCATCACGATGCTGTACGAGATTTGGCTTGGTCGCCGAGCGACTCAAAATTCCTCTCCGCCTCCGATGATACAACACTAAAGATATACGACTTCACAGCCAGAACGTGCGATACCGTCCTTACCGGCCACAACTGGGATGTGAAATCTTGCGATTGGCATCCAACGAAGGGTTTGCTTGTGTCCGGTTCGAAAGACCACCAGGTCAAATTCTGGGACCCTCGCACATCAATCTGTTTGACGACACTTCACAGCCATAAAAATACCGTGACAGCGACCAAGTTCTCGCGCGTCAACAGCAATCTCCTCGCAACCTCGTCGCGCGACCAGACGGCACGTGTATTTGATCTTCGGATGATGCGGGATATCTGTATTCTCCGCGGACACGAGAAGCCTATCTCCACGCTTACATGGCACCCTATTCACTCTTCTCTCATCTCTACAGGCAGCGAAGACGGATCGCTGTACCATTACTTGCTCGACGAGCCGAATCTGCCTGCGGGTCAGATGCCAACTCTTGCTCCATATGACAGTCCAGATCCAGCAAACACGCCGGCTCAGGTAATCTACCCCGCTCACCGAGTACAATACGCCCACGGTGCGACCATTTGGACTCTTGACTGGCATCCTCTGGGACACATCCTTGCTTCCGGATCAAAGGACAATTTTACGCGGTTCTGGTCTCGCGCCCGACCTGGAGAGACAAGCTACTTGAAAGATAAGTTCCACATTGGGGAGGAAGCCGCAGAGGCTCAAGGGACCTGGAATCGGAACTTTGGTAGGAGACAAATGCGAGAAGAAGAGGAACAAGAATTACAAGATGAGGCAGACAGTCTCGTCGATCAAAGAAACGTTGCAGGAGGCCTCCCTGGCATACAGAGCGCGCCTCAACCTGACGGACCGAGTTCATTACTACCAGGTATTGGCGGTGCACAACCTCCACCTCCACCAGGCCTGGCTGCCTCTCTAGGTCAGCCACCAACGAACGCCTTTCCACCAAACACTGGGTTCCCCGGTTTCCCCTTCGCACCTCCGATGTCATCAGCTCCTCCCATGTCGGTAACTCCACCTGTGAATGTAGATCTCGCAGCGCTTCAGAAACAGCTCGCTGCGCAAGGAATTACCTTACCGCCGGGATTTCCACACCACTTTACTCCGGCTCCCCCACCAGCTGGCAGTGGAGGTCTTCCTGGTTTACAGGGCGGGTTTCCTCCCAATAACAACTATAATCGGTGATGAGACACTGGAGTTGTTTGATCGGCTCGGGAAGGGATGGACGCATAGTTTGATGACTGTTGGGCTGAGACATGGCATTTGCGAGGGATATGGCAATGTCTTTTGAATGTAACATACCATCCGGTGCATTTTATCTGTTTTTAGTGGTAACACAATTACATATTCGGCGCAAACCTTCGGAAACTTCCTGGAAAACAGCTCAAAACTGCTGATATTCCCAAAAGCTATAAAGCTTCGTCCTGTTGTCTCACTTCAGTATCTTGAGTTACTTGGAGAAAGAGCCAGGTGTCGCAACTAGACGCAGGGTAATAGGAACAATAACAGTCTTGATTAGATACTAGAAGTAGCCCTCTTGAGGACCAGCTAGTTCGACTACTTTCAAAAGGAAACTAGAAGGGCAAAAGGAAGGTGATAGGCTCCGCCAGGCCCCTTAGTGCGAAACAACCCATTACAAATAGAAAAAGAAATATCCAGCTAGCCGGCAATTAGGCTAGCCCAGCGACTTCCGATACTGGTGGGAGAAGGGAGTGTTTTCTTTGCTTTGCGGACCGGATGAACCGTGGAAAGGCAATTGCAGCTGCCATTGGCCACCTGGAGTCAGACGATTACTCGATGTGACAAACCCTATGAACGTAAAAGCTTGGTCTGTCGGATCCAGCACGGTCCAAAGTTCCAACGGAAGCGTCACCAGGATGATGCTGCTTTTGCTATCAAACACGGATTCGATTTTGATGTCGGCGCTGAGGACCCCGGATGGCATGTTCTTCGTTAGCCAGTTTTCCCACGACTTAAGATTCGGTCTGTCATCAGATAGGTGAACTGATATTAAGACTTTATGCTTCGACTTTTGCGTATCCGATTTCGGGAACGGGGTTTGGCCGGTTGTAAGTTTTTGTAAAACGATACTCGAGGTATTCTTCTTTAGGATGTGCAACGGACTTGCAGCAACGTTGTGCTGGGAAGAGTTGCGATAAAGGATCGAAAACATATTAGCCAGGCTGCAAGGTTCGCCATTCAGGACTTTCAGTGTATCTATCAAGGCTTGTGTGAATGCAAACATCAAGCTTGCCCCCGCCATCTGTTCAAACCCAGAAGCGCATATAAGCTCAGGTCCATCGTATGGAGCACCCGACCCGGCCGAGCAACAGTCAAAAATGTAGCATAAGTCCCCATCATCCCCCCCATCACTTGATTCACAGGAGGATCGGACACGGTGCCAATCGAGTGTTGGACCAGCTAGAGTCCCATCTGAATTCAATCGACCACTTATTTTTCTAGATGTTAGCTTCTAGTGGGTCATTTTTGGATTAATCGGAACCCCCAGGACTCACCCAAAGTACCAGTTCTCGTCTGTTGGCCCGGCGGCTGATGCGTGCCCGGAATAAATGCATATGCGCAGCGTGCGCTTGTCGGCGTATTGTAAGGTCCAGTTGGAGAGCCTATTGATAAGAGACTTGTCTGGCCGCTTCTGAGGAATGGTGTAGGATTCAACATCGTAGTGATAAATCTTCTTGAAAACATCCAGTAGCTCGTTCTCCAATGGGACAACATCAAGGTCATCGTTGTACCAGTGTATGGCTAAAACAACTACTTGATCGTATGGATGAGGATCGTCCGATGGCACACATCTGTTGAGGGCATTGGTGAGGTTCACTGCAAAGTCATGAAGCCGTTTTGAGGGCTTGGTGACGCGAAACGCATCTTTCGGCTTCGATGAAGGGGACATAGTGGCGGTTGGGCTGGTCAAAAGAAGTCTCGAATAATCTGAGGCTTCTGAACGACAGGTGAAAGCAAAGAGAGATGTCAGGGATGTTGCAAGAGAATATTCCAGGTATGGAGTAACAGAAGGAAGTTGGCTATGTGATGGGAAGAGGATAGAGTGAAAAAGTCTAGTTGTTGAGTAATAGAAGGATTGAAAAGGCAAAGTTTTGAAATAGGGTTGCAGACAATAAGTCCCAACACCGGAATCACAATAGCAAGAGTCAATTGTCTCATCTTATTAAATGCCCAGAGGAGAAAACCATACCCTTGATGGGTATTCAACGGCGTTCTCTCTAGGTAAACTCCAGGTACAATGGTCATACTCACTAGCTATCACTGAGATTGAAGGTATGGCAGATGGAGGTCTTAATGATTTAGTGAAGGTTGGCAAGTCCCATCATGCTTGATACAAACCTTGATTGATTGTCTGCCAGTCTCATATATTAGTCAACAAAATCTAGGTTAGAAGAATGATCGTGCCACGCTCATAAACCGCCTGGTATCGGAAAGCTTGAGAGTATCAAGACAAGGATATTCACTCCGCCCCATATAATAGGGATCCACGTGGACATTCGAAAATTTCCCGCTTCGTACACGGAGCCAATGCTGCAATTATTAGCACCGGTCCATCACCGTTTCTCTTCGCAAAGTCGTAGAGTACTACTCACACAAGCCCAACGAGACTACCCGCAAGAAGCGCTTCCAACCCTCCAATGACTGTGTAGATTATAGGAACAGCTAAACAAATCCTCCAATCCCGACCTTGAAGGGCAATGGCACAAGCAGCGACAGCCAAGTAACATGATATATAGAAAATCAAGGTCCAATATAGCGTGAACCGCCAGATGTCTTGGGTATGGTAGAGATAAAACGCGACATTGCTGCGGCCGGGAAACGGATCGTAGAGCGACGGGAACGGAGGGGTCTCGTAGTTGATCGGCACGCGGTTATTCGCCATTTCCAAAGAGCAATTATCACGTCCGTCAAGGAGGAGACCGATAATGTAAAACGAACGGTGACACCATGATATCGCGCGTGGTGATTTGGAGCTGTTGTTGCAGCTTTGCTTGCCTGACGGTAGCTTTCTGCGCGCGTGGTCGATCAGGAAGGAAGCTATTTGCACTGTTTGCTCACCTCCAGACTAACCTCGGCAACGTGATCCGTCCGCGGGTAATTGCCCGCTGATAGCAACGCACTGTTGACGTCCCTTTACATTCATCTAACTGCTTCGCCTATGCCATCATAACCGTTATTACAGGCCGTGCTCTCTAAAATGGCGACAGAGCGCTCTCTGGGCGCTCTTCTGCGGTCCCTTCAATCTCCGTCTGATGCCCAAGATGGCCTGAGGTACCTCTCCGATAAGCACCTCGGTCCACCGCATGCGACAGCTAACTCCCAGGATCCTAGTTTACTTCCAACCGCAACGAGCCTCCTGTCAGTCCTCAAGAATCCGCTGAATATAACACTGCTCGCTTCACAGCTGCTGACAGCTCCGGCAATATGGGACCAATCTGTCGACCTCCATTCCTGCCGCAGGATAATCAGCGTATTTAACACAGCCGCCATGGCAATTCTCCAGAGCGAGGAATCGCGAGATCCTCGAATACCCTACGGAGCTGTTAAGAAATTAGATCGTGAACAATGGGTTAAGGCGGTTGTCAGCGGAGCCGACGAGAAGTCGCCGCGGTGGAGACATCTGCTACTCATCGGCGGTGTTCTTCTAGGATTCGAAGGGCAGGATAGACAGGGATTGCCGTGGAACGTTCGGAAAAAGCTAGAGTCTGCTCTTGTAACTGCTGCGCAGCTTTCTCTAGAGGAATTGAACCCGCTGGATGAGCTTGACGGTCTTTGTATTACGATGGTCCTCAACTACTCGTTTGAGCTCTTATCTGATCTTGAGAGGAGCAGGCTTAACTACGACAGACTACTTCCAGTCATGACTCAAGCAACGTTTCTATCTCCGGAGGGCCTAGAGAGCGCATATTTCCTTGGCACTGTTGATGAGGACATTGTCCAGAATCCTGCCAAGCGATTTGCCTGGTCTCAACAATCGCCTACATTTCAACGAATAACAACCATCTCCTCGAGTCCGCTTATCTCTGCGCTAGGGCCGCTGTCCCGACTAATTGCCCACGCTCTCGAAAATGTGCGAGATCCCAGTCTCGTCGCACACTTAGTGGATCAGATCGCAGACGTTGTTCGGATCTTGGTAGTGCAGTGGCGTCAGAACAAGTTATCGGAAGTTGACCGGGCGGAGGAGGCTGAGTTCCTTGATTCCGAGTCACTGAAGAGTACAATCCCTGGACTTTGGAAGCTGCTACGCAGTTGCTTGTACTCC
This sequence comes from Penicillium sp. S1316, assembly GCA_023627405.1. Taxonomy (NCBI): domain Eukaryota; kingdom Fungi; phylum Ascomycota; class Eurotiomycetes; order Eurotiales; family Aspergillaceae; genus Penicillium; species Penicillium sp. S1316. Next base: position 243,401 of record JAMAHF010000041.1, on the reverse strand, counting down.
ATTGTGATTGTGCTCCGGGCAGCCCTTGGAAGAGTGATCAACGACCATGCTCTAGCCTCAGACAAGAGTGAGTACAGCACCGTTATGTTTAGATATATATCTAACGCTGAGCCAGGTGCCCCATATATATCGATGCAAACCCTCCACATTCTCCGCAATCTTTACTTCATCTCCTCCCGTGTCGGTTCGAATTCATCATCCCAGCACACCTTCGTGACGCTAGCGGCCGTAGACATCCTTGCTCAGTACCCCGACTTGACCGAGAACTTTCTGAAAAGCATCAAGCCAACTGAGCTTGGTCAGATTCCCAGTCACCCTCTTGATCGATGCCTCGATCTATTCTTCCTAAACACATCTGAACTCTTCACGACCGTCGTCTCACCACAGTTTAGCGAGGATTTGTTGGTCCAAGCTGCACTGCCTTACCTTCCAGCCGGTGGAAACAATCACCTTCTCGAAATATTCGAAGCCGCTCACAGCTTGGCCCTCGCCGTGTTCGCTATACCTAATAACGCAGCAGTAGCTGCCAAACACCTTCCCTTCTACCTCGATAACCTCTTCGCCGTAGGTCACTGACACAACTAGCTCTTTTCCAGCTCCCATACTAATCAACCCCAGGTTTTCCCTATCAACCTCTCTGGCCGCCAATTCCGCCTCGCCTTCAAGACCGTTCTCCAAGTTACCGCCCCTCCATCCCCAATTGCAAACCTCCAGCCTCTCCTCCCCTCAATCCTCCTCGAAGTCCTCTACGACCGTGCCCTCGCCGCATCAAATACCGCGCTACCGCCGGCGGCACAAGGTACCACAGGACCGGACATGGGCAAGACAGTACCCCTCTCTGAACAGTCCTTTCTCACACTCGCACTCATAGACAGCCTATGCTTCCTGCGCGTAGAAGATCTCGAGGAATGGCTCCCACTGACTGCGAACCTGATCAATACGATCCCGGCGCCGGAGATGCGCAAGGTCTGTGTGGAACGGTTCTGGGATGCCTTGAGTAATGGGGAGATGGACGTTGAGCGGGCACATTATTGTGTTACGTGGTGGAGCTCCCAAGGTGGCAGGGATCTGATTTTGTTTGGGGCCGAGAGTGCCCAGGGTGAGGAGCAGGGGCAGCAAGGGGCTTATATGACTGGGGCAGTTGGAGGAGTTGCTCCGGAGAGGGAGAGCAAGCTTTGAAACAGCTATCTATATGTTATCGCTGATGGAACTTTCTGTTTGACAGCATTTGTTTGATACCACTCAACTTCGTGACCGCATATTGCGTTTCGTAATGCGTTGAGACGCGATATATAAAATAGAAATCTACTCTGTACATAGCAAAGAACAAAAGGTAATGCTCCTCGCGGCATCACGGAATACCAGGGACCCCAACCCATGTCCTCTTCCGGTACGTCACATACTCGTCGCCGAAGAAAGCGATCAAGAACCGCTCCTCCCCTGATAACTGTTAGCAAAGATGATTTAACCGAAAAGCAAAAAGAATACTCACTTCGAATGCGGCTATCAAAAAATTTCCACAGAACCACCACATACCCCGCAAGGCACACCACATTCCCCAACACCAACTGCGTGCCGAGGCCCCACCAAAAGAAGCCAAAGTAACTCGGGTGTCGCAGCACCGCATAAACCCCATGCTTTACAAGTGTATGTCCCTCCTTCCGCTCAACCTGCACCGTGTGGTTGAAGTTACTGCCCGCCTGCGCCATCGCAAGCGTCCTAACTACCTGGCCCACGGCCATAAGCGCCAGCCCGAGCACAACCTGCACCTTGACCCCGCATATCGGGCCGGTAAACTCGAAGTAGGAATTGCGCGGCCAGAAGTAGTACGCGAGAGCGCACTCGACTGCTGCGGAGGTGTGCGCGACGTTGTAAGCCCAGCCGTTGGAGGAGAGCAGGAAGGCGGAGATTGTCGCGTGGCGCGTGTTGTAGGCGGCTGTGACGTAGTATTCGAGGAAGTGGAAGAGCGCGAGCGAGGCGAGGAAGAAGGGGAGGCGCCAGAGGTAGTGCGGGTTCTTAAGGATATTCCTGAAATCGAGGAGGGAAAGGGTAAGGGAGAGGGAGAGTCCGAGCGTTGTGCCGATGAGAAACGCGCGGAGGGAGATGCCTGAGAGAGACTTTTTGCCGTTGGGGTAGATGGAGGTGTCCACGGAGGGAATCGGGGTTGCGTTTGGGGATGGCGATGGCGATTGAGATTGTGAGTTCGAGTTTGACGGTGGGTGCCAGGTTGTATAGTTGGTTGCTGCTGGAGCGTTCGCGGAGCTCTCAGAGGCCATGGTCGTGTTTCGTGTTCTCGATTTTTTTTGCCGAAGCTTGGGGTAGGAAAGTTAGACTGATAGACAATTGATTACGGATCGAGTATTGTATTAGAAGAGTCAGAAGAACTAACGGAGGGAGAGGGGTGAAGAGCACTGCTGGCATGAGAGGAAACAATCAGGAGGACAATCGGAGCTTGATGGCGGACCTTGAGAGAACAATATGAAGTGGGTCCCCGTATACTAAATTGTCGGAGCCTCAGGAACCTACGCCTCTTTGATCTTGGTCACTTGTCGTCGGATTTTGAGAATTAAGAACTCTTCTGGGCTCGCCCTTACTGAGACTCTTTATGATTCTCGCTCTGTATAGGAGCATTTTGACAGAAATGAGGGTTTTTCAAGTTATCCTGTCAGTTCTCCATACAATGACCTATAAATAGTGGGCTGGGCCATACCCGAAGTGGACAAGGTTAACACTTGACTCCATATATATATAATCGATCTAGAGTCGTATCTCCAACTTGATCATCCCCGCTTTTGAAAAGCCAACTCTACGAAACAAGATGCCTGACACTGAAAAAGATAAGATGCTTCGGGGTGAACTTTATCATGCCTTCACCCCGCAGTTGACAGCCGAAAGGGCTCGCTGCCGGCGTGCATGTACCGGATTTAACAATGCCGGTGAAGTCTCGCGAAGACGCTCAATCGAGCTTTGGAAAGAGTGAGTTCTGGCTGGTCGAAGAGACATGGAGACCAGTAGTAAAAGCCAATCTGATACCGACTTCGGTGCATGTTTCCGAGCACGAGCCTCAACGTATAAACTCTTGCTGACGTTGTACGGCATGACATAGTATATTGCAGGAGACGACCCCTCTGCCACCTCTCCAGGAGGATCCCGACGATGATGACGCGGTTCTGGAGAATGAGCCGTGGATTGAACCGCCATTTAGAGTTGACTACGGCTACAATGTAAAAATTGGCCAAGGTGTCTTTATCAACTTTGACTGTGTCATAATCGACACGTGCCTGGTCACCATTGGCGCTCGAACGCTGTTCGGGCCTAAAGTTTCTTTGTATAGTGGGAGGCATCCTCTAGATCCGGACCTACGAAATGGCACGAAGGGCCCTGAGACAGGGCAGGAAATCCATATTGGTGAGGACTGTTGGTTAGCGGGGAATGTGACTGTTCTTCAAGGGGTGACGATAGGAAACGGTGCGGTTATTGGAGCTGGAAGTGTCGTAACGAAGGTAAGATGAGTTGCTGCTGCTCTTTGGAGATTTGATTCTGATCGATACCAGGATGTTCCTCCCTACCATCTCGCTGTCGGTAATCCAGCTAAAGTCATTCGCAAGATTGAGCGTTCCGGAGGGAAGGAATAGAGCCATATTGGTCAAAGCGTTATGTCCTGTACATTCTAGAGATGTTCACTCTTACAAGTTTACAACATGCCGGAATCGTACTTTTGTTCGACGGCGAGGAAGCTCTTCGATGCTTGTACCTTGCCTCCTGTAAGGGGTCCGGGGGTATTCAAACCTCAAAGCCTTTTTCTACTTTGGAATCTCAGATCTTGGAGACGATATGGGTTATCTCTCGGTACAGGTTGGACTTTAACTCAGAAAAATGCTGATTAATATCAATGCCCAGGAGAAACCCTCAAGAAAAAACTTAGTCTCGCTGATGACAGTTCTTACCTGCGGGTTTGTGGTTAGTTTTCAGGTGCTTCTCGGCTTCCATGGGAACCTACTAGTTGGCTGTGGCTAGACTCCCCTTCTCGAGCTAATATTAGAAGAGGCGGTCTCCGATTAGTCGTCGACGTATATTCAGTGCCATATTCATTTATTCAAGAAGGTGCACTCTCGGCGTACTTTGTTGACATCAAGCGATTCGCTGACTCCTCGTGAGAGCCTCCCGCCCGCCAATCCGCGGGCCCACCGCCAACGTCAGACTCAGAGCTCTGCTCCCCCTCCAAACACCACGATAAAGAAACCAGGGACAAGGCCGTCGCCCTTTCTCCCTGTCAAAGAGCTTTGAGCCGTGCATCCTGCTCTTTCCAGTTGACCATAGCTGTATTAGTCTCCCGGTTTTCATGTTCACCTTTGCTTCTCTCTCCTCTCTCACTTTTTTTCAGCTTCTCCGCTCTCCGTCACTACTATCTACTCATTTGAGTTGCTGCTCATTCCTAGCTCTTCCTCCAACCGTCTTCGATCCTCCCCACGTCGGATACTTCCCTCTGAAAGTTAATACTATTACTACCAATACTTGCTCGCCCCCTCAAGGCTGAGTTAGGAAAATGTCATGGCAGTTGCCCCGCTAGAGAGCTCTAGCACCCCGCCTGACGCTACATCAACCGACACGACGCATTCGCTCGGAGATCCTATGGAAGAAATCGACCCCCAATCTACTCGGAAACGCCCCCGTCTTGATAGTGGAAGCGGTGTCTGCGAATCTTTATCTACCGTGAACGAGACTGCTGTGACGGTCCCCGAATCTACCCCGGATGCTCCTGCCGTAACAGACGAGGAAGCTCCTGTGTCGAATCGTCCAGCTAGCAGAATGACTATCAATATGAAGTCCCCGACTACTCCTCCGACTCCGACCACCCCCGATAATCACACCCCGGCCTCGGGTCAGAGCCTTGTCGAAGAATCGAACCCCGCCGCCTCCGCACAACCCATGGGGGAACAACCAGCAAATGTCGTTTCGCTCTCGTCGTCGCCTGCTCAGAGCCCGGAAATCGAGGTAGCAGAGCTGGAGGACATGGATCAAGACCCAAACACCACGAGCTGGAAGCCTTTAGGGGAAGCGCTGAGGGATCCTTCGGTACCGGACGTGGTGCAGCTTCGTACTCCCGAACCCGTTGACCTCCCAGGCCTCTTCCCATCGATCGGTGAAGACAGAGGACCACGCGAGAATCTGGCGGATATCAGTCTGACGATAGAAAAAGGTACGCCTTTCCATGCAGCATACCGTCGTCGCCATGAGGACTAAGACAATTATCTAGAATCCCAATACGACACAGCGATCTTCAGCGCAGTGAAGCAGTGGTTCGGCGACGTTGTGAACTCGTTGGATCAGCTTACGCCCGATACATTCATGGAATCTCGGAATTTCTGGGATGAAGTTCCGATAATGTTAGAGAATTTGCTTCGCCGAGTGTAAGTGATGCCATTATTTCCCCTGTCCGTATTCGCTCGGGCAGGGAACACCTTCGGACACGCCATTATCAGGACTAATGTACGATACAGTGATGCGTTTCACTTGGATGATATTCTGGGGTTTTGGAAATGTCTGGAAGAATTCTTCCTCGACTATATTCGCCTGTCCCTTCACCTGATCCATATGGATACACTGGCTTTGAGACAGTCAGTCGACCAACCTGACCTTTCAGGGCCAGATCTGATGTCACAACATTATATCCAGACATTGAAGTGGACCTTAACTCTCGACAAAACCCCTTTCTTCCGAACGATGCGGACAAAATATCGCACGGAAGCTTCGAATAGGATAGTGCGCCTTATCGACCAAATAACACTTACTTCGCTCAATGGACCGCAATACCTCTCTGAATACACTTCCTGTATTACCACATTTATTACGCGCTATTCCCATCTGTCCCCGATCTTGATTGGAGTGTTGAATATTGCAAACATTCTGGCTGAATCAGGCAGTGATCGGAATGACCCGTTGTTCGATTCTCCTGTCCACCAGCAAGCCATGGACACGCTTTACAACCTCGTCCGTTCTGCGGATGAACGGTACCAGACCGATATTGTCAAGAAATCCCCATGGGTAACAATTGACACCAGTCCTCAGGTTCTGAACGATGTGTCGTCTACCTATTTTGCCCTTTGCCATTGCGGTGATGACTTTGCTTTGCGGATAGCGACAGATTTGTCAATACAAGCACCTGGGGACATCGAATTGAAAGATTTGGCTTCCATTGTACTTCGTGGGTGGAGATTTAGCGTGCTCAGGAAGCACATCATGGATGGTCGGATGGAGCTACGAGTTCTCGGCATTGAGACGATGCAAGGGGATTTTGTACAGGCTTTCAATGCCTACATGCAGCCTGACCCCTTTGCTGGGATCGCCCACCCTCTCGTTCAATTCCTTGTCAAAATCCTGCGGGAGAGTCAGATTATTGACTACATCGTCGGAGTTGATTCCCATCCCCAGCTAATCAGCAGAGGCTATAATGTCCTGGGCTTCCTGGTTATCACTCAGGCCTACACCGAGTCCGATACTGACACAATCTGGAAGACGGTCACAGACAGCCCAGACCCCAGAACTGTGTCTGAAGTGCTTGGGATGATGCAAAAGACGCTCAATATCGGGCTCAGTGACCCCTCTAGATTGCACTCCTATTGCTCTAAGATGCTAGAGCTTCCGCTTGTTCGGTTTGACGGTCGGATGATAGAGTTTTGCAACCAAGTCTTTCTATATCTATTTGAGAGCTATAACGACAGAGAGAACCGCTTAGGGACAATGTACATCGACATACGACCTCTGCGCTTATGTGTACGCCTAATTCGCGAGAGCGCTGCGTCTGAAGAGCTTGCTGTGGACCACAAAGCTCACTTGCAAAAATTTGCTGCCGCCAAGCTGGCGTCTTTGATGGACATTGGCCTCAGTGACGCGGATAAAATGGATATCTACGAGCGGTGTGTTCAGGATATTGCTGAGAGGAATCAATTCAGCATCGGTAGCATTCAGGCTTTGAATGCCCTTTTAAGTCGTGACTCCCGGGAAATCCGCAAACTTGCCACGGAGTTTAATCTTACGCAGCTGCTAATTTTCGAACTGGCAGAGGTGGTGGAAGCTGCAGATACCTTTCTATGGAACGGGTTTTTACCCCGTGTGCAGATGCTTTCAAGGATTATTGATGAAGCGCCGGACTCCATCACTCCTGACCTCGGTGACATCTTATGGCAAAAGGTTTTTATGTCGCGAATACTCCCTCAGCCTGGAAGAAGAGCCTTATGGGACATGCTGTGCAATCTCACTGGAAACAGTGGGAAAGAGAATCCGTTTATTGATCGATGCATTCACTACTACCTGCCTCGCCTTTCGCCCCCTGCGGATTATTTTCCCGAGGTTCTTTCCTTTGCGAAGACGGCTCTGAGTTACCAGATGCGCTTCACTCCTCCGCCAACAGTTGATGAAAATGAAGTGATAACGATTCCCGGAATGGATCGGATATGGAGCTTCATTCTAACTGCGCCGCCCAAATCCATCGAAGTTGATGCTACTGCTTTTGCGATAGAGGTCTACCTCGATCACAACATCATTCGACGTTCTCCACGATCGGCTGTTGAAGCCACGCATATAAGTCTGGTTGACCGCTGCGTAGATCAACTTAAAGCGGCAGCTCATAACCTCAAATCGCGCCCGAATGACCGTGCAAACGACGCCGAAGATTCTATGGCCTTGGAGACTCGCTCCGAGGTTATTGGTGCTGATGAGCTGAAATTCAGTCGTTCTCTCTTCTTCCTTCGACAATTTCTTCAAGCTTTACGAGCCCGACCTCAGTATAGCCCACCGCAGCACTCCCTCCCCAACTTGCCGATCAATCCCCTGAAAGGCGAGATTGTCGATATCCGCTACCAGGCATTTGATGGCGGCTCAAGTTCGAAAGTGCGCACATTACAGATCGGCGACTTGTCTACCGCGTCCGAGCTCGTTGAGTCACTTGTTAAAGTTACCGGGTTCCCCAAGCTTATGACCATATTCGCAGGACAACGGGTGGATCTGCTTGATAAGCCAGATCAGACACTTCAAGACTTGAGGCTTGCAACAGGATTGCTGATTGTCCGTCGAGATCCAAGTTGTCGCGGAACTCCTGGGCGGAGGATCCAAGCCCTGACGTCAGTGGACACCGAAGTCTTGAAACATTTTGATGATCTTTATGACCTTCTTAACCTTGACGACAATCTAGCCCGAGAGGTATGAACCACCATCACCACAGTTCTTTCTGCATCATTTAGCCTGATCTGTTAACAAATGACAGATCTTCGAGTTCCTCGTGGTATTTCCTCCTCAGGAAAGGGTTATCAACCTGGTAAAATCTACAGATGAAACGGCGGAGACAATGTTCCCCATGTCTAAGCCATATAACCTACTGTATTCGGTGAACGCACTCACAGACTGCCTTAGAGCAGAAGCTCTCGAGGTTCGTGCGGCCGACTTTCTACTACCTTGATCTTGATTGTTCAGCATGCTAACAGCGCCTGCCAGCCATCCCCAAGCGAATCCTTCATCTCCCACAGTATCGAGGTCATAGTTGCTGCTTTGACGAGATCTCAGATTCTAGAATCCTTAACGCTTTCGCCAACACATATTCAACTCGCTATCAGTATGACCGAATGTCTTTACTACGCATTGCAAGGCAAGTAGTCGCTATTCAAAATCGATAGGCTGGTCTCATGATTGACTTTTTATTAGTTAAACCACCCGTGGCAGGCGACATGCTCCGAATCCCAGATTCCACCGCTCTAGTGGGACAATTACTCCGTCTGATAGATGCCGGGCAAAATTTCTCCCCTACTCAAATACTGGAGCTTAGTAGGTACAAGCTGATTTGGTATGCTTTTGCCATTATTATCGAAGGTTCCGTTCGGGACTCTAGCTTTTGGACAACTGTAAAGGAGCAAGTTTGGTTTGAACAGCTGATCTTCTCTCTTCTTATTGAAGAGCGGGGCCATAATGTTCGAAGAGGGGTTGCAGACAACATCAGACTCGTTTGCGATCCTTCGAAGCAGCTAAAAAAGCCTAAACTTCCTGCGTCAGAGACACAAGAAGCACGGGCCACGGCTATTTCTGAAAACCCGTCTCGGATTGATATTCTTGGAACGATTTGGGATGCCTTTGTTCTTACTTTCCCTCGAGTGTTGGGCTTTTCGAATCAATCCCACGAATTCTTTGAAATTGCTCACTCTGTGTTTTCGTCGATTGCGGAGAGATCCCCCCGCGATATGGTTTTCAACGGCTATCTCAAACAGTGGAGTGAAATCATGTTAAGCCACAAAACGATGGAGGTCTGTACTCTTTCCCAGTTTGAACTCATCCATTCATCTGACTGTCTCGTAGTTTGTTGGCCGGGAGCCTGTTGATCACGTCATTTATGGCTTTTCACGACTATTAAGGTCTTGTCTGGAAATCGCACAATCATCTGAGATCAAGATTGACACTTTGTGAGTGACTGTGTCCCCTTTTGGTCTCCGCTTACCCTTTAATAACAGCACTTCAGTAATCTCGTCGAGCAGATCTTTGATAGATACCTTTTCCCCGATCTCTCTCACCAACCGTCTTCCCCATCCGAGCTTTTGGAACCTCAGATACCTGTCATGCACGCCCAGACACGGCAAGAACTGTTCACTATGGCTGGGTTGCTTTCACATGATGACAACAATTATGCTCAACTCGTTGGAAGGTTGGAGGATATCATTCCGGAAGGTACGTCCATCGATCGATCATTATTGCGGAATTTTCCTAACACGGTACAGACCAAGCCTATCAATTCGGCTGGTGTTTTGACCGACAAAGGTTGATTCGCTCCCCAGAAGGTTATGCCGGACTGAAAAATTTGTCAAACACATGTTACTTAAACTCGCTTTTAAGCCAGCTCTTCATGAATGTTGGATTCCGGGAATTCATGCTTGGACTTGACCTCACAGACGACCATACAGAGCAGAGTCTGCTCACTGAAACTAAAAAGGTCTTTGCATACATGCAGGAGTCCTGGCTCAAGAGCGTGGATCCGGAGGAATTTGTTGACCGAATTCGAACCTATGACAATGAACCTGTGGATGTGACCATTCAAATGGATGTGGACGAGTTTTACAACCTCCTGTTTGACCGTTGGGAAGCTCAGATTTCGAATCCTGAGGACAGGAAGCGTTTCAGATCATTTTATGGTGGTCAGCTGGTCCAGCAAATCAAATCGAAGGAGTGCCCTCATATCTCTGAGCGCCTTGAGCCGTTCTCTGCCATTCAGTGCGATATCAAAGGAAAAACAGGCCTTGAGGAGAGTTTACAAGCTTACGTTGAGGGCGAGATTATGCAAGGAGATAATAAATACTCTTGCACGTCTTGTGGACGCCATGTGGATGCTGTTAAGCGAGCTTGCTTGAAAGACGTTCCCGACAATCTCATCTTCCATCTGAAACGATTCGACTTCGATATGGTCACCATGATGCGCAGCAAGATCAACGATGAATTTCAGTTCCCTGAGCGGATTAATATGACCCCTTTCACAGTCGATTATCTTTCGGACTCAAATGAGAACACCAAGGAGGACGCCTTTGAGCTTGTTGGGGTCTTAGTGCATAGCGGCACCGCCGAGTCTGGCCACTATTATTCGTACATCCGTGAGAGACCTACTGCGAGTGGAAGCGGCACTTGGGTGGAATTCAACGATGCCGACGTGAGCAGATTTGATCCTCGTAGGATTGGAGAGCAATGCTTCGGCGGTGTCAGCGAGTCCCTTCATTCCGCTTCTGGAGGTCATGTCCGCTATAACAAGGCCTGGAATGCTTATATGCTGTTCTATCAACGCGTCTCCAGCATGGATGCTGCTAGATCAATCTACGTACCGGAGAGAACGCAGTATCCGGTGCGTGTACCTCTCCCAGTGTCGCTTGCCAATCATCTCGTGATGGAGAATGAGTTGTTTGTCCGGATGTACTGTCTCCTGGACCCCTATTATGCTCTTTTCGTTCGTTATCTCTTCTCGCAATTGAATGAGGCCAAGTTGGCAAATAGCCCAAGGGGTGACAAGTTGGCCAAGTCGATGATCTTCATCGCTCTCGACGTTTTAGAGCAACTGGTGTCTAAATCAAAAGAGGCACCGCAATTCGACTTACTTGTCACGGAGCTATATAGGGTAATGAATGAAATACCGGAAGCTTACTGCAGAGTTATCCAGTGGACTAAAAGAAGGTCAGCTGGAGTCGCGCGCCTTTTAAAGAGCCAACCTGCAGTGGTCCGTGCCGCTTCAGTCAGACTTTTCATGAACGCCTTATCGAAGCTCCGAGAACGGTATATTAATGCAGAGGATCCTAATGAGAGACGGGAGCTGGAGGAACGATACTTCGATGGACTTGAGGGGATTGTTGCAGGCCTCGAGGAGATGTGGCCGTCTCTTCTTAGCTTCAGCCGGTCGTGGGACGATTACTTTGAGTTCTTGTTGTGTATTGCGAGCTTTGGCAACCAGGAAGTCGGGGTCATCCTCAATCAAGGTTTCCTTATCAAGTGCCTGGAGATCGTTTGGCTTGACCAAGAGGATCCCAAGAGGCTTAAGCGCCAATACGCTACCTACTACAAATTGCTCGAGAAAGGCCGAAAGTTTTCACACCGCAAACTCATGGATCTCATGTCAGCGCTGCTAGCCAAGATCGATCTTACTGTGAGGCCGATCTCGGACGATGAACGGGAAGAGCTTCCAACTGGAAAGTTCTCTTTGACTGCTACAGAGAACAGTTTCATTCGACCTTTAGGTACGAAGTACGAGCTGATCTTTTTGAGGAAGATCCTCCAGCAGCACAGTAACCCTCGAGCGTGCCAGCATATTGTCAGTCTCTTCATGGAGGCAGAGCCAGATGCCGGTCTAATGGATTCGATAACCAAGGTCCTGGAAGATGGTCTACGCGTCGATCCTGCCGAGCGCTGTGCGCCATTTTTGGATGCAAGCTTGATAGTATGTAGGATGTGCCCTAACGAGGACCGTATCATTGCCATTATCGACTATGTTGCCAAGGGTGTGGATACCATCAACAACAGCGGAGGCAGAGAACACCTTCGATTCTTCACGGACTTGTTAGCAAGCCATAATGAACGCCTTGGTCTTGATGACAAGTGGTTTCTATCCCAAGTCATACAGCTGGTTCCAGACTGGGTCCCATGCCTGCTTCTGTACCCGGACAGAGCAATACGTCATTCGACGATGGACGTCCTACGTCGGTTCTTGTTCAATGAGGAAACGACGGGCTTAAATGAAGAATGGCAAGCCGCCCATGCAAACATCGCCAAGGAGCTGGTGGTGGCCTGCATTGACAAGCTTCGTAGAACGTATCTCCTGACTGCCGGAAACAGCGTGCAAACAAGGGCGTTGGAGCCGATTCGGACAGTGATTGAGCACTGTTTGAGTACTTACTTTGCCGATGACGCCGAGGAAGAGGAGAACGTTGTCCGTCAAGCTCAAAGTAAGACTTCCACCCTTGATATTGAGTATTCCACTCGCTAATACACACAACAGTGGTCCTATCAGCTATTGAAGAGTTAACAGTCGAGCTACCCGAAGAGTTACCGTCTGGTAGGTCGGCCTTTTTCTTATATCCACTTCACCGTCTAACCCCCAAGATCCAGAATCTGATAAAGCTTCTTCAGAGGAATGGGAAGACAACTCGATGATCGCGAGCGACTCAGAGATGGGGATGGCAGGAACCCCCTAAAGCCTGACTCCCTTCAGATATGAAGTTATGAAATGCCGCGATTGTATCACATATGAGAGACGAAGTTACGAAAAAAATAAAACACAAAAACGAAAAGGGACAATCCCCGCTTTGTGCTTGCATCAACCGGCGTTTCTCATGAACAGCTTCTACTAGAGATGGGTTTTTACTTCTGCTTTGATCTTGCTTTGTACGAGTGTGGAATGGCGTTGGCCTTGTCTTTCCTCGATATCTTACGGCCTTATGCGAAGTGTTTTCTTATGATGGCTTTTCTAGCGAGTTGATCAAGGTGGTGTGGTTTGTTGTACTTCTTTCTTGGGTGCTGCATTGGCCCGGTATGCACATTGGGAAGTGAGCGATGTGTGTATATTAAGACAAAGAGATAATGCCCGTTTCTACTTTAGTTCTTGATACGCAGATCAGGCAAGGCAGCAGCCAATGCGATCGTTGGGGGTATTTAAAGCTGCCTCAGCCCCAAACTTGGCTTTGAACTTTTGTTTTGCATCCCTCAATCGAAGTATGGAGTCGTCAATCTTACCTGCAGAGGTTGTAACTGCTGTCCTGCAAGAGATAAAGGGTAAGTACGGTGGTCCCATGAAATAAAATGGCGTTAATCATATCTCTAGCCAAACGGCCTATATGTCTCTGCTCGTATCCTCTCAACGACATCTCGCTAGTAGAGCGCCTCGCTGCTTCTCCAGCCGAGTCCTTGTCCTCAACACATCTCGCATGCCTACACGGAGTCTTCTACTTAATACTCAAGGAATTCTCCTTCTTCCAACACCCACTTAGGCAGAGATTCAACCTCAAAGATCTCACTTTAAAGTGCGAGCGACGCCTCGATACCTTCCTCGAAACATACAATGTCCTCGGCGTACCCAGCTTCGGCAACATTCTCGCCCTCACACTGGGGGCTATCAAAGCCCAAAACCAAGCTAAACCGCTGCAGGCTTGCACACTGGTTTCCGCCGCCGCAAGCCACTGCCAAACTCTCGGCTACAACCACGACTCGACTCACGGGAACTCGTCCAACAGCCGCCGCCTCTTCTGGAGTGTGTACATGCTCGAGAAGCAGCTTTCCTTCTTCTTCGGACGAGCATCCGTCATACAGGATTCTGATATCGATACGGCATATCCGATCTGTGCGTCCAAGTATCCCGCCCAGCCGAGAGATGAACTATTCTTTAAGGAGATTGAGCTGGCAAAGGTTCAGAGTCAAATTTACCAAGAGGCTTTCTCGAAGGAGTCGCTGAGGCTGTCACACTCTGAGCGTGACAAGAGGATCGGGAAACTTGCGATGGATTTGCAGGCTCGCTTCTCAACGCTGGTGCCGGTTGTATGTCCCCCCCCGTCAATCCGTTCTTCCTCTTCGTGCAAGCCAGCTCTTCGCGAATGTCTACCCTTCTAACACTTCCTCTCCGCATCTCCACAGGTTCAAACTTATAATCTCGAAAATCTCCGGCTCTTCAATGTTGCCCAGGAGACCTGGGAGACCAAATATCACTCCACCTTCACGACTTTGCTTCGAGCACCACCACCATCACCACCGTCTGATTGGGACACCAGAAACGACATGTCAAAGCCCGAGAATAACCCTGGGCAAACGTATATCAGGCCCGAGTGCTTCAATACCGCGCGTGAGGCGTTGCAATCTTACTTGCGGTGTTCGCGTACCCACCAGTATGCCCTTGATAACCTCGATCTTCCGGAACCATCCGAGGTGAAGACGGAGAGAGAGATCGGAGAATTTCCAGACTGGTTAGTACCCCTAACTTCCTGGTTTCGCCCTGCCCACATCCAATTTGGATAGCCAGAAGCTGATTGAGTACATACAAGGACCCTCCTCTCAACCCTCTTAAACCCTTTCATAGTCATAGCGCTACACACAATCGCCTCTCCCTCGAGCTTAACATCTTCCCAGAAAGACCCCCAAGATAAAGAGAAAGACCTCGCCCTCCTCGCCTCGATTGTCTCCTCCCTCGAGCCCCTAAGACCTTTCTCCCCAGCTACAACCTGCCTGCACAAACTCACTTCATCCCTCGCGAAGATCGCGCAAGGCCTTAACGAGCGCCGCGCATCAATGGGTCTGGGTACATCGCAAGGGGATCTATTCGCATTTGCATGGGGTAGCGGGGGACGACGATCTGTGGCATCGTCGATTTTCAGCTCAGGCTCGCAGTCGGAGACAAGGTCGTTGTTTCAGCAAGTTATGGATACCGATGTGTTGGGCTTTGTGGGCGAGGGAGAGGTCGAGGAAGTATTTAGGGTTTTGGATGGGTGGATGGGTGGGTCATTGAATGGGGTGGAAGTTTATGGGGGTTTGGAAGGAGTGTTCTAGTGGAATCTTTTGGATATGGTACATTTGTATTATACTAAATTGACTGTTTTGCAAATCATCAACGGGACGTTGCGAGGACGATCTGGGAATATAGGGTTAATCTATGAGTTTTAAAGGTGAATCAAGAACGCAGATTGCTGTATGCAACTTGCCCATCTAATGTTGTAACATGAGCGCCCGCGCCCAATTGAAGAGAAAATCAAACATCCTCAAACTCCTCGTCGTCTTCGTCTGATACCTCCCTTTTGATATCAGGCTCCGTTTTGATCTTCTTGACCGCATGTCCCTCGTCCGCAGGGGTTGTAGGGGTCCCTGTAGCAGTCTGCGGAGCACTAGAGCCAGATTCAGTATCCAGTTGACGCTTAATCCCGGTTGGAGCGCTGGTGGGGCCACCGGATAGACCTCCAACAGCTGGGGAAGCGGTATCACTTGCGGAGACGCCATCGACGTCCTCAAACTCGTCGAAGTCGTCGGAGTCGTCTTCCGCACTGCTTGCATCTTCTTGTGCCTGGAGTGCTTTCTCACGTTCCATTTCTGCGTAATAGGCAGCGACCTTATCGTCAAGATCGGCGAGGTTGGGCTTTTGATCTTCGTCCTTAATCTCGGGCTTAATGTTGAAGTCTGACTCGGACTTGACGATGCCGACGTTACCGGCGGTGGTGGAAACAGTCGAGTGTGTGTGCCACACGGGAAGGGCATTTTGCTTCTCGAGCGCCGCTTTGCGAGCGGCCTCCTCCTTTTGTTCAGCTGCGGTCTTCTCCTCCGTAGACGTCAAGGAGATTTCGAGAGCGCCGGCGTCGGTCTTCAGGTTACCGCGAACGGCTTCCTGTTTCTTCGACGGCACAACGATTGCTGCCCTAGTCGGGTTTGTGTGCTGGTTTCGGATGACGTCGACCTTGTGGTCCCAGGCGGTGTCAAAGTCGTTGGGAGGGATCTCCACGGAGTCGATCTGTTTGAGTAGCTTCAGCATCTTATCTAGCTGGGCCATGAGCTTGCTATTTTTCTCATGACCGGTGCGGTCTATGCCCTCGCTTCCTTTGACATCTTCTGTGCGCTCGAGAATAGCCCCACAATTCTGGCACTCGAACCCCTCGTCTGAATATAGACTCAGGACATCCAGCTCTGTCCACTCAGCCCCGCATCGCAAGCAAATGTATTCCTTCCTTTCCTGGCTCGGTGTGTATTGCAACTTGATTGTCGATGTCAATTTTGAGACCTTGTACTTGATAGCGTCGACGACAGGATGCAGTGGGATATAGTAGTATTCACGGTTGACGGGACGAGTCGATCCATCTCGAATCTCAGCTCGTGTATTACTGAATAGTCGACGGGTAAGATGCGCTTCACGTCAGCCTTCTGCCAAAAATGTACCTAGAGCTCAGGTTGACAGTAGCGAGTCATACACTGCAATGAGACGATCCTCGCGCAACTTAGCGCACAGTTTGCGCAGGTCCTTCTGCTGCATACCAAGCAGAAACGCAAGGTCCTCTGCATGGAGTCTGCACCGGTGAAAGTGTTAGCGCCTGTATCTCCGTGTCACTATGTCCTGTCTTCCCCGCGGGAAGTCACATACACCGAGTGGATAAAGAGCGCATCAATAACCAGGATATGGCGAGTCTCGTAGAAGGCGCGGGCCACCGTTCGGATAAGCGTGTTAGCAAGATCCATGGCGGAAGCTTGTGGCGTTTTCGATTCTAGGTCGATGCGAGTGTGAAATAAGTTGGCGCAACCTGCGCGATGAGTGTTTCTGGTTCTTAAACCTGGGTGAGAAAGTCCAGCATCACTTCGTCTTGATGGAGCTCAGCTGCGAAAAGAGAGCGTTTGAGTTTGAGTTTGATTTATCGTCTAGAAGTGTATGCGGCCATCAGAATACACGGGCCTTTAAAGGAGGGTAAAGTGAAAGAGAGGAGAATGTTGAATGACTGATGTTGAAATGAAAGGAAGTCTGGAACTTGAGGCGGAGCTCAACGGTGTAGACTGCCTGAGGCGTCAAGGGGTACTAGTCTATATCTGGCTTAGTGTACAGGAAATTCAGAAAAGACCGCGATTGGGGAGACCAGCTCAAGTCGAAATACCTCAACAACGGTCTCCATGCGCTCCCTCCTGCTTCTCCGACAGTCGCTAATTCAGAGAATTCCATACCCACGAGGAAGCGCAAGGCTCCTGCACTCCACCTCTTCGAACGGCTGGTATTCGCCTGTTTCGCGCCCACTCCTTCAAGCGTCTTTCCTAGTCGGAGCACATCATATACCATGGACAATAACGGAGGAAGAACTGAGAGACCCCAAGAAACTGGTCGCAAGCATAAAAGAAGGGATTTGGGTAGAAACGAATGGAGGTACGTTGCCCACCCCGTCCCATTCGCTGTACGCTCCTAGAACTAACCAGGCAAGTCGCCTCACTGTAGATAAAAGAGAGCGGAATGAGAGGTTGGAGGAGGTCAAACGCAGGAAGCTTGAGAATGGCGAAGAGGTCGTTACTCCGGTCTATGCCACCGAGTTCTCCAAGGAGGACATCGAAGCCGAGGAGCGACGACCGAAGAAAAAGGTCGCAGTTTTGATCGGCTACTCAGGGACTGGCTACAAGGGAATGCAATTGTGCGACTCAGACCGTTCCTCACTCTTTATGTTTCCCAGAGACTGACTGTTTATAGGAGCGCGACCGAGAAAACGATTGAAGGTGATCTATTTACTGCATTCGTCGCTGCCGGCGCAATCTCCAAGGCCAATGCAACCGACCCGAAGAAATCGTCCTTCGTCCGTTGCGCACGCACAGACAAAGGTGTCCACGCCGCCGGAAATGTCGTTTCATTGAAGATGATTGTCGAAGATCCAGATATTATCCAGAAGATCAACGAGAAGCTCAGTTCCCAGATTCGGGTTTGGGACATCATCCAGGCCAACAAGTCATTCAGCAGCTACCAGATGTGCGACTCCCGTATCTACGAGTACCTTATTCCGTCTCACTGCTTCCTACCACCTCATCCGAGCACTTTTCTGGGAGGCAAACTGGTTGAGCTCGCTGAGAAACATGGTCAGCTGGAGGCCTATAAGGCGTGCCAGGAAGAAGTTGCGGCTTTCTGGGATGACTTCGACGAGCGAATCATACGGCCACTTCTCGAGGGCCTTCCCGAGGATATTCGCAAACCAGTCGAAAAGGCCCTTCACCTAGAGGGTGAGGAAAATGAAGTTCCACAAGCCAAATCAGCAGAGGAAGATCAAAAGTCAACGGCTGATGAGGCGGTAGGGGCCACCGAGCCCTCTTCTGAAAATACATCTGCAGAAGCCGACCTAGACGAAGGGCAAGCCGCCTATCGAAGGCGGATCTACCAAGCAGTCAAGACTGTCAAGGCCGCCATTTTGAAGGGAAGGCGGGAATACCGTATCCCGGCCCCTCGCCTCGCTCGTATTCAAGCAGCGCTCGACAAATATGTCGGTACGCGAAACTTCTACAACTACACGATCCAGAAAACCTTTAAAGACCCATCCTCTAAGCGCCACATCAAGACTTTCAATCTCAACACCGAACCCATTATCATCAATGGGACCGAATGGCTGAGCCTAAAAGTCCACGGGCAAAGTTTCATGATGCACCAGATTCGGAAAATGGTGGCTATGGCTGCGCTCGTCGTGCGGTGCGGCTGTGAACCCGAGCGTATCCTGGAGACATATGGCCCCACCAGGCTTGCCATCCCAAAAGCACCAGGCCTCGGTCTGCTCCTTGAGCGCCCAGTCTTTGATCAGTACAACAGGAAAGCAGTTGAAACTGGCAAGAAACCCATCTCTTTCGAAACCAGCACCAAGGAAATGGACGAGTTCAAGCAGCGTGAAATCTACGACCGTATCTTCCGGGAAGAGGAAGAATCTCATGCGTATGTCTCTTTCTCACTCTCTACTGCTTCAATACCCTACTCATCTACTTCATTTCTAGCTTCGCTTCATTCTTCAACCACATCGATCATTATCCCTCTGACGAATTCCTGTACATCAGTGCGGCTGGTATCTCCGCGGCCCCAAAGCTGCCTGAGAGGGGCGAAGCGGCGTGCAAGGGCGATGCCACTTCAGGAAAGAAGTCACAAAAAGAAGTATTGAAGCAGATCGAGATGGAATCAGACGATGAACGTGGTGCCGAAGAGGAAAGCTGATCATATATCCTTGGATAATCCTGGGTATTTAGCTATATCCGAAGATTTCTGTGGTACCTCATCCACAAGCGTGATGCATCCAACATCTTAAAGTAGACATATCGTGGATTATCTGTCCAAGTACTCTCTAATAGTCCACTATTTTGGTTATCAGTGTGCTGCTAGACCCGAAGCAGCAATGGCAGGGTCTCTAGAAGCACTTTTTGCAAGGCTATAGTATGCCCTTTCTTCTCCTTTAAATTGCTATTTCTGTGCCCAAAATTCTGCTTTGACTACACGCCACTCAAGTGAAAGCATGAAAATTCACAGCTCAAGAATAGATCACCAAGAGACAGTCAAGCAAGGATACAAGAACTTTCCCATATTCGAACCCAAGGATAGTCTCCCGCTTTCAAAGCAATTACTTACAGCTCACAGACAGCCTGCTTTAATCAGACTGATCTTGACTACGCCATGATATGCTTTGCTGACGTTCTCGCGCCAGTGTTCGAGGATTGACAACTACTAGTACTGGCATGTACTGCTTCACTTGACAATCATTGTCTTATTCCGTTAATTCAATGTGACAATGGTTGACTAAGTGTGAATTTTTATTCCAATAGGAACTTGCTCTACCTACTATGTTGCTTGTCCCCCAAGAGCACTTTCTATTAACAGGTCCTAGAGTAATTCTTGTGAAGAGCAGGTGACAATAGACAAAGACTTTAATAAGTGTAAATATGAGCTTTAGATAGTCACATAAAATGCCCGAGCTATCTAATACCTCCTTTGGGAGATGTTGGCTTTTTTTACATCCATAAGTCCATCCATACTTAGAGTCATCTCTAGCCATGTTTGCCCTTGCCACGATTTCAAACACCACTCGCGAGTTACTTAAAAGCGTCCCTCCTCGATTCCGAGATCTTATACTCCAGATTGCCGAGGGAAAGAATCCGAATGTAAATGTTCGTGAATATATTCCTCAATGGAGGCTAACACTGGCTAGATTCCCTTCTCATTTACGGAGGTTAAACTCATCAGGTAAGACAGCCAAATATCCATGACAGGGTTAGGCTTGAAGACTTATTTTATTATTTTCAGGGGCACACTGCCATATCCACCACACACCGATCGTCGCGAGGTTCGTAACGCCCTTACCGTCCAGTTCAACGGCGTTCCCGGGGGCGCTGTAGTGGCTCACCTATTCACGGACGGGTCTATCAAAACCTCTACACAGATGCACACAGAAAATAACCAACGGAGAGCCGAAGAGGAGCGCTTAGCCGCTGAGGAGAGCTAGTTTCCCGAGCTTTAACAGACTGTTGCCCGGAAACAAGCTGAATTACGCATGATGATTAGGATCCAGGCTGCGAGGGTAAACACTTCGTGGAGCATTATGCAGAAGCAGTTAGAGAAAGACTGCGCGCAGCAGGAATACCGCGTATTTCTGCAGGAACAGGCGAAGGAAAGAGAACAGGCTGCTCAAATTGGACACTAAAGGCGTGGGCGTACGGGGATTGCTGATATTGGAAACCATCGATAACTGGAAAGTTGCTCTAGGACACTACTTGGGCGTCAGGGATGCCGAGGGACTGCAGTTACCCTAGCTCAGCTATATGAACATGCTAGAGCTGTGCTTTTGTGTTCAAGCTCCTGGACTCCATGAAGTTTCTATAGCGTCTACAGACATTTCTTCAGACTTTGTCTGCGTCGACCGCGCTTCTAGTCGGCAACAGAAGTTACTGGAGCATAGCGCCCATACAGGAGACGATAAGCTGATCATAGCGGTAGACTCGGTCTACATCACATAGATTTATCGCAATATCGGGATAGATCCAGCGCCTGAAATCCTTCTGTTTAATTGCCTTTCACTTTCAACTTTCAGTAGCCCGTAGATAAAACGGTTGGTCCCGTTCTAGGTCCAATAGCGACGTGCACAACCTTGCTGAATATTTTATCTCACGGTTCCCTATTTCTAGATAACATTTTAGAGGCTCACCATAAAAAATACCGCAATGAGGACGCTTAATCTCTATACTTTCTATACCTTACTTGTACTTAGATCGGAGCGGATGAATTGTCATCCCGGGTCCCCGGCCATAGGGTTCCAACACAACCATGTCCCTTTTGAAGCTACTGCCCACAGATATTCCTGGTTTCAACGCTTAATATGAGGCCGGTGTTCACTCCATCCTGGTTTCTGGCACGTCTTGGTCTGCGTTTTGTCGGGAAAGCTCCTCTAGTATCTTGTCATTCGTCCCACAAAATGGCCCAGCCTCCGCCAATTGAGGCGCAAACACTCCTTGGATACAAACACAAACGATATTACCCTGTCATGATCGGCGAGACTCTCAAAGATCGCTATCGTATAGTTGCTAAGCTTGGCTACGGCGCATATTCCACAGTTTGGCTTGCCTATGATGAAAGGTCTGGAATCATGGAGCCTCAATGTCACATTTGCTAATCTAGATATATAGCACGAAACAATACACCACAGTCAAAGTCTGTATTGAGCAGGAAAGCGCTTCCAGATCTCCCGTCCACAATGAAGTTCATATGCTCCGGCGCATGAAGAAATTTGCCGAAGTTGATCATCCGGGTCTGGATTTCACTCGCCTAGCTAGTGACATCTTCAAGGTTACGTCTTCGCGTCGCCAACATTACTGCATTGCTTTGAAACCACAAGGTCACAGCCTGCGTGCATTGCAGGCAGCTTTCCCAGATGCTAAGGTGCCGAAGCTCCTAGTAAGATCTTTGATGCACCGTCTTTTCTTCTCTGTGAACTGGCTGCATGCAACTTGTGGCTTTATACACACCGGTAGGTATGTCGAACATCAGTGAAGATGAAGGCCTAAACTTGTCATGAATCTGCAGATATATCGCCTCAGAATGTCCTAGTGGAGATGGAGGACGACGCCAGTCTAAAAGACATCGAGGAGCAGGAGTCCTGTAATCCTAGTATTCCGATCACTGAGGGCGCTAGTGCCCCAATCTATCAATCTCGAACACCGATGCTAGAACTCTCTGGTATCCCAATACTTACGGACTTTGGCCAAGTGCGGGATGCGACTGGTATCAACCAGGATTGGTGTATGTCAGACTTGTATCGGGCTCCGGAGATACTCTTGCAGCTTCCCTGGAGTTTCCCGGTTGATGTCTGGTCAGCTGGCGTTATGGTAAGTTGGGTTTACGTATAATCTAGTTCATACCCTGACTGGACATTGGAAGACACTGGAAATTTTAACAGGCCAAAATCTCTTCGATCCTATCGATCACACCCTCGAGCAATATGTGCTTCCGTTAGCATTAGCTCAGTATATCGCTTATCTCGGACCTCCACCACTGCATATGATTCAGAAAAAGCCCACTCTTTTCGACTTACTTTGATCAACAGGGTTTGTCTTTCATTGACTCTCAATGCCTTAATTGTAACGAAGGGGATGCTAAACATTTGATGATAGGGAACTGGATTGCAGAACCGCCGATTCCAAAAACCTCGTTGGAGGACTTTGTTACCACGATCCCACCTGGCGAAGAGAAAGACCTGTTCCTCAAATTCATACGAAAGATTCTAACCTGGGATCCCGAGATAAGGGCATCAGCAAATGAAATTATCCCTGACGAATGGCTCATGAAACCCTGTGAAGAGATGATCTAGATAGATGTCCGAAAAGGTCATTTCGTGTATTCCGAGCCAGCAGGTGATTCTCGAATTACTGTTCGTCAATGCGCGTTCAGCCCAGGCCAAGAACTTTGAAATTAACTTTTTGGCCTCTTCCAGAAGCCTTTGTACTGTGGCAAGGCCCATCTAAATTCTAATTGACTCACAACACACTTCCGTACCTATCCCAGCCCTAGTTCTATTCTTTCCCAAGCATGCTATTCGTCAATGGCAGCTCTTTGGCGTCGAATTCCAACTTCCAGGAAGGTTTTCTTTGGCATTGGATAAGGTTAATTAGGTAGTAACGTGTTAATAATAGAGTCTTTGCAGAAATCACCGCTCTCCTCCCGATTCTTCTCTCTCCGCCTCACACTTCTTTCCTTTACTAGCTATCCACGAATCAACACACCACTCATACTGCGACCTATATCCATCTGCTCACCAATCAAATGATTTTCCTAGCAGATATGGGCTGTAGATCCATCCAGCTACTGACTGTATCGTCACTTCTTCTTGTTATACGTTCACCACCAGCGAGCTCAGGTATCGCAACTACTACCCTTGGACAAGGTAAGCAAACGCAGATCTCTAGACACAAACCAGAGTGGTACTTAGTTGACCTAGACCATATTCTGATCATACACAAAGCGCAACAATGTCCAAAGCCACTGCAAGGGGTTCTTTGACAAACTGCCCTACGAGCGCAGGCTCCAAATCTGGGAAACCGCGATCTCAGACGGTGGCATCAGTATCATGCGGGCAAGTCGCACCATCAACGAAGAAATCAGTGCATGGCTATACAGCACTTTCGACATTCACCTCTCTCCTGGCTACAACGACCCTTGGATGCGGGTATCATGCCGATGCATGAATGTTGACTGGACCATCAAGGGCGAGAAAGAGAAGATCAATCACACACCCAACAACGACAAGAGGTGTCGTGACGTTTATGATGGGCTTCTAGGGCTACCGCTCGAGAAAGCCAAGGTGGTCGTCCATATATACGCGCCGGATCCTCAAGATGGAGTGGAGCCTAGCTCTTCCTGCTCTGGCAGAAGGTCCGTGCCTTCGTTGCCATTTTGAGCCAGGCTCCAGGGTGCAAGTCTATCGAGGTTGCGTTGCGACAGAATGGCGAGCACACTTGGCATTGGGTTAGCAAGGTCACTAAAGGGCTCACTACCCGTCTCGCTGATAGTGACCTTTTTCTTGTTCCCTTCGGTCGACTATCCAGAGTCCGCAAGTTGACAACGATTCCTTCAAGTTTGGTCTTGCGAAAGTACAACGACATCGATGCCCCCATCGCGGATATCGGCTTTTTCTTCGACACGGAACTGGATACCCTCCGCGGGCGAGCCGCAGCCATGCTTCGCCTTGAACGGTTCGCCACGTGGTCCTCCAGTCCCTGAGGGAAGCTGCCATACGAAGACCAAGTTTTGGTCACGATCCGCCGACGGCACGGTACCGTGGCTGCCTACGATCCTGAACTCAAGAGGCTGCGCCTCCGATACAACTGCTTCGACACATTGCAGCTCGGCACCATTGGCAGGGACACAGTCTTCCCTGTCGGCAACGATTTTGACAGGCAGAAGTGGCTGAAGCAAAATCCGGATGGAGTTCCCCGGCTATCGAAAGATTGGCTCCGTAGGAGAAGGAAGAAGATTTACAGACGCGTACAGCCGCATAACTATTCAGCAAACGATGTCGCCAGACCGCGGGAATTGACGCAGTTCTGGTACTCAATTGGATCATACTTGAACCGAATGTGGAACATCCCTTCCCCCATGCCTCGCATGTTCTCTGAGAGCAGATGGTGTGAGGAATGCCGGCAGGTTGGGTTTCGGATTGGTTGCGAGGACTGCCGAGGTCTAGACGACTATGTGGACTATGAATCTGAGTCAGATATGGAGAGTTTGGGAGCAAGTCTGCCGACACTCGGCTCTTGCCTTTCATCTCTGAAGTTTGAACCAGTCTGATTCTGTTTCCTAAATAACTTGGAAGGGGTCCGTGGTCCGTGGTCCGTGGTTCGCGCCGGTCGATCAGACGGGTTGATGTGGCGCTCACCGCCTGCGACTGGATGGCACAAGTGGCGGTGAAAGGGACACGCCAATGAGAGAGCAGGAATGGGGCTGGAGCTGGCCCACTTTGAACAGAAGTCCAGACTGTGGATCTTTGCAGCTTGGGCTTCCTCATGTATTTTAAACAACTTGATTAATAGACTCATTTATCTCTTACTTATTGTCAGCGAGGTGCTCAGTCAAACTTCATTAAAGCAGTACTTGGCTCTCATGTATAGTGTCAGGAATCCTCTGCGTTGAACGTGTAAGGGACTCGAGAAGAGGGATGATGCGGGGCATTTTGGAGCATTCTAGAGGGGAGAAGATCAGAAAGTTTCATCTCCAACTTTGAGACTTGACATGACAAATTTTCGGCCAACTAAAGTGCTGACGATACTTGATCAACTGCCACTAATTCTGCAGCGTGGCCGACTATTGCGTGACTAGCCGCTCAGGGCAAGAACATGGCTGCATGGGGCCTGGAGCGCCCTGGATGGCCCTGTCTGAGAGCCACTAGTTCTGCTGCGTGCTTATCGGGCCTGACACTTTTCGTTTCCTTTGCCGCTTGCGACCCTGGAGACTCTCTCGGCGGCACTAACGGTGAGGCGTGCGAGATCGGTCTCGAAATCATGGGCTGCAGTTATAAAACTCAAATAATGCCGTCCATTCGATCATCATTCTCTGCCGCCTGATCTCCCACGCCCTCTTCCCCTCATCCCAATCAGCACTCTTTGTTACTCCTTTCATTCTTTCTCGCCCTCCAACGGACAAATATCCGGAGGGTACGTCTTTTCCTCGTTTACGAAGATGTATAACCGGTATATCGGCCCTTCCCCGATTGCTGATACAGTCACTAACTTGTTTGTCGGCCCAGACTACCCCTCTCATAGTTCAGATCCTATTGTCTTCTCTCGTCCCGGTGGCGCTCTTCGAAGACATCATTTCCACCATTCACATTACTTTCTATTCCTAATTCACGGACTCTTGCTGATCGTCCCTCCCTTTGTGACTGGCGCATTTTGGCTGGGGCATGTGAGGCCATTCCCGTGCCTGTCGTTGGAATTCAGTATCTCATGACGCGTGTCAAAGCTATGGCCGTCTCCGTCACATGTCATCGTCATATTTCGTCCGGTGGCTATGAATATGGTTCCCATGCGGCAAATAACCATAATAGTAGCCACCCGCTACATCTAGCGGCATCGACCCTTGCAGCATCCCCACTCTATTCTGATATGGAGCATGCTCCATCCTCATCCCTGGCTGTGCCTTCTCTTGATCTTCCATCCGAAGCTGTCGTCGATAAATCTCATTCTTGCCACTCCTTTGATCTCGCCGGAGGCGTATACATCCTGTCTGCGACATCCGACGCTACGAGTACTACTACAAGCGTTGCGAAAGGCGGGATGGTCGAAACATTCACCCCTCCATCTGACAAGTTGCGGACCCCCAAGCGCAAACGCACTGCTTCCCCTCCATCTCCTTCGACAAGATCTCCTGGCGAGATTCGTCCTACCTCTCGCAGCACCCGACGCTCTCCTGGCCACAGTCGTCAAAGCTCGCTTCACTCCCATCGTCGCACCGGTACCACCACATCGCTCACTTCTGTACCGGATACACCTGTCCGCCGCGAGAACCTCTTAGCCCTACATCGAGAGTCATGTCGACTATTCCAAGACAGCAACACCAAGATCAACAACAGGCGATCTTACTCTCCACCAGCAACGCCTCCACGCCCGTTACGAACCTATTCTGAACTCAGCTCGCCCCCAGTAACGCCCATCCTCGAAAGTCCGCATTCAACTTTCTACCCTTATCAATCAAGCTGCCCCAACAATAGCAACATCCCGGCTGAACACGTTGAAATAACCACCACAATCCACCCAGAGCCCACCATCATCGAATGGACCTCCCCCTCCACGCGTCGCCGCGAGTACGAAGAAATCGACCGAGCTAGCAGCGGTGTTCGCGGGTTTTGGCGCCGCGTCGCACCCCGCTGGTGCCAGTTCGGCAAGAACAGCCGGGTCCCCTTCTTTGAGGAAGGTAAAAAGGGCAAGGCCAACTACGAGGGGAGCGTCCGCAGGTTTCGGATGGACCTCCCCGATGACGAATCTACCGAGACCCAGAACCGACGCGAGCTCAAGCTCAGACCGAAGTTGGTTGTGCATGCCATTGGAGGCCGCAGGAGTAAGACGACGAGCCGGTTATGATGCGATGTAACCTCCAAGTTCACTCGCTACGATACGATTTTGCTCACACCCTCACGCGACGAAGCGCTCTTTCGCTCACTTGTTCATTAGCGTACTTTGTGCCCGCTGCTTTCTGATACAGCATGGCGTGGATTTGCATGTGATACCCAGATAAACATAGAGTTCATCAATCAATTGCTACTTTCGTTCGATTTTCTGTATGAACTTGCATACAGCAGCACCTCTTCTATCTATGCTAAACTTTTTAAAACGCCGTAAATGAGACCCAGCCGGTATCCGATGAGACAAACGTAAATATATAAAAACATTGGGTATCAAGTCTCTCAACCATTCAGTCCAAAGTGAAGGGGTCAGAATCACATAAGATCGAAGTCATCCAGGTTATCCCGGTACTTCATAATGGTCCTCTTAATCTTACTCGAGTCCACCCATGTCACGAAGTCCTCCATATTTCTCGTGATAAGGTATGCTGGATCATTGACGATTTCTGATCCTACGCGGACGTGGCCCTGCTCGATGAACGTGACCGCCTATATCTGCTGTCAGCATATGAACCTCGGTTAAAAAAAAAAAAAAAAAAAAAAAAAGGAAACAAGGCAAAAGGTAGCCAACGAAAAAAGATTTGCATACCGTCTTAATATTCTCACACATCCCACTCCTCGCCATAAACACCGCGAGTCTCCGTCGGCAAAACGCACTGACCGTGACCTCTCTCTCGATCTTCGACAGCCCCGCCCCCTGCTCACGGCTCTGCTTCAGGATCCCCATGCGCCATAGTTTGTCGAGAACCTCAGACTCGAGCTTCTGTCGAACCGGGTCGGAGTCCGGGTCTAGCGCGCTGAGTTTGTGCGCGAGTTGGCGCAGCGACCCGACGATCGACGAATACTTTTTGTAGTCGAGTGGGTTTTGTAGGTAGTAGCGGTTTATGATCGAGTGCTCGCGATGCGCATGGTCGGATTTGTAGGTTGTTAGGTTTACCTTGCGGAGAAGTCTGTGTTTCGGATGATGTTAGTTTGAGGGGTTTTACTGAGGTTCTGCCAGGTGAAAAGGGCGGTACTGACTTCTGCTCGTGGTATTTGAGTTTGCGGACCATTTTGAAGGTGGATTTGTTCTGTATACTTCTTGGGATTGTGAGGTTCTTCAGATTAGTTCGGGATAATTTTTCTGGTGATAAGTGGGCGGTGAGTATTTGCCAATGCAAACACGACAAACAATGTTCCCTCCAACATAAATAAAAGTATGTGGTACAAATTGTTGGTATACTCTAACTAAATACTGTACATCATAACTCATCTTTTACTGGAGGTGCCGGTCGTTCACTGTCCTTCGCCAGATCAACACCGTGCTTCTTGCGCCACTTTTCCCAGAGCGCGTGGAAGTCCTTCTCCATCCCGCTCTCCATCTGGTCAGGCAGAACGACGGTGTACTCGACGAACAGGCTTCCCGGTTCCTGGTCGCCGTGGTCGTGGATATGGCCATCTGAGTAATATGGCATACCCTCGCCCTTGACCGTCTCTACGGCTAATGGTTGCACGACCTCGCCGCGCTTGCGTCCTAGCTGCACGACATGGCCATCGAGGTGGGTGATGTTGCGCGTCCAATCGCCCATCCATGCCTCCCGTAGTGATAGTGTTTCCTTCCAGAACAGATCGCGGCCCCTGCGGCGGAAGAATGTGCCGTCCGTGCGATGATCCTCGTCCGTGCTAAGCTCTGGTTCCCTCTCTTCTAGAATAAGTACCAAGTCACCTGCGATCCAGTCGGGACTCTCGTCTCCCTCATTCTCATACACTAGCCGCATCCCACGATCCATACCGGGTTCTACAGTGACAAACGTCTCAACCTCCTTCCGAACAACCCGTTGACCGTGACACACGGCGCAGGGCTTGGTGATCATCTTCCCCTGCCCACGACACTTATCACACTGCATCTGAACCTGTTGGAACATTCCCGGCGCCAATTGGTGTTTCTGAATCACTGCCCCGCGCCCCGAGCACTTATCGCAAGTCGTCACATGGCGATCCGCAGATCCCGTTCCCTCACACGTGTCGCAAATTTGTTGCCTCTCGATATTCAACTCGAACTCTCGTCCATTGTAGAAATCGCGCAGCGGTAGCCCAATGCGGAACTCCATATCCGGCCCCCGGCGATGGCCCGGCGCATGTCCGAAGTGTCCACCGCCGCCGAAGAACCGCGAGAATAGATCGAACGGGTCGTGTGCCTGGCCACCGGCCATTCCGCCCTGACGGTGCTGTTCGACTCCTTCCCGGCCATATTGGTCGTAGATTTTCCGTGTGGTCGGTGTAGATAGGACTTCGTATGCTTCAGCGATTTCAACGAATTTCTCACGGGCCGAGTCATCGCCTCTATACAGCACTCAATGTAAGCAAGAACCACCTCAAGAAAAAGACAGAGTAGAGCGTGGTGTGGGCTTACGGGTTTTTATCAGGATGAAACTTCTTGCTCAGTGTTCGGTATGCGCGCTTAATCTCCTTCTCTGAAGCGCTCTTATCCAACCCGAGGATCTTATAGAAGTCCTCCGCGGCGAGAACTAATTGGAGGAGTAACAGCCCAACCGCGAAGGAAAGGAGGAGGCCCTGTAAGACGCGCATTGTGTAGAATTAATCGTCAACCTGCATCCGCCGTCGGTGCGTTTGGTATCCACCTGGTAACTATGTGGTTGTCTAGCGAGTTCACTGCGGACTCCCGCGTCGCGTTTGGAGGGGGAAAGGGCGTCAATCGTTCGAATTGATGTTCGGGAGATATGAAGGCGGGAAAGGCCGATTGAAAGGTAGAACTGTCCAGAGCCAACTCTGATATCTCAAGATCAGCAAAGACCTCAAGTGAGCAGTGGGTTGGAGATAGAGGGTGAGGTGGTCGAAAGCCAGATTGGAGATAATAGATCCATTCCGCGAATGAGATTCGTCGCTGATAGCATTCGATGAGGTGGCCGGACCGGAGGCAGTTATTCCGGACCGACCCACACGTGATGCCTATCTATACAGCAAGGCTTGCTGAACTGAAGCAAATGCTTTTTTGACATAATTGGGCTTATGGACAAAGATATGCGGGCGATAAATAGTTAACCAATAACAATATAGCAGCGTAAGACAATTACCGCCATTTTGAAAGAAATGACACGCAAGCCTAAATCATGGCAGGCATAAGACAGAGTATCGACTAGAGTATACACGCATCACACAGAAACATCGAAAATGGTGTTTCGCCAGGTTCTGTGCAGCCCTGGATTATCTTCACCTTCCTCAATGGAGTCATGCACCTGCAGAGCCTCCTCGTGCCACAATTTGACGAGACTTCCAGGAGCATAGACATTCTTGAAGACTCCCTTACCCGGTGCATCGATACCAACACGCGCTTCGATGTCGGGGTTAGGAGCTGGCGTCAAGCGCGCCAAAACTGCTCGGACAAAGGTGAACAGATCGTGAGTATTGGCAATGCGCGCAGCACGGAGGCGCTCCCGAGCAAAGATCAGTTCCCTGTTCAATGCATGGGCGGCCTGGACAATTTGTTCTGCGATTTGTTTCTCCAAGACCCGTCGGATCATATGTTTGAGGAACGGCTTCGTCAGCCAAATTAGGAACCTCCACCTGCCACGGTGCACTTTGTAGTCAAGCTTGTGGATGCGCACACGCACTCCACGGAGTGTAAAGATCTGCTCCAAATGTTCTCGGCCGACCTCCACGTCAAGAGAAATGTCAATGCCCCGTTTGTCGAGGAAGAAGCTAGCAATTCCTTCATCCTTGAGATAGAAGAACAGCGCCTTGTGGGTGCGGAGCCAGTAGCCAAATTCTGCAGCACCCACGTTCAAGCCACAAACCGACACAGTAAACGTTGTCTTCAGATTTGTTGTGGTTTTTTTCGAGTGCCGCTTAACGACGTCAATATCGTTCCGGGTTGTGACATGCATACGGTAAGGGAGGAACGACGAAAAATTGACAGTATGCCCAGGCTCAAGAATGAGGTTCTCTATTAGAAGATCCACCTCCGGTGCAGATATCTCCAGGCGCGGAATCGGGATGTACTGGATATTGCGCAAGACCAGAGGGAGGAAGACTTCTAACAAGTCCGCGGGTAAGTTAGCACGTCGGTTGCGGAATCCACCTGAAGCGTCCTTGTAGAGCTTGCGGGTTGCGCCGAGAAGCTTGGATATTGTTTCGTCTTGTGAAATCGACTGTACAGCTCGCTTGGCCTGTGCCAAAAAGCTATCCACGTCCTGTCGTAGGCTAGATTCGGCACCGACATGCTTGGATTTCTCCTTCAACTCACCAATTCTCTCCGGCGCAGAATCGAGGGAATCGGGGTTCGTCATCATTTCCTGCACTGCGGACCCGATCTCTGACACCAGATTTTCGAAATCAGGGTCGCCATTGGCATGTCTTAGCACATCGTGGAGCCGTTGTTCCAAGGCCTGCCATTCATTGGGATCCCCGAGAGTCTGAAGCAGAGCCCAGAACTTCTGAATCGCTTGCTTAAGATCCTCGTTAATCTCCGACTCTTCCTCTGCGGTTGATGCAACATCCGTCGCCGCATTCGCGTAGATGGTAGCATATCGCTGCAGGAGCCTCGCTAGCACCGAAACTGAATCCGTATAGTCTCTACGCTCACGAAGCTTTAGGACCGTCTGCTTCAGCCGAAAAATTAGAGTCTCCTGTTCTTTTCCTGATATGTGTTCCTTGGCGGATTCTTTCGCGTCCCGACCAGTCTGAATTAGGCCCCCTTTAGCAACGTCTGCGGCATGATTTACTTCTTCCCGGAGTTCTTCCCTTGAATAGCTATGGCCCTCGTCTGCACCGGCGCCGGACAGAGCCCTCTCATCTTCTTCAGATGGCTTAAGCTGCTCCCCCACTTTCTGAGACGCAGCAGATAGGGAAAATGCCGTATCAGAAAATATCTCACGTCCAACTGTGGTCAAATCCTCCACGAATAGGCGAAAATCGGAATTGGTCAGCAGCAGGTTCCCGACGGTGCGAAGGCTGTCGTATGCTGATCACAAGAGTTAGCGTGCAATATTGCATGATTTGATACTCCGTAGATCAGGAGAGCATTCTTAGTGGGGTGAGTACCTGCTTTGGTATCTGCTTTCGCCTTCGTATGAGAAGCACGTTCTGCGAGCTGGTTGGCATGGATGGTGGCTTTGCCATGGGAAAGGTGCCAGATGAATTCCTGTAATTGATCATCTCCATTCTTGGCCTGCAAGAACTCGATCAACAGTTGGATCCACACGCGGCTATCGCGGACGAGCTGACGGCCCACTGAGCCTAGATCCGGGTTACGGGGGCTGAAGATGTCAAAAGCGAGCAGTGTGCGAAGATTGGCGATGGTCTGTTCCGTGGATGGCATGTAACCCTCGGAGAAGGCGCGGAGCATCTGATAGCTATGGATCTTCTGATGCAAACGACGCTGACGACTGGTTTCATCATCGTAGCGGGGAAGGAGCGGTTCCGTTTCTGCCCGCGACATAATGGGCGATGGATCGACGCCGACGTACGACGTGGAAGGGCAAGCTCACCGAAGCCCTGTGTTGGGATGGAGATAATCGCCCTTCATGCACAAAGGTCGATGATGGGATAATGCACGGACCCAGCCGGACGATGACGGGGATGCGGATGAGGGGGTAATTGCATGACAGGTGTAGCCTGGAGACATCCTTGATCTTGACCCTGGAGCTGCAGAGAGCTCCTTGCTTGTCTCGGCCTGGGCCAGCTCACTCTTGCGTCACTGCCGCCGCTTTAATCATCATCAGGTGACTTGCGCTCTCCGAAGTATGAGATACGACAAGATCTTTCACCTTGACAGCCGGGTGATGATAATCGCGCACTGGAAAAAGAAATACTCATCGGGATGTCCAGACTTGGATCTGTAGTTGAGGAAAAGCAATTTCCATGATCGCCGCCATCAAGCTTTGCGGTTTCTGCAGGACAGGTTATCAGATATACATAATAATTCATAAGGAATGGGCGCTGATGGCAATATTGCTTTTGAGGGAATTTCCCAAGGTTAGAGGCCATAGTCGGCCTTATAGGGTCGATAACTGTACTCTGTACTCTGTACCTTGCTGCTCCAAAAGCCCTGTAAGGTTCCGAGGTGGAATATAGAGGAAGCCCTCAGATGCAATTTCGCAACGAGTAAGGCTCAAGTACTTGGTCTACAACATCATGACCCACAACGAAAAGGTCGAATTCTTCTGCAGAGGCTGAAGGAGCCGCTATGATCATCGTCCCCATCAACAAGACCCGGTGGTTCCAATGCTTTCTAAAAGTACTACTAACATGGCAACGTCCTAGGATACACGGTGGATCGGTTGAGAATGGTTAATCTTCGGGAAATATTTGATTCCAAGGAAGACGACAGTTTCAAACTGACATGCTTGATATGCGACAGTTGCCAGAAGCATGAGAAACGCGACGCCCAGCCTACAATGGAGACCCAACTCAGGGGCAGAAGCGACCTCGGCCTCCGATTCTCACACCCCCAAATTGCCTCGCATCTCAAAAAGTGAAAGGGACAGGAATACGGAGTAATAAAGTTACAATTAATAATAAGACGCGACTCGACCCGATCAGATTCTCGTGACCACCAATAATGGGGCCGACAATGGCAATTTCATTTGACGAGGCTTTTCGGAGCGGTTTCAACTGCAAAAGTTCGTGCGGAGAAGCCAGTGCTCAGGACTCCCCATCCAGCTTCCGATGCTATTCTCGGCCGGGACCGATCGGCTTCCCCCAATTGCCGCTTCAAGAGATTACGTTGGAGACTGTTTTCTGATGATTGCTGCTGGAAACCGCGAGACGCGCAATATAAAAAAAAAAAGTGCTGAAAAGCTGTTCAGGACTCGCCTGAATGCGTGATTTTTCTTCCTCCCGCACATACATTCCTTACGTACTTTGTCTCACGCAGGACATGTCGCTCGCAGCCTCATGCAGATTCTCCATGTGCGACGAACTGAACCCGGCTCACCAAATTCAAGTGTGTCGCAGCGCACTCAGATTTCGCGGGCGTCTTCCGAGCCGCGTGTGTGGCTGCGGGGAAGCCCAAGTGGTCGAGGTCGAAGCGATGGAGAATTCGTTGAGGGCACGAAAACTAAATCTGTGGTCCAGAGTTCGATGCCCCAGTCTCAGTCCAGAATCCTTCCTCTAGAGGTTAGTCCGACAGGCTATTCTAGCGCCTGTCGGGAGTTGCGAAAAGCTGCGCAGTCAGCTCGTCCATCTTAGGCTAATTATGCCACATGAGCCCCGATCCACCAGGGCCCTTTTAGCTGGGACTTGAAACTACTCGGTAGACCTAGTCCTGTTCCTTCTCTAGCGCGACTGGAGACTGCTCCACTGGAGAGAAAAAAAAAAGACATCTCGGGATGCCATGTCGGATGTGATTCTTGTTGAATTATTTTGCGTGGCTGGACTACTAAAATCGTCAGGAGCATAAGTCTCAGAAAACTCGCTAGCTCACAGCGCTTAAAGCCTCAATGTTGTGGCAAGGAACAGATATGAGATAGCCCAAGTCTAGACTCCGAAGCGATGAATCGCAGAGGTCCTGACTCCGGGTCAACAGCAGCAGGTCGTGTGCTCTCAGTCTCACGCCCAAACTCACCTCCCGCGTTCTGCCCCCTACATCGTAGCCACAGTCCTGCGAAAGAAATACCTCACCAAAAGTTTTTGGGCCTCAACCTCCTTCCTCACCTCCATTGCGCCAATCTGTTCTCTCATTCGCCCTTCTTGCTTTGTTTCTTTTTCTCCGCATTTATTATTTCCTTTGGAGGCTTAGGTGCCTAAGATGCTGTCGGAAACGTCCCGTTTACTCCACGTCCAACCCAAACGCGCTTTCATTTGTTGAAAAGCTTCGTTTCCCATCAAATTCCACTCCTTCTCAGAAACGGTTCGCTGCCATGCAACCATCGTCCCCCCCGAGATATCCACCGTTTCGATCCCGACCTTCCCTGACTGGTTCTTTGCTCCCCGACTCTTCCCGATTCCTAGCCCCAGAGTCATCGTCTGGTCACAGCAACAGCCCTGGTTCTGAGTTCATAGTCCTCGCAACCACCTCCTTGAAGCTCGCAGGATAATCATCGTGACTTTGCAATCTCGGAATGAGGTGGGTTCCTTCTCAGGGGAGTTCAATGCTAGTGTCGCAGGGATTACTACATAAAATAAGACCGTCGCCAGTGGCTTCGCCATCCCGGTTGCTTCCTTCCTCTACATCTCCGTCTTCTTCAGCTCGCTGTCATAGTACTCGTGCCGTGACTCAGATATCTTCCACAATGGCTCGATTTCCCACACAACAAAACCGTCCAGTCCATGCGACCCCGTATGTGAACCATTCAGGTCCAATGTACGTTGCCTCTTGTTGTCTTCAGCTCTTTATACTCTATATCTGTATGCGTGACTAACGGGCATGTTCCGCGAACAGTGAGCAGAACTATGACACTGCCAACCCTGCCTACATCCGCAAATATCTTCGCACATATGGCCTGACTCCTCCCCGCGCTGAAAGCTATGAAGTCCAGAAAACACGGTGTACGTATACCTATACTTGAGGAGGGCGGCTTAGGCAAACCATGGTCATGGCAAGGAAGCTAACTCAGCTGCAGGTCTCGCACAGCTGGCCCTGAAGCAGACTCCCATTGACAAGTTCCTCTACCTCAGCACCCTTCGTAAGAACAACGTGCATCTGTTTTACCGCTTGGTCACAGATCACCTTAGGGTAAGACTTCCCGAATTGCGTCATAGCTTTTGCTTTGCATGCCGATCAGATAACTAACCGTCAAATAGGAATTGACGCCTCTCATCTATACCCCGGTCGTTGGTGAAGCCTGCCAGAGGTGGTCCGAGATCTACCAACAGCCGGAAGGTTAGTTTCAGAGTTCCCGAACCAATCCACGTGCATGAAGAAGAAACCGAGCTTCTAACATTTGGCGCTAGGTATGTACCTAAGCTGGGAAGACCGGGGTAACTTGGCCGCTGTCATTGCCAACTGGCCCCAGCCCAATGTGGAGATCACATGCATTACCGATGGCTCCCGAATTCTCGGTCTGGGTGACCTTGGCATAAACGGAATGGGCATCCCCATTGGCAAATTGGCACTATACACTGCCTGCGCTGGTATTCGTCCCGAAGCTACCCTGCCTTTGACTCTTGATCTCGGTACAAGCAACAAGACTCTCCGGGAAGACCCGCTCTACATGGGTAGCCGCCGGGATAAGATCAGCCCTGACGAGGAACGGGAGTTCTTGGACGAGCTGATGACCGCTCTCACCGAGCGTTGGCCCGGGTAAGTTATCGGTGGACCTCATCAACCCAATATATTCCGACAATATCGGAGGCTAACGGGATTCCTTCACGCCCTACAGAATTGTGATTCAGTTTGAAGATTTCAAGAATCCTTTCCCTGCCTTGGAAAGGTACCAGGACATCTACACCTGTTTCAACGATGATATCCAGGGCACAGGTGCCGTTATCCTCGGTGGTGTTATCAATGCCGTGAAGCGCTCCGGACTGCCCTGCAAGGATCACCGTGCTGTGTTCCTAGGCGCGGGAAGTGCCGGAGTTGGTGTCGCTAAGCAGATCGTCGCTTTCTTCATGCGTGAGGGCATGACCGAGGATGAAGCTCGATCATGCTTCTACCTTGTTGACACCAAGGGGCTTGTGACAGCCGACCGGGGCGACAAGCTCGCCGATCACAAGGTTTACTTCGCTCGGACAGATAACCAAGGTCAACAATTCAAAACTCTTGAAGAAGTTGTCGACCATGTGAAACCCACTATCCTCATGGGTCTCTCCACCCTAGGTGGCGTTTTCACTCCCGAAATCCTGCGCAAGGTTGCGGAATGGAACACTCACCCCATCGTCTTCCCTCTGTCCAACCCTTCGTCTAAGTCTGAGTGTGACTACGAGTCTGCCGTGACTCACACCGATGGACGCGTCCTCTTTGCCTCGGGTTCTCCCTTCCCGACCATGTCCTTTACCAACTCTGCTGGTGAGACCAAGATGTACTACCCTGGACAAGGTAACAACATGTATGTCTTCCCGGGTATTGGTCTCGGTACGATTCTGTCCAAGTCGGTCAAGGTCACGGATAGCATGATTTATGCCTCTGGTGAAGCCCTCTCGAAGGCTCTGACTGCCGAAGAGGTCGAACGGGGTCTCCTCTACCCCGACTTGACCCGGATCCGTGATGTCAGCGTCGTTGTTGCACGCAATGTCATCCGGGCTGCCGAAGAAGCTAAGGTCGACCGCGAGACTGCTTTGCGCAACATGAACGACGAGACACTCGATGCCTGGATCAAGGCTCGCATGTACGATGCTCACTCCGAAGTCCACTCTCTAGAGCGGGAGGTCGGTGCTATCCTGTCCAGTCTGGGAGGCCTCACCCTGAATGGCGTCTCAGAAGACCTCGACAAGAATGCTAAGCTGTAAGGACCGGCATTCTCATCTTCTTTTTTCCTTTCTCTTGTGTCTCTCGGCGCAACCCGATACATCGCATCCTGAATTTTTCGGTTCCCATCTCTAATACTGGCATGACCAGGTTTATTCAAGCTTGATTTAAAGCGCGCGTTGTTCTGCTGATACACTCCTTTTGCTTGAAAGGATGTGTGTCATTCATGTATACCCCATCCTTTCTCTATACTATTGCATACCCTTCTTGGGACTGGGATTAGTTAGCTTATACACTCATACACGTCGGGTCCTGGGTAAAAATGGATGATTCAATGAATTTTACAAACATACCTCTTACGTCCCATATAATGTAGTTCCACTATCGTCTTTGGAGGCGACCCCGACAATGTCAAGTTACGGTTGTGGTGGCTAGTAAGCTTCAGAGCCTTGGTGTGAGCCACAGCTCACCACCAACACGTGGGTGGGGATGGCTTCCCCAAAACGCAAGACCCTAGTTCAGGGTCACACGGGCGCCTAATCCAAATTCTCAGCCTCACAGGGGCATTTAAGCTTCTGCAAGACTGTCAGATCCCAGATCCTCCCGTACCCGTGGTGTCCCCACGGAGCTGGAGCTGTTGTCATTCTGCAGGGACCATCCGGACGCCTCTGATCCGAAACCCAATCCCACCCCGGATGGAGCTCGCCAGCCCATCCGCACGCGCTAAATCGCCTCTTCCGGTTCTCCGGGGTTTTCTGCACGTTTCGAACCGTGTCGATACGATCAAAGCATTAAATCTTTGCTTGGCGGTTACACTGTTGTGCATTGCTGGTTAATGATTGATGGACGAGCTTTGGGTTGTCTCCACTCGCCATGTCTCCTCTCCTCATGTGGAAGGAGAAAACCTCGGCTGCTCCTTCTCGGGCCGTTGAGCTTCGCCAGGCTGCTCTGGGTTACGTGTCTGGGTCAGTATATCAAGAGTGATCTGCCTTGCTTAACTTTCAATTCACTCTTCGAACAATTCTCTATATCGTGATGTCGTCACTCAATGACCCCGTGAAGCTACCCTCGGGGCTGGTGTTCCCCAACCGGCTTGTGAAGGTATGAATAAGATTTCGAAGCAGAATCTCTCATCTACTAAACCTATATAGGCTGCGATGGCCGAAATGCTGGCTGGGTTTTGGAATACTCCTACCTCTTCTCTCCTTAAAGTATACGAGCAATGGGGCAAAGGCAACTGGGGCGGCATTCTCACGGGTTCACCTTCCTATACCGTCAATCACATGAATTTAGGCCATTAGCTAAACCCCGTACAGGAAACGTCCAGATCGACGTAAATCACCTCGGAACCCCCTTCGATCCCGCCTTAGCGGACGAGTACACCGATCCCGAAAGCAACAAAGACCTCCTCGCAACCTGGAAGAAGTACGCCAACGCCTGCCAGGAACATGGGCCCCCAGCTATTGTCCAGCTTTGCCACCCAGGCCGACAGTCTCTTCGCATCGCGGGGCGGCGGGGGCTCTTTGCCTCACCTATTGCACCTAGCCCTATACCTCTGGAAATGGGGGATAGCTTCGTGCAGCGGTGGATGAGCTGGTTTGTTTTTCCGCCTCCAAGGGAGATGACGCAGGCGGATATCGATTTGGTAACGCGGCAATTCGTTGACGCCGCTC
The DNA here is from genome assembly GCA_023627405.1 of Penicillium sp. S1316. NCBI lineage: Eukaryota > Fungi > Ascomycota > Eurotiomycetes > Eurotiales > Aspergillaceae > Penicillium > Penicillium sp. S1316. The sequence continues at coordinate 204,255 of JAMAHF010000041.1, read as the reverse complement.
GTTTGATGGCCGATGCTGGGTTTTCTGGTGTGGAATTGCATGGAGCACATGGGTACTTGATTGGTATGACATTACTCCCGCTCCTCTGTAAATGCTAATCCAAGAGGCAGATCAATTCCTTAACCCGAAGGTACAGACCCACCGCCGCTTACCGCCTGTGTAACAACAAGCAACGCAGTTGTAGTACTTAACTCAAATCTATACAGTCCAACATCCGCACAGACGTCTATGGTGGCTCCGCAGCAAACCGCGCGAAATTCGTCCTTGATATCCTCCGTGAAATCCGCGCTGTTGTGCCTCCAACCTTCAGTATCGGCATAAAGTTCAACTCGGCAGACCACAACTCCGCTAGCTTCGAAGACACGATGACGCAGATTGGTCTGCTTGACGACGCGGGTATTGACTTCATCGAGATAAGTGGTGGCACTTATGAGGATCCTAAGGTTCGTCCCCGCTTCCCCTATACTCCTATCCCAAGTACTATCATCGTGGAAAAGAGACCATGGAAACCTGACGAGCAAATAGATGTTCGACCACCCCGGCCAACCAGCGCAATCCCTACCCCAGGAACAAAAAAGCGCCCGCACTGCCGTTCGTGAGGCCTTCTTTCTCGAATTCGCCTCAGCAGTGCGAACACGCTACCCTTCTTTAATTCTCATGCTAACAGGAGGATTCCGCACTCGCGCAGGGGCCGAGTATGCCCTATCCCAGAATGCCTGTGATCTCATTGGGATTGGCCGCCCTGCGGCAATCGACCCGAACTTTGCAAACCTGCTACTTGATGAAAATCTGTCAGAAAGCGAGGCGCAGCTTGTGTTGAAAAGGGTCGCCGTGCCCTTCTGGGCGAAGTGGATCCCGCTTTCGGCTGTTGGGGCTGGATGGGAAAGTGTATGTTCATTTCTTCTCGCCTATCATTATTTTTCAAGGCCAGAGCTAATGTGTATTCTTCGATAGTCATACTATACGAAGCAGATACAGCGGATTGCCCGGGGGTTGAGGACAATTCTACCCGTGTAGAAGTCATGAAATTAGTGACGATTGGAACATAGCACACAACTAGGGACTCAGCTTAGTTGCACAGAGCACGGATAGATAACATGATTCAGCTACTCCACGATAATTTATACAACTCATATTAATCAATAACTTGCCAAGCAATAGATAACACGGGTATATATAGTATATTGTCGAACATCATATATTATCCTGGCACTAAGATCGAACTCTTAAACACTGCTAAAGCGGCTCAAACGGCGCAGGCCACAACCCGCCCGAGAAATTCTCCAGCGTCTCAAAATCCGGGACCCAAAAGGGCCCATGGCCTTCCTCGAGATCAATCCACGGCGCAAGCTGCATTGCCATGCGCACACCGTGGTCCTGGCTCACTGCATCCTGGGATGCCGTTAGATTTTGGTTCGGATTCATATCAGGCGGCAGACCTGTTGTATGCGGGTCTGCGGTAGGAGCCGTAGCGCTAGAATAGTTGGCTGTCATTGATGGGAGTGAAGGGACCGGCCCGGGACCGGGACTCGGCCTATGGTTGTTTGTATGGCTGGCACCTGTGGCGGCGTTGTAAGACGTAGTACTACTATTATTCGCTGTCGTGCCGAAAGCAACCCCCGGACCAAAGCCGCCGATGCCGATGCCCGCGGCCCCCGAGACATCGACGCCGAGTTGCTGCGCCGTCATGAGCTCAGCCATACCGGCTGTCTTTGCAGCCTCGCTACCCTGGAGTTTTTCCATAGCCGCGTTCACGAGCAGCTCGAACGCGTCGCGGTATTTCTTCACCCAGGTTGCGCGCTCGCCCATGACAAAGAGGACTGACGAGCAGGCACGGATATCGTTGCTCATGCGCACGGACCAGACGCGGTCACTGTGTGTCCAGAGAGCGTAAAGAAGGGTGATTCCCGCCATGAAGACGGTCTGCACGGCGAGGAAGGAGTGCCCGTATTCTATGGTTTGATGGAGGCGCTTGTGTGTTTGGCAGATATCACCTGCGGCGCGGAGGCAGATGTGGAAGTATGGGTCTGTCAATGGGAGTGAGGGGAGGAAAGGCTGAATGAGGAGGCGGAGGGCGCGGTTGTAGTGGAGCATCGGGTAGTCGAGATCTGGGCCAGTGAAGCGATGGAGGGCAGAGGCCTTCCATTCTTCGAGTTCGAGGAAGAGGGCGTTCATTTTGGAGCGGAGGGAATGGAGGGGTCTGTCGGCGCGGTAGACCTTGTGCTGAATGCGCGATTCAATGCGTCGGAGTTTGATTAGATATCTTGAGAATGTTAAGGTCGTTATACGGTGGCTGTCGTTTGTGGCTACGGAGTTGGGGTTGCCGTTACTCAGGGGGGGGGACGAGGGAGCGGGGGGTGAGGGAGGCGGAAGGAGGGCTGGGTCGCGGACATCGTCATCGACGTCAACAGGGAGAGGGAGGTCGATGTGTCTGTCTGCAATGCTGAATGGGCGGCCGAGGGACATTGAGACGACGCGTTCAAGATAGTACACGGTCCAGAAGAGACGTCTGCGCATTTGTGCTGTTATCGGGTCGAGGTTGATCTCGTTTGCTTTACGGTGTAACCCAAGGTCGATTGCTGTGCGCATGGCTAGACCGATCATATACCAAACTCCCTGGCTAGACGCAGATCGGAGGTGATATACAACCAGGAGTGTCATGGCCTCGACGTTTTCCACTGATCGAGTTTCACACATGGCTGGCACTTGTTGAAGAGCTGTGATATAGAAGCGCTACATGCATGTCAGTCAACCGTTAGAGTGAAAGGAGCTGGCAGCAATTACCTCTGGCGGAACATAATCATATTTCTCACTTAGTTGCATCGTTGTCGCACCAATGGCATATGTTAGGTACAACTTAAATATGCCAAATCGCTCTGACTGAGTAAGCTCTTCCCTTTTGGCCTTTGAAAGTCGCCAACGATTTTGGTGCAGACGCCATAGATCCTTGCGGTCAAGGAAAGGGTAGCGAATATGAAGTCTGGTGAAATACGCATGGAGAATTCGTCCGCCCATTTCGTCGTTGGGCGGCTCCGTGCTTTTAGCGAGGAGCTCCTCCATGCGCAACGTCCGCGGGTGACCCAGGTCAGGGCCCTTCCCAGACGACGAAGGTTGAGGGGGTAGACCTGATATCCCGGAACCAGAAGGTGCAGAGTCATTCGCCCTCCCGTCACTCGGTGAGGAGGGCCGGTTGCGCGACGGCGATAGAACTTGATTCCACACGGTGGCCTGGACCATCTCGCCCAGATTCGCCGCGAGAGACAGTCCAGAGCTAGAGCCGATGTATGCAGGTGCCTCGGAGGAATTTATGGCAAGAAACCCAACAAGTTCCCCGACCGCGTTGTGGTCGATCCCATTGCCAGTAGCGTGGCCTACTCCGAGGCCTATCTGACCCGTCTCTTGATTGTGAGGGGACAGAAGCGCAGCCACCGGAGGCGCGATATGGCTACCGGCGCGACTGCTCGCTCTGGACTCCAGCTGTGTCTCAAGATATGCAACGCGCTCTTCTAGAGCACGGGTGTACCTATCTGCGCATTAGCAGCCGCAGGAATGCATGATGCATAGTGGTTGGCATGACCCACTCGCTCTGGGAGCCATTCTCTTGCCTGACTGATGCCTTGTCGCATTCAGCACCAGCCCTGAGGCAGTTTGAACAAACAGGGTACTCATTGTCGCACTGCAATCTGTCAGAGGTCTGCACAAGAAATAAAAGAATTCTGGCTGGTGTGGTGTCCAACCGTAAACTAGAATTGACCTTCTGCTTACGGGTCTTGCATCTTGTGCATGCTGTTCTTCCCCGCTTCCGGGAATTATACATAATCTCGGTAGGGAGAAGGAGGTCTTGTTTGGGACGTAGACAAGTCAGAGAGATTCATAGCGAGAGGATTAATTAGTCATTGTGGACGATGACGCCGACAAGGTTGGACAGTTGCAGGAGAGCGCTGAATCGCTCATGATTTGGAACAAAGTGCCAAGACGCGACCCGTGGATCTTACAGTGGACTCATCGAATTGGAGTTGAGCTATTCCCTCCAAGGTTATCTCGAGATTATATTAACCACTATCAAAAGTAGATAACAAGAAAGGTTCCAAGTGGCCAGGACATGTTCAACTGGTAAGAGAACAATGTAGAGAATACATCCTATCTAAAAGCGATAGGTTGTTGACCGGCGATGGTCCGGGCGATATGCTGCCCAAGTGTATATTAACTCACAGGAAATCAACAGTGCGTGTGGGGAATAGATAATGCAAGAAGAAGAGGCCAAGAATGAAAGCTCGGGCGATACATCGGAGAAATCACAGTAGGAGAAATAACGAGTTGGTGACCAAAGTGGACCCTACCAGCAAATGCAAAACGAAAGACGCAGCCGGATAGATCGATATCTCAAAGCATCAGGAGTTGTTTTAAGAATGGTGGTTTGAATAATGAACCAATCCTGGTAGTTCAGTTCAAAAACTCAAAACATTGGTTAGCAATGCTTGATACCTCGGGCATAGATTACCTACCCAGTCGGGATTTCAGAAAAGATGGAAAAGGAAATAGTGGATTGACAGAAGAGGAATATGTCAGGTTTGAATCATTGTTCTTACCAATGGCATGCCCCAGTCTACGTAGGGTTATTTTGCGAATGCGGTGGCACTATCGGCACATTCATAGGACCACCCGCCGGAGCCCAACCGGTTGGGGCTCCGCGCGTGTTAGCTATACGGCGATCATATCTGTGTGCTTCTGCCATGCGCTCAGCTGCGCCGTCGGAGCTACCCTGGGCGGTGGCAATAGGCACTGATGGACCGATACCTGGAGGAATAGCGACATGGTCATGCCCAGGACGTGGTGCCATGTAGTGTCCACCAGTGACATTCCCTTGGTTTGGGAAGAAGCTTTGGTTGAGAGATCCACAGGTTGTGCAAGTAAACTCGATCTTGAAGTTTGTAAGCACTAATTGAGGAGCAGACGGGTGGCCATTCTGCGGAGTTGGTATGGGGGATTTTGGCCGTCCCGGTTGTCGCGCAAGTGCTTGGTTAGGAGAATGGTGAGGAAACGGCGATGGTTGAGGATTAGGCTGCGGGTGTAGTGTGTGGTTCATAGATATCGCTTCATGGTCTAGAACCGCCGGGGTCTGTAGAGGAGGGGTAGGCGGGGGTAGAGACTGTTGCGGTTGCTGCGGTTGCCCCTGTACGGAAGTCCGTACTCTTTGGGTATTTTGTAACTGTGGTGGTGGTATAGGTTGTGGCTGCACCGGTTGCCCATGTAGAGGGGTGGTCGGAATGGTGGGGTTATGGGGGCCTTCGTTCTGCGGCGGTGGTGGAGGCTGTTGCTGCTGTATACCATCTATCTGGTTCGGCTGCACGGGTTCAGGTATCCATCGCTGGCCTGGAATTCCGCTAAACGCTGGGCCTTCGTTTTGCGCTTCGGCCGTTGGGGGCTGACTTTCTTGTCGGTCCTCTCCGCTGGACGAATGGGCTGCGTCACTTTGGTTTTGTGAATCACGCTGCTGCAATCGGATAAGGGCTCGCTGAGCCTGTCTGGTTGAGATATCATATCCATGGTAGCGTTTGACCGCGTCGACAATATCCTGCGCCTTGATCTTGTTCCTCATATCAAAAAGCTTTGGTATCTCACTAAGCAAAAACCGCACATGGGACGCTTCCGACCGTGCTGGAGTCTTGGTTGTGGAAGTGGCATTTCGCCTACAGGTATGACTGTCCTGAAGACTGCTGATATAGGTCGCATTTCTGTTTGCGCGGCAGACAACGCGAAAGAAGCAGTTGTTGGAGGACCGGCAGCCTATCACCACGCTTTTCTTGTTGCTCCGCGTGACCCGAAGCTCCCAATGCTGTCTCACAGAGATACTCCGTACCAATGCCTTGAACTCCTCCAACGAGGGGAACCGCTGGCCCACGTGTAGGCCCGAATACATCTCCGTCATCTCGATCAGGGGAAGCGGCGCGAAGCGAACAGCGACTCGATAACAACGGCACTTTCCATCAGTGTAGTCTCATACGTTGTTGCTGGATCAGGACTTCACACGCTCGATTTCGCATCGTTTACATGCAGCCAAAAACACGTTAATTCCGGCGATTAGTAGCTGCTTCGGCGCAGCAGATAGATAACAAAGCGATAGTGTTGAAAAAGAGCCTCGCCAGTATCGGGCCGAGCTCCAACGGTTTCGAGCCAAAAGCCGAAGCTCAAAATGAGGTAGGGGATGCCGACAAATCTAGGAGCAGCAGAGGGGAAGCTTTTTGGTTCCAGGGAATGCGGTGACAGTGGCAGCAATAGTCGCGGTAATAGTTCGAGGAGCAACCCGCATGGGGGGGTTTGCAGAGGAGACGAGAGGGTCACTTTCCGCCTTAGCGTGTCGGACGTTCTCCAAATTGACCCTCTCTCACTCTCAGACCGCTCCCCATTCTCTCTACGACTATTATCCAACCCAACCGTTTCGTCGGCCGCCGAACAAGCGAAACGTCCAATCCCCCACTTTTGGACTCATTTAGGAGGAATAAGCACAGCCATCCGCCATGACATCTTACGGGCTCCTTGATCAGACAGACGAAGGTTGGCTTGTGGCAGCGGCGCAGCGCAGCTGTGTTTCAGAGCTAACCCCTCTTCCCATCTAGATGCCCTCCACAAGTCGCGTCTTTTGAATGTCGAAGAAAAACCCTTCAAACGAATTTCCAAGCGTCTCCTGAACCCGGACTCAATTATCATCTCGAGTGCGGCCCTCCCTCCCACCCCTCCGCCCGAAGGAACAGATGAAGAGGCCGCGGAGGCAGAAAAGCAAAAAAGACTCGAGGAATGGCGCCAGTTCCGCGAAGACGCATCGCTAGATTTCGCAGCCTTTGATGGAAGCATTGCGCGCATCCAGTTTTTACTCACAAGCAACGAAAAGGAACGCGAGCGATATGTCGCCGAGAAAGAGCAGATCCTTTCCACGATGCAGGCCGTCCGAGAGAATACCACCGAGCTACGCGTTCAATTGGAAGAGGCGCAACGACTTTTAGCGTTGCGGAAAGGCTACGACGAGCTGACGGAGAAGATCACGAGCAACAGACTGCTGAAGCCGCGGGAAGATCAACAGGCGAACCTACAGAAACTTCAGACGGAAATTGCAGAGTTGGAAAGGCAGAGCAAGGATTATGCACAGACATGGGCGGAGAGGCGAGAACAGTTTGGCCGCATTGTGGAAGAGGGAATGCAACTTCGCCGCCTTATTCGGGACGAAAAGGAAGAGGTTGAGCGTCGCGAGGGCATGCAAGAAGATGAAGACGGAGACGATGGTGAAGTTTCAAAAGGGAAACTGAGCGGCGCCAACACGCCTCGGCCGGACCATGACAGTACGACTCCTTCGCAAGCCCTAGATGAAGTGGGTCGCTCGCCCCTAGCCATACACGCAGACAAAGCAACTCCGGGAGCTGCAACACCATTACGGCAAGTCACTACTGCTGAGCAAGAGGATTCAACCATGGTCGACGAGGGTGAAGTGACAGGAGATGAGGGAGAGCGGCATGATGATTTAGAAGAAGGCGAAGAGCAAGATGATCGTGCCGCTGACAGGATGGATATGACATAGAAGCATATATTACATGCATGGTTAGGAGTCGTGGTAGCGGCGTTCATATCGGGAAAAGCATTCATTAATCTACATATTTTCGTCATAACTGAGTTGTATGGGTTCTTGCTAATCATCGAATTCTGACCATCATGGATACGGTCATATAATCATGCGATCTCCCGTTCAGCAACCCTGGCGTTCGCAATCGCTTCTTTAGCGGCATTGATATGCTCAACATTGCTTTCGGCGCCCTTCTTGCCTTCTTCAACCTGTTAGAAGGTTAGCCGAATACCACTCGTCGTCCCAATGCTTGGGGTACCCACCAATAGCCCGCTGAGCTTGGCAATCGCTTCTTCAATCTTCTGCTTTAGATTAGGGAAGACCCTCTCCGTCTCTTCGACAGCGAGGCGCTGTTAGATGATTGTCGATTAGCGTATGTAGCCGGAGAGAAGACGGTGAGTACGCGGCATACCTCCTGCCTGAGCATGTAATCCCTATTCTCATCCTCACTGGGGTCTTGAGCTTCCAACTTCTGGATTCTTGCTTTCTGTTGTTCCAGTTCACGACGATATGACTGCTCTTCCTTGATCAGGCGCTGAACTGAGCCTGTGGCAATTTCCAGTTGAGAACGCGGCGCCATGGTTAAATATTATTTCTCTGTCTTTGTAATTAGACTTCTCTTCCAGTCGTGTTGAAAACATCATGAAGGCATATAAAGCAGAGGTGGCGAATATAGGTGCGGGGAGGCTCTTTCGCAAGTCAAGCCGCATGAACAGAGCATTTTGGTGTCAACCCCTGGATATAGGCATGCAGCTCATAAACACAAAGATATAGATATTCAGTACTTACCTCCGACACTAAGCTTGACTTTTTCTCAATATTGCTAGTTTCAAACTGTCGATGATGCAGCTCATTCCATCGGTACCCCTCCATGACGGCGCCGATGAGCCAAAAGAGTAAGTTTGCACTGTTTGCGCATTATTAGCCACAGCTCACGTGTTGCTGCGTCTTTCAACCATGTGATTGGACGCTCAAGCAAACAACCGGTCGGAGAAGGAGCTCAGCTGAAGAGCTTGAAAGACCTAGCTACTCTGCGGCTCTACCTTGTCTTTCGTCAGCCGATGGGTCTCCTCATGGTGGGTCCACCGATCGGGCAGGGCATTTGGCACGCGCTTCAATCTGTCGGGATGCCCCAGGGGTAGCCGGCCATAAGCTTCACAAATGGACCTTGCAAGGCTGAGCAACGTGAATCGGAGGGCGGTTTCCGCCTTGTCATACGCCCACGGGAATCAGAGGCTGCCTCACTCTGACTTGTCCTTTCACCGGAGTTGACATTTCGTTCAATCAGCGCCGAGAGGTGGCCACCATGAGCCTCATCGCTGCTTGGTTCCCCGCGATCCTCCTGGCCGGGCGTTGCGATCAGCCACTAATAATGCTGCCTTGTTCGCTAGAAGTTGCCCAGCACGAGTGCCTGCAGGCCGCAGCATCCGATACGAATAATAGCTCAGATATTTGCCAGGTTTTGGCAGCAGGAGGAAAGCGCGACGCGGCAGTGCATGAGTTACCGGTGGTTGCCAGACTTTGTTGTCAAACATTGCTTCGTCCAGAGCTGATTTGCGCCCAGCAGGGCAAAGAAAGAAAGTTCACACATCGTCTTTTAGCAATTACAAGGATTATATAAAGCCGTGATTTCCCATAGTAGCAACCTATTTTTCCTCTCTTTTACTTCGTCTTAGACGTTATTTACCTCGTTTTAAGTCTACACTACATTAATATCTTCAACATGAGGTAAGTTGTGGACCCCATCCATGGTTTGCTCGGACATTATTCTCACTCCCATTTCACAGATACGCTATTGCCGAACCGAGCGAATACCTCGTGCTCACTGGAGCCGGTATCGCGGATATCGAGATTTGCAAAAAGGCCTGGGTGATGCCATGGCAGCGGGTATGTTATGTTATTTGCTACACGAAGCTCTCATCCGCAATGAGTAGTGCTAATTTCTATAGTGCGCGCGAATCTCCGTTATGCCCTTCGATTTTTCTCTCAGTCTCCAAGCCATGACAATCGAAAAGCTACAATTCTCCCTGCCCGCCGTCTTCACTATTGGTCCGGATGACGAGCTATCAGCCCTCAAGAAATACGCACTCCTGCTGTCTGGAACCGCCGGGAATACGCCGGCCCCTCAAAAAGTTGACCCAAATCTAAATACACCTGCGACCAGGAATCATGTTCAAGATATCGTGAAAGGCATCATCGAAGGTGAAACCCGGGTGATCGTTTCCAGCATGACCATGGAGGAAATTTTCAAGGAGCGCCAGGTGTTCAAGTCAAAGGGTCAGTACAATCCAACCGGGCGGAAGGATTGTTATGCTAACATAGCTGAACAGTCATCAGCAATGTGCAAAACGAACTTGCTCAGTTTGGGCTAAAAATGTACGCTGGGCCTCTTCCGTCCGATCTTGGGTTTTGCTAACTTCACAATAGTTATAATGCCAACGTCAAAGAACTTCAGGACACGAAGGGCAGCGAGTACTTTGCTTTTCTTAGTCGAAAGGCTCACGAGGGTGCATTGAACCAAGCCAAAATCGATGTCGCCGAGGCCCGCATGAGGGGTGAAATCGGAGAGGCAGAGAAGAAAGGACGAACAAAACAGGAAATCTCAAAGATCGATGCTGATACCGCCGTCCTCGAGACAAAGCGAAAGGCCGAGAAGGCCAAGGCCGACTCCGAGCTCATGAACCGCCAGACTGAGCTAGACTCCCAGGTGCAGATGGGCAAGATCATCGCCCAGCGTCAAACGGAAGTGAGGGATGCGGAACTGCAGAAACAGGTCGAGACAAAGCGAGCTGAGACGGAGCTCGAACGCCTTCGGGCCAAGGACGTTACAAAGAGTAAAGTCGCAAGAGAGTCCGCTCAGGAACAAGCGGATGCTCAGTACTATGCCAGTACGAAGGCGGCAGAGGGAAAGCTGTACGAGCAGAAGATGGACGCAGATGCAAAGTGTACGTTTACCAAGCGCCGCAGTCATGAGGTAAAGAGACTAACAGAGATATGAAGTCTACCGTGCATGCAAGGATGCGGATGCATCATTCAACGCTAAGAAGCGCGAAGCGGAGGGGGTGCACGAGATGGCGAAGGCTTACGGTGCTCTTATTGATGTACTTGGCGGTCCTGAAGCATTCCTTCAGTGGAAGATGATTGAGACAGGCATGTACGAGCGACTGGCTCTGGCGAACGGCAAAGCCATTCAAGGTCTTCAACCAAAGATCACCACGTGGAACACTGGTGGTGGTAAGTCACGTCTATTCTGAAGTTTTCGAAGTTCTGCTGATTTTCGATAGACGCCTCCGGTGGTTCTGGTGACGCACTGGGTCCGATCCGCAACATTATGCAGGGCCTCCCTCCTCTTCTCAGCACAATTCACGACCAAACCGGCATAAAGCCCCCGCAGTGGTTCGCTCAGATGCCAGAGAGCAACCATGACGGTAGCGTCACGAAGCTCAAGACCCCGGTTAACAAGTAGATGGAGACTTATTTTTAGATTGCCGGCCTTTGGTGTGTTTCTGTTGTTCTATCGTTTCATCTCTACGGTCTTAACTGTCGATCATTTTCCTATGTTGCTTCAAACTCGATACCAAGTTTTTCAGTAATACCATATATGCTTCTTTTTTTTGCTTGAGACGTCCATGGGTCCTTGCTCCAGGAGGGTTCCCAATGGCGTAGACAAGCAGATGATTTGGAATCGGTTGCGAACTTTCCATAAAACTACTACTGCCATGACATAGGTAGCTACTCATAACATCTGCAAGTATATAGAGCATCTCACCTTCATACTGTGTCCTAGACTCGTCAGCTCGTGCGTTCAATTTTTTTTATTTTTTTTCATTCCAAAGGATCTCAATTTGCTTCACGGTGGACGATGTCAAGGCTGATGTGAACACCACCCGAAGAAGCTACTCCGAAGTTCTAAAGTCTCAATATAATTCTATCTTACCACGCACGGAAGAGAAGCACCTTGACCCGAATACGTTGAATGAAATCCAAACAACCGTGCTTCCATTGGAGATCGCTAGCCCTGGCACCCTACCCATAACACACCAAGCCTTCTTCGAACCCGACAGCCTGTGGAATGATATGCCGGATTTCTCCTCAAAAGATGCCCTCGGGTGTGCCAGATCGATATGCACGAGAATTGATAATGTCTACTCATACGAGATTCCATTGGGGCAGGGCAGAAGAGCTTCTCTGATGAAGATGTCAGGTTGGGGGAGACCGTATGCAGCTCTTTTATTGATACGAATGTACAGCGTCAGTAATCAATATAGCTAACAAGCAATAGTCTCAATCCAGGCATCCAATGCCCTAGTGACTGGACTCTCGAAAGCGCATACGGAACTGCAGACTTGAAAAGACCACAAGCTATGTACTCACTTGTCAACGAAGACCAAGGCAATGATGGCCTGATAATGGTTTTCTCGTTCATGGGCACGAAAGGTCGGATTTTACAAGCGCACTTTAAGAAGCATGGTCTCTCGGTGTATGCTAGCGAGTTGTATGGCTTCTCGACAGCCTCAAGCGCCATACCGCCAACTAGGGTCTTCTTGCATTATATGTCTAGCAAGTCATTAGGGATCACGGTATCTAGCTCACAATACCTTGGGAGATTGGGTTGTACTAAGGATTCTAAGAATGATGATGTGCCTTAGCCTCTGCCAAATTAAAAGCGCACTGCTGGGAAATTGGGGGATGCTGCGGGTGGATAAAGTGGTCGTCGCGCGCATGAGCACATTACTGCGAGGAGTTCTTGAACCCAGAACACCGCAGAAATTCAAAATTTCCCCTTATCTACTATCAGTTACCATATTCTGTTGTTAAAGTGAATGTTGAAGTGAGGTGAATATGGGAAACAAAGATTGAAACAGCCTTTCGAAGCAGTTCTCGAGCCTTTCAGAACAAATCATGTGATGTCGTCATCCGCCGGGGGTCGACCGCTCTCCTATAAAAAGCCCACGAGGTTGACCAACTCTTCGAACTCATTCCGTTCAGTTTATAGTTGGATTTCGACATCAGGGCCATCATTGCATCCCTTTTTGCTAGTATGATATGTTATAATCCGTCCATGCTCTCTTTTTGGTATATTTTTGGTTCTTATCCAAGCTCGCGACTATGCCAGCCCCATCCCTCCGACATCTGTGCACGACGACGGCGATTCGGAACGTGAAGTGTATGCCACTGGAGTCTGCGATATGTCATTTAGCCTATGCTAATGGATGAACTTATTTATCAGATCTCAACGATATCGGCAATATCCCTTATGACCTTGCTCGCCCGTTCCTTTTAAAGATCGAGAGCCCCGAGAAATTGGTCAGTTGCCGCCGGCACCCTTCGAATTGGCCCCTAACCCATGAATCCAGAGGTCGTTGGAATTGCTATCGCCCCATCTTATGCAAGACGACATCGAGCTATGGCTCGAATTTATAAGACGAGATATACCCAGGTCGGACGAGATAACGCTACCAGAACAGCCGGACTGCTGGTACGACGTATACTGCGAGCTACGAGAACAGGTGCAGAGGGAGGTTGATGAAGATGCGGAGAAGCTTAAAATGGCTCTCGACGGGATTAGTTCAGAACGTGCGAAACATAGCGCGATACTCGTCGACCGACGATCCCTCCACCTCCCACGAGAACGGCCGACAGCCAAGCAACGATATGCTTCCTTTGATAGGAGGATGGGTGGCATAGCGCCGGTTTTCTCTTCGAAAAATCGCTCTGGCTCATCATCCGACCCCCAAGGCTCTCCTATTTGGTCTTTTGGGCGGCCGTCGGCGCCTCGCGATACGAAAAAGAAGAATATCTTCACCGCGACGAAAAGGAACCCGGCATTGGCGGTACCTACGAAGCAGCTAAACAATAGGGCCACACAGGTCCGGCAGGCTCCGCGCTCTCTGATAGAGGAGCACCGTCGTCCTGCGGAACCTGCCATTTCTAAGAGACCTACTCTACGAGTCCCTGGGCGGTCGAGTTTGCAAGTTGGTTCGAATGCTGGAAGGAGCCATAGCAGTCCTATGGTGGTTAACTCGTCCTTACAAGAAAGGGAAGCTAGACTACGAGCGTTAACTTCAGGTCGCACCTCGGCCTCTGCTTCACCGTCTCGCGCGACGCCTCGCCCACCGCCACAGATATCTTCCTCGGCCAGATCGGGCTTGAGCTCCTCATCTTCGTCGGCCAGACCCTTGCCTGGTGGTCTAGCAACAGTTTCGAGGTCTCAGCCTCGAACGACGGCCGCCACAAATGCGGAAGACTCTAGATCATCGGAATCCGCTCCAAGCACAGAGCCGGAAGCTTCGAGAGCGTCACCACCACGTGCGATGCTTCGGAAACGACCTGCTCCCAATGTCTTCATCCAGCCAAAAAAGAAGAAGACTTAGGCTCGTCGTCTCCTCTCTTAGAGAAATATTAGCGCATTTTTTTATTAGCGATTAGCGTTGGTTTGGTATATACTTTTATCCTTACAAGACTATTTACATTTGTTTCTCTTTGATGATATATTGATGGGCTTGACAGTCAACTCGGGAGTACAGGGTCGTATAGGCAGGGTTATGGCGCTTTCAGGGGGAGGGCAGGTTTCATTTTATTGTCGTTCAAGGGTGCCACGATTTCCATGCCGTTTTGAATTTCAACTATACTTTTGCTCCAATCACACACTCGCGGTACGTCATGCCTACGATCGTTCGGAGACAAAATTTATCCCGCGTCCTCGCGATCGGAGCCGAAGAATTGGTGGGAGATATTATATCGTCATAGAATTCATAAATCACAAGAGGTGGGTGCAACCACATCGGAGCACAACGTGCTACTGACTCATGCTAAAGTTATCCCGGTACGCAAGAGCCCAAATTCACGGAGCTGGCACATTGAAAAGAGAAGAGAAGCAATGCTCATCTTCATGAAATTGGGTATAATATGCGCAAACAACCCCCGAACTGTCCTGAACCCTCATCGTGCCGATCGTACAGCCCTTCCAAAGTCCACATTTCTCCCATCTGTTGCGGAACACATGTCGCTCGTGTTCCCATGGATGTAGGTGATACAAAATTCGGTAAGGAGAGCGACTACAGAACGTTGCAGCCACCACGGAGGGCAAGGACGAGATGTAGCGTGGCACCACCTTCGAGGTTGTAGTCTTGTGCGGTCTTGTCATCGGCCCTGCAGCACGGAAACAGGTAAGTACAGTCCAAATCAAGTGCGAAGTACATTTTGTTAGAAGAAGAAGCATCATACATTTGCTTTCCACCGAAAATCAACCGCTGCTGAACGGGAGGAATGCCCTCTTTCTCCTCGACACGCTCCTTTATCCGAGAGACCTAGCAAGGCACAGATTCAGCATCCTGCTGCGACAGCGACGAGACCCCTATCTTAGTGTAAGGAGTAAGTGAATACCTTGTAGTCGGCTTCGATATCCAGCTCGATCTCCTTCCCGGTAAGTGTTCGGACCCTGAAGTGTTGGAGATCTCCCGTTAGTGGCTGCAGGTATTGTGAGATGCCATGTGCTCACTCACTTAATCAACATCTTGAATTATTTTGTCGCTCTAAGCGAAACAATATATTGTATAGTCTGGGCGGGGAAGAGCGTTCGAAACCAAAAGAGGTGACGGTGGGGGGAAGAGGGTCGGTTGTTGTTGCTGATGAAGATGGAGAGCGAGAGGATCGGGATGACGGAAAGCTCGCCGTGGCGGGGTTTTGGTGGGGCTTAGCAACAGTGCTATCAAACAGGCACTGAGTGCCTAGCATAGGTTCCATCAACAAGCAGACATACGAAAGACACAAATGGAAGAAAAATATGGAGGCTCTTAGAACTTTCTTACTGCACAATGTCAATATATATGCGCCGCTTTGCCGTCTGTTACACTGCTTGAAAAAAAGAAATATACAGTTGCAATCGCCGATTTGACCAGTATCATCTCCGGGATATATATAGCAGTGCAATTCCCCAGTAAATCTTCCGTACCTCTTTCAGCCAGGGAAGAATGACTCTGCCTCACAGTGTGGCCTCACAGGCACCAGCAAACCCATTTTCCCAACTTATTATAGACAGCGACAACAACCCTGTAAGAATCTAATGTCGAGCTTTCCTTTCCAAGGACAGAATCAGTTGCTAATCTAGTAGCAGAGCGAAATTCAGTCACGTTATGAAACCCATCGGAGCAATAGAAACGCCTTATTTAGGGAGAAACTCCTTGACAAGGACTTTTCTGGATGGCAAATTGATGAGATTTTGAGGAAATTAATCCTTGCCCAGGAATCAGCGGTCACAGGTGCAAATGGCAATGGCGATAGTCTAGAGGTCTTGACGGTATCCTTCGTCGACCACCGACATAATCTGAACTTCTACGCCCGCCCACCTAAGCATATTCGTGAAATCATTGCTGAGATTCAGACAGAGTTGAAGGATATTACGCCTAGTGAGTCCCCTCATACCTTAATGGTGGCATGGCAAAGAACTCGAGCTAACAAGCTACAGCCCTCTGGTTCTCACCACCGGACTCTTTACACGTCACAACACTAGAGATAGGCAGTTCTCGGACCGCAGAAGATGTCGATGCCCTAGCCACACATCTTCACGAAAAGACCGGTGCGGCCTTGAAATTAGTAAACTATACCAACTCCCCTCGTCGCCGCGCGCGACTAGTTAAGCCGATGCTGAGCTATGACGCATCAGCAATGGCTTTGAGCTTCCTACCTGCCGCTAGTGAGCCTACGAACCACTCATTTCAAAACGATGCGTATAGCTATCATAATCTTAGACGTGACCTCGCGGACCAGGTACTGGACACTGGGATTGCCCTCGGTGCGAGGTATGTTGTGCCCTCAGCACATGTAACAATTGCGAGGTTTGTGGATCAGGGCGGAAGTGACGCGGAATCTGTGAAGAAGTTGGTTGAGAGGATTGAGAGGGTCAATGGTACATTGAAAGAGAGATACTGGCCGGCGGACGGTGTGATGCCGGTGAAAGGGGAGTGGGTTGTTGGGCAGGAGGAGGGATTGGAGATGAATAAGGGGACATCATGGTATGGGGGTGGAGAGAGGGTTCTCGTCGGGAAGGGATTCTAATAATTCCCCAGCTTACGTCGCAATAGACGGCAGATTAGTAGTAGACTTCATACATCGAATGATGCGCAAGACCAAAAATCTGGACCGTGCCTGAGGCATGGAGAGTCGATATTCGAAATGTCTTGGCGGAGCCAAAAGCGGTCTAGTCCCTCCGCACCCAAATAGGGCCGGGCTAAGCGAAACGAAATCCCACAACCCACGCCTGACCCGACTTGATCTCCCCGACAAGAGACAACTAACGACCAGCATCCCGGTAGCCGGCAAAATCAGTCAAAATGGTAAGGATGAAACCTCGTTATTTCCAATGCCTGTTATCAGCTCCTGGAATTCGAAGAAATGTGATCGAGCGCGAAAGTCGAAAAACGAGAAACGATATGTTGTGCGGCCACAGCGAGAACGACGACACCAACGACCGACGAGAGAAGAGACTGCGCGACGATGCAATCGAATCTTCGGCTAAGAAATGGAGCGGAATTTGAGGAGATAATACAATAATCGTTTGCACGAGAGAGATGACGAAGGTCGTTGGACACATTTTGTGACGAAGCACCGCGGAGGTTGTGGGATGAAATACTTGCAAGAAGAGCTGCGCGATCGGTCAACAGAATTCGCTCTCTCCTCATATCAACGCCACAACCGCCATTAAAATTTCCCTCGACTCGTTGCTCGACTTCCGATCTCGAATCACCATTTCTTCAAGTACCAGGAGCAGCCGAGACGGAACTCTACATTTATCTTCGGATAACCCTTTGCGAACCAGAAGCTGACTCGACTTCCTCGCACCAGGTCAACGTTCCCAAAACCCGCCGGACGTACTGCAAGTCCAAGGAGTGCCACAAGCACACCCAGCACAAGGTCACCCAGTACAAGGCTGGAAAGGTGAATATTACTGCTCTCTACCTAGACAACTCGAAACACGCGCAATTACTGATACCGGATGCGATTATCTAGGCCTCTCTGTACGCCCAGGGTAAGCGCCGTTACGACCGTAAGCAGAGCGGTTACGGTGGTCAGACCAAGCCCGTCTTCCACAAGAAGGCCAAGACCACCAAGAAGATCGTCCTCCGTCTCGAGTGCACCCAGTGCAAGACCAAGAAGCAGCTCGCTCTGAAGCGTTGCAAGCACTTCGAGCTTGGGTACGTTCCCCTACCCCGGTCTCTCATTATCGATATTCAACCGCGACTGGTTGGTGCTGGTTTCTTGAGGATCATATAATAACCCTCGCTACAGTGGTGACAAGAAGACCAAGGGTGCTGCCCTTGTCTTCTGATTTTGCGATTTCCTTGTTCGGCTCTGGGTTCTGCATTGCACGCTGCTATTCCAGCGGAAAGCATATGATATTGGCAATGGAAATGAAATAGGATTTCACGTTTAGAAATCGAAAAAGAAAATATTATATGACTCTGACTGAAGGGGTCTCTTGACGAATTATTCCCTCCACCCCGCCGACTGTCCACTCTGGCAGTGAGGCTTCCTTTTTGGAACCCGATTCTGTAGCTTTCTCATGGTGCCGCCTCTCTGCCATCGATGGAACGATTCTGTGACAAATTCTCTCCTTTATTCATTCATTCTACACATACTACTACATAACTACATTAGGTGCCGTCACCAGCTCGCTCAATTGTTCTCCAACTTCTTCCGATACAACTCACCGCCGCAACCCCGTAACCGCGCAGCGGCCTGTTCGGGGGTAATATCACGCTGCGGCTCTGCCATTAGCTCATACCTAGATATCCGTCAGTCCACGGTATAGTCTTCTCTACGCAAGAAAAGGGAGGTACTCACCCAACAAGGAACTTCCTAACCGTCGCGCTCCTCAACAAGGGCGGATAAAAGTGCAAATGCAAGTACGACGCCTCAATCTCCTCTTCCGACCCCTCTAGCGGCGCCTGATGAATGCCCATGCTGTAGGGAAAGTGCGTCTCGAAGAGGTTATCGTACCGCCTCGTCACCTCCGCAATTGCCTCAGCTAGCTGTGCCTTCTCCTGAGCGTCAAGGTCGACAAGGGCACGCTTATGTGTCTTGCTAACGATCATGGTCTCAAAAGGCCAGATAGCCCACCAGGGGCAGACAACGAGGAACGCGTCGTTCTCGAAAACAACACGTTCCTGCTTTCTGCTCTCGAGAGCTGCATAGTCGGCTAGCAAGTGTCTGCCACCGTGTTCCTTGCGGTACTTCTTCATTTGTTCGAGCTCAGCAGCTGGCTCTTCCGGGAGCGAGCTCGTCGTCCAGATTTGGCCGTGCGGGTGCGGGTTTGAGCACCCCATTGCTGCACCCTTGTTCTCGAAGATCTGCATGAACCGGTATTGCTCCTTAGGTTTGGAGATGCTGGCTACAGGGGAATCGGGAGCGATGGTAGTCTTAGAGGCGGCCGCGAGGGAAGAGGTAGGACCTAGGTGGGCGGCGTAGATTTCCGTCCAGGCGTCGATGACGGGGACGATCTCAGCCGGAGAGAGATCGGCTAGTGTCAGGTTGTGGGCAGCGGAGAAGGTGAGCACGTAGCATTTTCCTGTGACAGGGTCGGCGCGGAGGAAGAATGACTCGGCGTCTGCAAAAGTCTCAATTAGAGATTTGTCGGAAACCAGTTTGTGGCCCGTGACGTACCATCAGCGGCATCTGGATGATATGGCGCTTGCTCCTCCTTGACGGCGCTGTAGTCGTTCACGAAGACGAATGTCTTTTCATACTTGGGGTTCTGATCCCCCTGTGCGCGCTTATTACCCGGGCACAAGTAGCAGGTAGCATCATAGGCAGGCAGCGTTGTCTTAGAGGGACTCTCCTGGGCTCCTCTGTTACAAGTGTTAGCTTGTGTTTAAAAATCCGATGTTCATGTCCCCGAGTTGCAAAACCTACTGCCAGGGACGCTTAGTTCGGTGGGGCGAAACAAGGACGTGTGCGCCGCGGAGAGGGTTGTATCTCCGGTGCGAGATGTCGTCGAGGACGCTTTCAACCATTGTCGCTTAACGAAACACTCAAAGCTGGAGCGAAGAGATGTGTTAAGAAGAAAGGAGGAGCAGGGGAAAAAAGAATTTATGGAGGAGCCATTGACAGGATATGTGGAGGGGGTGGCAGCCGCGGGGAACCAAGGAGGGGAATTCTTCCGCAGGCGGAGGGGCATTTCTTAAGGAATACCACCTCATCCACTGGGACCGGGTAATTTCCTTCGGGATATTTGGTTGCGAAGTAGCCTGCCTCTCTCTACCTTATTGTTTGCCTTCAACAATACATAATGCAGAGTTCTCCCAAGCTGCAAGGCCCTTAATGAGGCATTCAATGCAGGATGGCGAGTCTCGCAACTTCCAGTGATAATCCACAATGTCGGCTAATTAACCTGACGGTCCTAAATTACCCTCTTCTTGACCTTGAGGCTTGAGTCCTCTGGTCAGGAACGGCTCGCCGAAGGCCCGAAATGCAATCAAATATTTGCCCGCCAAGTCGGGCAGGGCGGATGCCTCAGGTTGCGGTCCCGCTGACGTCACCAGGGGTCCTTATCGCATCCTAACTTAGGCCTCACTGTTTGTCTTAACATGGACTAATAAACTTGCTCTGGTGCTCATTTCTCAAGCAGGTTGTGTGGAGTCGCATCTTTAATATGTCATGAGAAATCTTCAGTTCAACCCTTTGGACAGGTGAACCCAGCTCTTACAGTACCCCGCATTTAGCAATCAAGCCCGCGCCATGGAGGCGAGCAACAATCAAGGACTTCACCTGTACTCGTTGCCGAATGAAGTAAGCATTCTACGCACCCGAGTGTCTCGGGGTACTGAAATTAAAATTATGAAGGTATTCATGCAGATACTGTCACCATTAACCACCCGTGAACTGCTCCCATTGGCCACCATTTCTCAGCGTTTCCACGCCCTGGTCTTGCGTCTGCTGCACTACCGGCTCCTACTTTCTGCGCGTTTGACAGAGTACAAACTAATTCTAGAGTGCTTCCACCCAACATCCAAATTGATTGAACCTCACGTTTTCTGCACGTACCTTGGTACACCAGGACTGAGTGACAAGTACGAGGGCGAGGGCTCGTTGTACGAGAACATCGACACAGCACAGAAACTCGGGAGACTTGGCTCGCTATATTCGCGATTTAGGCCGGAAGATTTTCCAGGCGAAGATTCCCCAGCAATCAAACGTCCAGTCAATCTGGAAGGATTTGAAGAATTCTCCCAGCTATGCGTGGTGGTGAATGTAGTTAAAGCCTTACCGGGCACTACGCATCTAATCAGTGCCGTCAATGTCGAGGACGGTGTGATCAGACTGTTCCGAGGCTGGCTAGAGGGTCAAGCAAACGATCTTCAGAGCTCACCAGACCACCATACACTGTGGGTTGGCCAGAGCAAAAATGTTGGCCTCAGATTTCGGGTTCAGGAAGTAACCAGACTGGACCCTAGTCTCCCTGTGCTTATCCATCGTGACGAAGAGTCATTTTCGAGCTATGAGATATTTATTGATGGTACCACCCCTTCGTATTTTGTCCGCGTACGGTGTACTAACCGTGACTTTAGAGCTCCTGGTGCGCACCACGCGCTTGCTCCTGACTGTAGAAAAGTCGCTTCAAGAACAGCAACACTATCCCAACGCAGTGGTTTTTGGTAGAACTATGGCGTAGACCCTGTCATAGAGACAGGTCTGGCAAGCAGGCTACAGATTTGGACTTGAGTATATTGAGATTCGCGGGAGAAACAGAGGTACAGACCGCCTTGTTTCTTGTACCGCATGAGATGTCAGTAACCGTGTTGCGAGCAACACATTCCTGATAGACAATATATTCGAGTATAACATAGACCTCTCGTCCTCTCGTCCTCTCATGCTCATTCTAGTGGTTGGTACTGGTATGGTCACCCAACTCATGCGAGATCTCCTTCTAAGGCTACTAACCCAAGCATCCTGATTTTTTTGCTCATTCTGCCTCTGAATTCACCTACATTATATGCTCATTTTACCGCTTGACTCATGCTCGTGTTGCCTGAGCAGTGCATACTGGTTTACGACAGGAGACATCTTGTATAAACAAAAACATTACTTCTTAATAACCTCTCTTATGCGTCCATCTTCTGTCTCTGCGTCTTCCTGAGAATCATTTATTACCTTACACACCTCCAACAATGGCGAAACCAACCGTCCTATTCTTTACCAACAGCGAGCTAGGACAGTCTACCGTGTCTCTCGCTGTTGCCCATGAGTTTCTTATACGCTCTGACTACGCTGTCCATATTGCCTCGTTCGCCCCATTAGGATCGGCGATCTCGCATCTGAATGCCCAGACTGCCGCATCATCACAATCCACGGCCAGCAAAGCGACATTCCATACGATCACTGGCAGATCTATGATCACCGCGTACCTTGATAGGCACCCAAAACCTCAGTGGTTTGGCACCCATGATATCGGTTTTTACGGCGCTATCCGGTCGTATTCCTTCCTTATAGAAGCCATGGTACCTTGGGATCCGAGCCAATACATAGCAACATATCGCAGCTGCGTTGAGATTATTCAGAATCTACAGCCATCTATCGTTGCCGTGGATCCTTTGTTTGCCCAAGGTCTAGATGCGTGCCGGGCGCTGCAGTGTAAGTATGTCATTCTGAGTCCCAATACTCTGAAGGAGCATGTTGTGCAGCCTATGCTTGGCAACCTTTGGAAGTACCCAATGTAAGTTTCCATGTCGTCCGACACTCTGCAACCGACTGACCAGAATATCTGGAGTAGGTTGTGTTCTGGATACGCTTACCCTCTACCATGGCGACACATTCTACCAAACGCCTACCTCGCCCTCACTCTCGGCATCAAAGTGAGTCAGTCGTCCGCCGTCAGAGCAATAAACGAACGTCGCCATGCAGAAGGATTACTCGGTCCATACCCAATTGCCTCTCCTTCTGCCAGAGATATTGTCCCAGTGCTCATCGCCTCTCGTCCTGAAATTGACTGGCCCAGCTTCATCCCAAAGCATGTCACCATGTGTGGACCGATTCTGCGCTCTTCCCTCTCACTCAGCGAGGAGAACCCTAATCTAGCGAAGTGGTTATCGCAGCGTCCTACTGTGCTGGTGAATCTCGGATCAAACGTGTGCTTCGACAGCTCGCAGGCTAGAAAGTTCGCTGATGGATTGCGCATGCTCTTCGACGCTCAACCGGGAATACAGGTACTCTGGAAACTGAAGCCTGACTATCGAGACGACGTTAGTGATTGGGTTGCTGCAGCTCTGACGGGCATACTTGATGAGTCGCTTGACCAGCGTGTGCGCATTGAAGAGTGGTTACCTGTCGAGCCAATCTGCATTCTCCAAAGTGGGAATATCTGTTGTATGGTTCACCACGGAGGAGCGAACTCGTACAACGAGGCTATTCGGTGAGACTTCCCTTGAGAAGCGAGAAAAGGGGTCGTTATTAACCAATGCTTCTTCTAGGGCTGGTGTTCCACAAGTCATTCTTCCCGTTTGGTACGACACCTACGACTTTGCTCGGCGCGTCGAGTACCTGGGTGTAGGAGTCTGGGGAAGCAAGATGAGTGCACCTGCCATCAATGGGCCTGAACTGGGCAAGGCAATAATACGTGTCCTGCATGGTGCGGAATCCTTGTCGATCCAGGAGAACGCGAAATCCATCGCGGCGAAGATTAGAACTACAGAAGGACGGGTTGTAGCGTACGAGAAGATGATCGAACTCATCGACGTCTAGGAACTAATGCTTTCGGGGAATTCCCGAAACTACCTACATCCACAACTTGGATTTCCAAGCAGCTACGCCCGTTGACTCATACGTCTGATGTACGTATATGAAGCTCTAACCCTACCATCACCTCGGTGTAGAAGTATCGGGGGAAACCGGTTACATTCGCACCCGCAATTGGGGCCCTTGCCGAACCCGCCATGGCTTAGTTCTAGAAGATGGAAGTCAAATTTAGTGTATCGATCCCAGATTACCCGATGCGATTATAAATCAATCGAGTCAAGATCTTGACTGCAAAACAAGCTTCTTGCCGGATGGTCCAGTGTGGGGACGATCAACGTGAGTCACTTGGGGAACAGCAGGAGACTAGCTATACTGTACGCAGAAGGTCTCCACGTTTTGTACATAAGCGACGGTTAAGACCTGAGCCGCGAGGTATAAAGACTCCGACATCGCTCGACTTCCTCGCATCTTCCATCAATCAACACAAATTCAGTCGGCTCAACTCACAAGCTTGGAGCTTGGACATCTAGATTACTAGACAAGACACAATGGCATCAGCAAAAGTCGCCTGGATTGGCCTGGGGAACATCGGCCGTGTACGTCACTCTACCCCTCCCTCAATCAATGCGGGGAGAATCAACAGCTAACAATATCTCAGGGTATGAGCCGTAACATCGCTCTGAAAGGCCCTCAAACATCGCCATTGATCCTCTACAACAGAACTGTCTCCAAGGCAGAGGCATTTGCTAAATCAATTACCGCCGAGAAGCCCCAAGCAGCCGTCGTAGCCCGCTCCGTCTCCGCCGCCGTCAAGGAAGCAAACATCACCTTCATCTGCGTCGGCGACGACGCAGCCCTCGACCAAATTATCAACAACATTACCTCTGATACTTCTGTCTCCCTTAAGGATAAGATCATCGTCGACTGCTCTACCGTTCACCCTGATACCTCCCGCCGCACCCACGCAACCCTAGCCTCCCACAGCGCATCATTCATCGCCTGCCCCGTCTTCGGTGCACCCAATGCCGCAGACGCAGGTCAAATGGTCGTTATCCCCGCTGGGTCTTCGGCCGCCATTGCTGCAATCAAGCCCTTCCTCGACGGCGTAACATCAAAAGCAACCTTGGACCTCGGCCCGGAGAGCGAACAGGACGTCGGCCGCGCAACCCTCCTCAAGGTGCTCGGCAACACATTCATCCTGAACACCGTCGAAACGCTCGCGGAGGGCCTCGTCGCCGCCGAGAAGTCCGGGCTGGGGACCAAGGCCTATTCGGAGTGGGTATCGATCATGTTCCCCGGTCCCTTTGCCAAGTATGCGGAACGCATGGTGACGGGCGAGTATTATCAGCGTGAGGAGCCGCTATTCGCCGTCGATCTCGCGAGAAAGGATCTGAGGCACGCGGCTAATCTTGCGGAGACGTCGGGCATGATGCTGAAGAGCGTCAAGGTTACGGATGATTATTTGAAGGTTGTCAAGGAGGAGAAGGGAGAGAAGGGGGATATTGCAGGCGTTTATGGTGCGATTCGAAAGGAGGCTGGGCTTCCGTTTGGTAACCAGTGATCTTGCAGTGTATACTCTGTTTTATTCCCGTGGTAGAATAAACAATATTCTGGAAACTGCCATGTTTATTCTACCCATCTTGTCTTCAGGGCTTGTTTCAGATCCTTGAAGAACTGAAGGAGTATACAAACCATCCCTAGCATATACAGACCACTTGAATCAGAAAACCAGAACTCAAATAACTCATCGAAACAAACCAATAAAGTAGATAATCTAATTAGAGCGCGCACCTCAAATCCCCCTACTGAAACAAATATCTACGTGAAGAATGCGGAAATACCTGGCTTAGACACGGTCCCACGCTGTGAGTTATGCTGAGAATGTACTCCATAGCTAGGGTAGGACCCCCTTTTTTTTCTGTCTTTTATTTCTTCTCCTTCCTCCCAAGTGGCAGGCAGCAATCATACTTGTTTAGATTCAAGATCCCCTTCTGTACGTTCACCTTCATCTTCAACTTTTCTCCGACCACCAACGACAAAGCCCCTGGCAGGACCAGCCCCGAAAGCCATAGCCCATCAATCGATCATTGCTTATCCAGCCCTAGCCAAATCAAAAAGAAAAGGAAAGAAGATGAAGCTCGTTCTCTCCACGCTCATTATGCCACTCCTCATCACTGCTGGGACGGCAGCTCCGGTCCCGGTGCCCAAATCAGTTCGTGTTTTCTCTCACCTTCTCTGCTTTCGTTCTATGATGCCCATTTATATTACGCTACGCGGAGGGGGATCTGAACTTAGGGTAATGATCAAAACTAACCTAAGCCTGGTCATATAGACTATGAGCACTAACACGCCGGTTCCGCGCCAGTTGCAGGGCGCGACACTTACTGAAGCGTTGGCAAACGCGGATGGTGTCCGGGGATTTCTCAAGTCTGTGAAATTGCCGTTTGCGGGAGATTCTTTGGGGCAGTGAGAGGGAAGTAGTATTGAGAATATTGGTTGGGGGCGGAGGAACATGATGAGGATACGGGAGAACGGATTTGTTCATGATGATATTGATGTTTCATATTCATTGCAGTCTGTGATTGCATGTTTTGAGGCTTGTGGGTTGTGGCTATCGCTAAGGTATTATCACTTCGTTGGGTTAATCGTTGCAGAGTAAGAATAGGGCACTCGGGTGCGTTCAAGGTCTCTGTTGTTGTCATAATCATGTCTCGTGAATGGTCATCAAGGGTTGGAAACAATCCGAACAGTGGTGAAAGGGAAACAGAAGAGTACAAGGACAAAGTGAGTGTGTGGGTATAATGTATAACAGGGTAAAAGCGGGTTCTCAATCTTCCATGTCGACGTCGTCAACTTCGATGCGTGTTCCTAATGCTTGTTTGCCTTCCTGGATCATGGCTTGGAGCTGTCGATTCAGACGTTGTAGACTGGCATTTTCTTCGCGTTCTCGCCGACGCTGCTGCGCAAGATACCGCTGCGTTTGCACCGAGACCGGGCTTTCGTACGGCTGAGCGGGCGATGAAAAGTTTGAGGACGGATGGGAGACAAGTGCCTTTTTAGACGGGGTTCTGCGGTGGACGACACGTCCGCGTGGGACATGTGCTCGCCGTGAGCGAGGACGAACTGATGGACTGCCAAAGCTTGTCGCTGTCGCGCCCTCTCCTGGAGAAACCAGAACCCAGTTGCCATTGATGTCTCCTTCCCTAGCATCGAATGGGTATTTGCCGGGCAAAGAGCCAGTCTCTTTCTCGGTAGAAGGAATAAGTACGGCTGAAGATGAAATCAAAGAGGTATTAGGTGATAGATTTTCATCTTGTCCCGTCGCAGAAGGCTGTGGAGGATCGAGAGAATAACCTCGCCCACCACCAGCGTAGAATCCGCGGAACGGGCCAGACCAGCAGAAGTCCCAAACTTTTCCAACAACGTTAAGGACAGCGCGACTCCAGCGCAGCGGCCCAGCAACGGTCGGCATTTGTTCAGATGGAGTGGGAGCCTTCTCATCTATACCAGACGGCGAGGCAGCGATGACAAGGGACGGATCCTCACGGCGACAACGTTTCCGACGAAACTCATCAGGTTCCCTGCCATAATCTGAGAGGCTCGCATCGAGAGGGGTTCGGGGGTAGTCACGGTAGCGACTAGGTCGGTGAAAGTCATGGTCCGCGTGATCATAAGACTCGTCGAGGTCGGCGAAGAAGTCATGCACCGGGGGCGGAGGGCGATGGGGTGTCTGAGCGACCTTGACACGAGTAGGGTCTACTTCTGGATAACCTCTTTTACGATGATGAGAGATAGAGATGGATCGATATAGCGCAGACGAGGCGGACGGCGTCGGAGGGACTTGAAAGAGAGGTGAGGGAGCGCCGACGAGGTCGAGTTGCGGAGGGATGGGCGAGTCGAAGAGGAAGGAGGAGGACTGCATGATCTTTGATTATTGGGACATTTATTGATTCGTTAACTCATGAGATGGAAAGTGGTTGGGATAGAATGAGTGAAAATACTGGAGATGATGTGTGGAAGATGAGAGAGGAAAAGGTGAAGTTTCCTCAAATCAGCGGAAATGAGGAAACCCAAGGAATAATCCCAGCCACCAAAATAAACGCATTATCTCAACAACTCTCAACGTCCCAGATTTATCATTCTCAAACTAACGCATTACAGTCTTTGGCTCGTCCATTGTACACCGGCGGCATCTAATCCTTCTTCTCCGTCCACTAACACACACCAGCCCTCTGATCCGCGTCCTCCATCTCCCGCGATCACTGCTTCGAAGTGCGATCGGGCAAATTCGAGCACTGCATTATCAAATGTCCCCGGCTGCAGCCAGACGGCTGGGATACCCACAGAATGGGCCTCCTGCAGCAGAGGAAGAGTGACTGCAGGAGGAGTCACCACCGACAAGGACGTCTGCGCTGGGGATGGCAGAGCCGAAGGAGATGCAACTGTTTTGTAGGAATGCGACGGCGATAGGTCGATGCTCGGAGCCCGGGGATTCAGGGGAGTCACCGGCAAAGAATGCTGATGATACCAGGCAAGGACTACATGAGTCAGTATAGTTACTCGCATCTCGAATTCAGGGCTCCTCGTACTCTTATAACCAAATTTATGGGAGTCATTACTGGCTCCAGCAACAGCAAACTTGGGCGACGAGAAGAACCGTTTGACAGCCTCCATTTTGGATGAGATTGACTTTGGGCTTCGTAAGGCGATGGCCGTTGAAGGAAGATGAGGGAGATGTGGAGGGGCACACTGACGAATATACCTCGGATCCTTGATTTCATCATCCTTGTGCCAGAATGGGTGCTTCGTCCAGCATAGGAATCCTCGAACACATCAACCCGTAACTGCTGTCCATTTTACTACTTCCTATGGGCATATGGGCCGCTCACGCTTCAACTCTTACTCACGGTTTTCAGGATTAACAATTTAGTAATATTTACCGAATTACCTATAAAGACAGAGTGCGGGGTCAAAATAAATATATACTCTCCGGATTTTGGGGAGCACAATAGTCCTTCCAAAACATAAGTGCTGTAGAAAAGTGACCACAAGGGCTTCATGAAGAATAACTAACTATAATAGAAAGTTAAACCTCCTTTAACTCTGCGCAGTACAATATACATACAATGTACTCCGTACTGCGGCTTCCTTCGTGGCAAAGAATGGGCGATGGAGTGGAGACGTGGAGGGAGATCGTCATCGCTCGCAAGGCTGGAACAGTGCAACACCATCTTCTTGATCTTCTTCAATGCACTTTACTACCCACTCGTTGCTCATTCCGTTTACGCTCTCTTAACTGCTGGATGCCCCCATTCATACCCTCTAAACGGCTCTCCTCTGAGGACCCTCCGCCTTCTAAACGTCATGCTGTTGCTCAGTCCACCCCTGCGTCTCCGCCCTCCGCTAGCTCCTCTCTAATCCCAGTCCCCGAGTCCGACTTGACCCCTATTCCTACAGAATTCGAGAATGATATCAGTGACGAAGAGGAGAAAGATAATTCCGATGCCGAAAACGCAGAATCTGATGAGGTCGACTGGGAGGATGCGATTCAATCTGCTCCTACCTTTGCGACGGACTTTGTATCCCCGCAGGAGAATTTGGAGTTGACTCTAGATCGCAACGAGGTGCACTTGGAAGACATTCTACAAGGTCAGAAAGCGCCGTCGAAAATAGAGCGTCAGATTCGGATTCTGATCCACCGATTGCATGTGCAGTGTTTGCTTGCCCACAACAACATTCGCAACGAATGGGCCAATGACTCGAAATGCCACGATATTCTCCGCGATAAGCTTCCCACTGCAATACAAAATGAAGTCAAGAAATGGCGTCGTGCATCGGGACTTGACTCACCGGAACCTCCGAAGGAGCCTCCTCAAAAAAAGAAGGGAAAGAATAAACGGCAATCCAAGGCGCAACAACGAGATTGGAGCGAAAAATCCTCGCGGCAGGAACTCGGGCAGCTTGATTTGAGCAATGGTGACCCTGTCATACATTTACTGCGCGTGCTCGCCGCGTACTGGAAGAGCAAATTCAAAATTACCGCTCCAGGTCTTCGGAAAAATGGATATCGGCTCATGTCCCAGCTCCAGACCCAGATTGCCGCCTTCAACCAGAGCAAAGAAGACGCGGAACAATTTGGAGAACGAGTTGACGGTATTGAAGAGTTTCGACAGGCTGCCGAGCGTATGGAAGGCTCACGCGACCTCGGCGCACAGCTATTCACGGCGTTACTTCGTGCGCTTGCAATCGAAGCTCGACTGGTCGCAAGTTTACAACCATTAGGCTTTGGTTGGACAAAAGCAGAGTCTTACACAGCTCCAAAAGCGAAAGAGAAGCACAAGGTTACGGCCAAACTAGAAACTGATGGCGAAGACCCTGCTACTAGCGGCGATGATGACCAGCACGAAGACGAAGAAGAAGCCAAACCGTCCCGCGCACGAAAAGGCACTCGATATGACCTTGACCTCCCTTTCCCCATCTACTGGACCGAGGTGGCCTCGCCCATCACGCACCAGATTGTTTCCGTCGATCCTTTAGTGCTCTCAAACTCCGTGGCAGCTACTCAAGAGCTTCAATCGGCTTGGGAGCCTCGCGGGGCCAAGGCTGACAAAGGCAAGCAGGTGATTTGCTATGTCATTGCATTCTCAACGGACAAAACTGCCAAAGATGTCACCACTAGATATCTCCGCCGACGGACATGGCCCGGAAAAACCAAGGGATTTCGGCTTGGAAAGAAAGGACCGGATGATGATCCTTCGGACTGGTTTCGCCCTCTTTTGCGTGTCTACGAACGACCATACAAAGACCGCACTGCTGTTGACGACATTGAAGATGCTAAGGACCTGGCTCCGAACCGACCAACCAAGAGCAAACCGACCACTGAGACCGTCGATACCCTTCAAAGCCTACGCACATCTACCGAATTTGTCCTGGAACGATTCCTCCGCCGCGAAGAAGCCCTCCGGCCAGGCTCTCAACCCGTTCGCACATTTACCCCTGGTGGGAAGAACAAAGCAAAGGCCAAAGGCGCTGAAACCCCCAAGACAGAAAACGTCTATCGCCGCTCCGATATTGTCAAATGCCAATCCGCGGAAAGTTGGCACAAAGAAGGCCGTGAACCTCGAGAATCCGAAATCCCTTTGAAATGCGTCCCTATTCGTGCCGTAACCCTGCTCCGCAAACGCGAAGTAGACGAGCAAGCCCGACTGACAGGCCAGAAACCCCTTCAAGGCTTGTATTCAACCGAACAAACTCGAGAGATTATTCCTCCACCCATCGTCGATGGTATAATCCCGAAGAACGATTACGGTAACATCGATTGCTTTGTTCCGCGCATGGTTCCCGAGGGCGCCGTGCATATCCCTTTTCCCGGAACCGCGCGGGTCTGCAAGAAGTTAGGCATTGACTACGCCGAAGCCGTGACGGGGTTTGAATTCGGTTCGCAGATGGCCGTCCCCGTCATCGAGGGCGTCGTTGTCGCAATCGAGAACAAGGACCTTGTTAAGGACGCCTGGCGCGCCGAAAACGAGGAAAAGCGCAAGAAAGAAAAACGCAAAGCAGAAGCCAAAATCCTCCAGACGTGGCGCAAGTTTCTCTTCGGGCTACGCATTGCTCAGCGGGTACAGGAAGAGTATGCCCTAGATGAGACCCATCATCTGCCCGACGCCCATAACCCGTTTGCAAGTCGGACGGCACCCACACAGACACAGACGCAAACGCCAACGGAGCATCCGACTGGCTTGATTGATGAAGATGAAGAGGAACGCGAGGCATATGATGTTGACCGGGGTGGTGGGTTCCTTCTTGGTGGGCATGACGACGATGCCGGAGATTTAATCGTGGAAGAGAGACGGCCGCCTCTAAGACGGGCTCCGAACATCGCCCGCGAAGAGTCTCCGGTTCCCTCCGCTGAAGAAGAGTCGTCGCTATCCTCAGAACCTAGTGAGGATGATTCACCTCCGCCACAAAAGCGCAGGCGCACTCGTAATACGAATTGGCGTAAGTAATGCATGGGTTATATGGTACCGGTCTCTGAGAAAAAGGTATGGCGTTCATCTGCAGAAGCAGTAGGTCCCAGAACTGCTCCGTGCTATTAGAATAGATGATATGTGACTCGTGTATGTTAAACTAAGCCCTAAAACGCCCCACACAGCAATATGGATGATATCAGACTATAAACACGCAATCGACGATTGTGAAAGTAGCTATATTGCGTCCCCAATGTAAATAGCAGCCACATTTAAGAGCTAATTGCGGCTACTTGACATTTTCACAACCCCCCACCCTCCCTCATCCTTCCTCCCAGTCGACATCTCCACTAAGATCAAAATCCCCAATCGGGCCCACATGCACCGCGGGCGATGTAACAGGACTTAGCGCAATCCGTGGTCGAGACTTGAATATACTAGCGTAATCAGCCTCTTCTTCGAAGAGATCGTCCCGCGGCGTCGACGCGCGGCTGGGGAAGTCTGCCGTGGTGGAAGCTCTCGGGGGAGTCTCGAATTGGTTGACGGGGAAGGAGACGCGGGATTTCCGTGATCGGGGGTTAGGGCAAGGCAGTTCACGCGGAGGAGGGAGAAGGGACATGGATTTGCGCGTGCGTTCTGTAAGGGTGAAGCGCTTTGGCGGCTCGCTTTCACTCGGGTGGTCTGTGGTATACTCGTCCGCGAGCGTCTCGTTGGACGGGCTTTCGAGCGGGTCTGAGGGTGGCTCGAATATCTCCGGACGGCTAATGGATGGAATTGGTCTTGAGAGCCTGTACGTAGGCTCGGGCAGGGTTACAGGTTCTGGTTCGGGCTCAGGTTTGGGCTCACACTCGAATTCCGGCTCAGAAGCCGAGGTAGACGGAACTTCTCGCTCTGATTTCGACCCATTTATACGTTCCATCGCCTCAGAAACTGACCGCAGAAGGCTCTGGTCCTTGCCAGTGAGCACGCTTCGGGTAACAGGCTGTCTTACAGCTTTCGAGATACTGGCAACGGTGAGATTCTGGTGGTCCCGAAACGCTAGCTGCGGCGTTTCTTTGCCGGTAGGCTTCGACGGTGACGCCGTTCCGGAACCCCTGAGAGAGCCTGTATACTGGTGCCACCTCTGTAAGCGTGCCCGCTGTCGCAAAACGCGGCTCTCTAGATCAGTCACTAGGTCTGGGCGCGAGGCGGTGGTGCGAACGTCATCAACGGTAGACTCCTTCGCTCGAGTCCAGGCACTGTCGAACGGCAGCTCTAGAAATGCGTCGCGGCCGCTACTAAGCCCGCCATAAAGTAAAGTATCGGCCCATTCAACGCTTGCTTGCCAGTTGGCTTTGACCTCACGGGCAATAGCTTCTAGGTCAGTTTCTTGGACGCTAAGGGAATGGTTATCGGGTGTGGATCGAGAATCTAGTTCATTTTTCTTCTTATCCAGAAGCTGCAGGAAACTCTTCTGGGTATCCCGCACTCGGTCTCGGCGTTTACTAAAGGACTTTAGTGAGAACCTATGAGCCAGGATCAGGGGCAGGAGGAGCGGGTAGTCTTGCGGAGACAGGCCGGAAGCTAGAGATAGGTCGATGGAGTGGTTGCGCTCATGGATTTTCTTCCTCCGGACGACATTGGTAGAGAATACGGCCAACAGCTCGTCAAACTTCTCGCCCTTGCAATCGTCCAGCATGGACTTGCGGAGTATGGTCTCGCGGCCCAGATCGCCATTCTTCTTCACATCGGACAGTACACGAAACAAGGCAGCTCGCAGGTTGACCGACTGTAGAGGCTCAAGAGGAGGGAAGAATGGGCGGAGTTTCTGGAGCAGGCATTGTTCAGCTCAGCTCGTTAAAGGTGATGAAATGAGCACAAGGCTGAACCTACATCTCGAGCAGTCTCCGGGTCCCAGAGAGCAGTAAGACGGTATAGAATCCATTCAACGGCTTTTATTCGCTGGCGCTGGTTTTGTGAAGAGGGCGAAAAGGTGCGGGGTGTGATGCCGGGCCAGTCGTCGAGCTGGTCGAGCTCCAGGAGTTGGAGATTGCGGATCAAGACGGTGTGCGCGGATTGGGGAGGCCAATTGGAGGATTTCGGGCGCGGGGTTTTGGACGACTGCATTTCTTCAGCTGTTTGTCAGTGATGTCACAAAGAATGAGCAGTGTACGCACCCAATAGCTCAAATAGAAATTAAGCTTGGTGGGATGCATCAGCCTGAATGTTTACAGTGGGAGAGGGACGGAGTTCATTGTTTGGTCCAGCAATGGATAAACTTCAACCCCATTTTTTGCTTTTCCTTCTCCAACTCCTCCACTCCTTCCTTCCTGTTCCTCCTGTTCATTTACTTCTTTTCTCTCTTCTTATTTCCCTTAACCTTCATAATATCTTCTGGAAATAATTCTCTCTTCTTAATAATTCAAATTCTCTCACCACCGTCAAGATGGGCTCCCAGACTCCCTCCGAACCGCTCTGGACCCCTCAATCCGGTCAGTCCAACCCAACAACCAACCACACCGGACGTATAACTAACATAAATACAGTCCTGTCTACCCTTCCCTACCCCATCGATGAAAACTCCACCTCTCCCGTTCCATTTTTTCACCTCCTCGAGCGCCTAAAGACCACGAAGCGGGAGGGGTGGCGCCGCTTCGATATCAACCATGGCGAATCCATCTCAGACCACATGTACCGCATGTCCGTGATGACAATGCTCGCCCCGCCCTCTCTCGCCTCCCGCCTGAACCTCCCACACTGCATGAAGATGGCCCTTGTCCATGACATGGCTGAGTCGCTCGTCGGGGACATTACCCCTGTTGACCCGATCAAAAAGACGGAGAAGGCCCGCCGTGAGGCTGCTGTCATGGAATATATCTCGAAGTCCCTGCTGCGCGGGGTACCTGGGGGTATGCTGTCCGAAGACGATATCCTGGCCGTTTTCAACGAGTACGAGGCGAATGAGACGCTGGAGGCGCAGTTTGTGCACGATGTCGATAAGATGGAGCTGCTATTGCAGATGGTGGAGTATGAGCGGAGCTATGAAATTGATCTGGAGGAGTTCCTGGGTGTTGCAAAGCGGGTCCATCTCCCCGAGATTCAGGAGTGGGCTGCCACCGTGCTGAAAGAGCGGCAGGATCTGTGGAAGACAAGACAGGCCCAGGCAGCGGCGAAGGAGTCAACATGAGAGTCCGCGGTTATTGCATAACTGAGACGTTGATGGCGAGATGTCTGACGATTCTGTACACTTTTCCTTTTCTCATTTCTGTCTATTCTATTTTCTCTAATTAGAGGCGTTGTACGGTCGGTCACGCAGCTAGATACCACCTGCAATAGACATAAATGCATGAACACGCATCAAACGCAAAAAAAAGTCCCATTAAGCCAAGGGTATATTCTTCCAACAAGCACAGCAAAATGGTCTATCCATAACACACTCCACCTCCCTTGAATCAATCAAGCGGTTCCCTCTCCATCTCCGCCGCAAGCATAACAGCCTCCTCCTCCATCTCATCCGCCCCCCTCGCAATCCTCTCCTCATCATCAACCCTCAACGCCCCCTCGCGCTCCTCAAAACCTTTCTTTAAATCCCCCTCCTCCCCATCCAACTTATCATAGACCGCATCGACGGTCGTCAGATCCCTCTGCCGCCGCGGGATAATATGCGCATGCACATGCGGCACGCTCTGGCCCGCCTCCTTGCCGTCCTGGATCGCGATGTTCAGGCTCGTGGCCCCGTACACGCGCTCGATCATCCGCGCGACGCGCCGCACCGTGAGGAAGAGGTCAGTCGTTTCGGTCACGGTGAGGTCGGAGACGCGGGGGACGACGCGCCGCGGCGAAACGAGGACATGGCCGGGGAGGATGGGCTTGAGGTTTACGAGGGCGAAGGAGAGCGGGGTTTGGTGGAAGACCTGCAGTATTTCGGACAAAAAAAAAGGTTAGTTTAAGACGCTGGAGGGGCTCGGCGTCTTGGAGACTGGGTCAAAGGATGATGGTCATGGACGGATGGACGAACCTGTGGGGTTACGAGGAAGGGGCCGAAGTGGATCGGACCGCCTTTGAGTTTTAGCGGCATGGAAGGGTCGGAATCTGAAAATGTGGCAGTGGACATGTATAGGTAGGTAATTGTACAGTGCCTCGAGGGCAATGGTATGATGAGCAGGGCGCTGGAGACTGGAGTGGTTGAGGATGCAACCCCGATCTCCGAAGGTGGAACAGAGAGGAGAGTCAGTGGAGCTTTCTGCATGGTCCTGGCGTCCTGGGGCACTTTAGCCTAGAATGAGTTAATTACCAATGTTGTGATTAATGCATGATGACCACTAATAGAACTGTTAAAGTACCATCAGAAGACAGAAATGTCTCTACTCCGCATTGTTATTATCTAATTGATAATTTCCATAGGCAGCCTGGCAATTCTTGGAGTAGAGTTAAGATTGGAACAGGCTCTTCAGCAAAAGTACTTCATCAACCTAACTCTCAACGGTTTGCGATTGACACTTTCAGCACGGAGTAGAAGTCAGTAGAAGCTTCAAAGATACAACTGATTTTTTTGCGATTCGTGATGGCATGGCCTAACCAAAAGAGAAGGCACCGCTTGAGCACTGGATGGGCAGGAGTAACTATTACTACGGCTGGCCCCTGGAGATCACATAATAATTCTGGGTATCACTATCTCTGGTTGTAGATATATTACAAGTGGAATCTGAAAGTAAGGAAGCAGCATCGAAAAAAGGTGCAGGGACATGTCTCAGTTGTACAGGAGTATAGTGGGCCACCACGGCACACTGGGAAATGATCAATTGGGGTGCCTAGCACGATCAGGTTTCTTCGGCGGGCTCTTCTGCCGTTTTCTTTGACTCAGATTTCGTGTCCGGCTCCGGTTCTGACTCTGGTTTTGCAGGTTCAGGTTCGAGGCTGGTAGCTTTCTCAACCTTCGCTTCTTCTGTTGCTGTAGCGGTAACCTCCTCTTCAACGGGCACCGCAGGTTTGTTATCCTCTTGTTCTTTTAATTCTTCCACAACCGGCGCTTCATTAGCTGATGGAGCCTCGTCTTCCAGTTCGACTTCCGCGACAGTGACCTGAGACTCAGTACTTTGAGGAGACTGGACTAGGGTGTCCGCTGCATTGCTCGAGGTCTCGGTGAACTGGGCTGGTGGCTCCTTCACCTCTA
Organism: Penicillium sp. S1316; assembly: GCA_023627405.1. NCBI lineage: Eukaryota > Fungi > Ascomycota > Eurotiomycetes > Eurotiales > Aspergillaceae > Penicillium > Penicillium sp. S1316. The sequence goes on along the minus strand of JAMAHF010000041.1, from coordinate 167,795 downwards.
GAGATGGTAGTTGTTCAGGTTCCTCGGCATCCTCCGCACTCTCATTAATAGTCGTCACACGAGATCCGATAGACGGGCTAGACTTGTGACGACGAGTAGTGGCTCCGGTACTGATTGTCGCAGGCTCAACGTGGTCCAACGGAGGTATTAGCGGTTCGTTGTCCTTGCGTAAAATCGTCAATCGTCGAGGGTCGCCATGATCCTGAGTTTGATGTGGTTGATGCGCCTCGTCTCCTTCCGCCTCTGGGGGTATTGTGTAATTGTCCGGCGGAATGAGATTGTACATGTCGCAAACGGTCTTGAAGAACATATAAAGCCCATCATGACCCTCAACTTGCCAAAAGATGTCCCGATGCTGGAACCACGCATGCGCAAAGATGCGATACAACCGACGAAAGACATTAGTAAGGTGTCTCATACCCGCTTGAAGGCCGCCTCCAGACTCCGATCCTAGTGTTAAGCGACTCGGAAAGTGTTTTGGTGAAGTAAGAATATTGGTGGCCCAATCGAGCGTGTGGCAGCAGTAGTCAATCGCGCAGCAGGCTTTCGGCGGGTCATGCACGGCACAGAGGTATTGCCATTCCGACGCGCGCATCTCGGGACAGGTCTGTGATGAGCAGGGAGGGTTCTCTGCAAAAAAGGCGATAATGAGATTGTTCGCTTTCATGGTCAAAAACCGGCAGAGTTCGTAGAGCCATAGTGATTTCTCAACGCCCTCGGGGGGTTCGGCGAGCTGGCGGGCGACCTCCCGTTGGATCGGAAAGACGGTATCGGCACCCTCGGGTCGCGTGTAGTGGTTGTAAAGTGCTTTCAGGTGTTCTTGGAGCTGGAAGGGGGAGTCAAGCTATGCAAGACACAGGACCATGTCAGTCAACGCTAGGAGAGTACTTCGGGAGTTGGGCATCAACTTGTTTACTGACCTGGGAAAGAGGAATGAACGGAGGTCCTGCAGACATCTCGCTCGCCTTGGATCCCGGCCGTATTCTTCGTGTTGGACCGTCATCCGCGCTTGGAGAGACCCCCAGAAGCTGAAGGTCCGCATCGCCGCCAAATGACTCCCCAACCGATGGCGACTGGGGTCCGATCTGCACCTCAGTAAACGGCGGCGGACTGGGGAGTCGCGGTGAGCTGGACGGGGAGACTCCCGCAGCGGTCATTGTCAAGGAGTGATGAAAGGTAAAGAGGAATGACCGGACGGGAGCCAAACGGCGAGAGGAACAAGCTAGTTAGAGGAAAGAGGAGAAGGCGAGGTAGACCCAACGGGACCAGCCATCTCCAACCAAGCTGCAGCTAATGATAAACTCACATCGTCTGCCGGGCGGTGACCCCACCTGCCCTAAGCCCTAATTGGTTTCCGCTCTGGGTAACGTCATTGATCTGCCATGATCTCTTCCCCAGATCCCGTATACTCCTGCAGCTGCAGTGCAACTCTCATCCAGAGCCCCTCACCAGGCTATTCCAGTCAATATGGACGATGATGATGCACCCCCTGATCTTGTGGATGTTTCCCGACTTCCAGAGTCCGAACTACAGACATCAGAAGCGGATCTACCACCACAACAGCGGGTGCCTATCACACTTGTGACGGGTACGAAGAGCATACTGTAGAGTTCATTTGATATAACATACTAGCTTGTTAGGATATTCGCTGACCACGGGACTTGCCAGGCTACCTTGGTGCCGGCAAAACTACCCTACTCAATTACATCCTGACTGAGAAACATGGCAAGAAGATCGCCGTGATAATGAATGGTACACCCTAAGTAGAAGCCCTTTTTGACAAGAAAAGACTAACAAAGCCTAGAATTTGGTGACTGTAAGCTTGAGTATTAAACTCAGAACTTGACTGGACGTTTATACTAAATCTACACCACAGCATCGGACATTGAGAAACCCATGACAGTCAACCAAGACGGCCAAGAAGTAACTGAATGGCTTGAAGTAGGCAACGGCTGCATCTGCTGCTCCGTGAAGTACTCACATATTCCTCCAGCTCTCATAATGCAAGCTCAGGCTAACAGAAACCAGAGACTCCGGCGTGATGGCCATCGAGTCCCTGATGGAACGCCGCGGCACGTTCGACTACATCCTCCTCGAAACCACCGGTCTCGCTGACCCAGGCAACATCGCGCCCATATTCTGGGTAGACGATAACCTGGGCAGCTCAATCTATCTCGACGGGATCGTCACCCTTGTTGACGCAAAGAACATTCTCCACCTTCTCGACCAGCCAACCCCGGAGGAAATCGCCCCGGACGATGATGGCCACAATCATGACCATCCGGGGCCCATACTTTCAATGGCACACATGCAAATCTCCCATGCGGACGTGATCATCCTCAACAAGACGGATCTCGTCTCGCCCGATGAACTCGAGGCGGTCCGGGACAGAGTCACGGCTATCAATAGCGCTGCGAAGATCCATGAAACGGATCATAGCCGCACGCCGCAGATTGAGGGAGTTGTTCTGGATTTGCATGCGTACGATCATCTCGACAGCCTAGACTTTAGTGAAAAGGGGCATAGCCATATTGACCCCGTACGTCGCCTCCCTTCCCTCCGCAGATAAAACCGAATGCTAACGTGCAACACGACAGGCCATCTCAACAATAGCCCTAACCCACCCACCGCTCTCGCCATCCCAAATCCCCCGCGTAGACGAGTGGCTGCGCTCTATCCTCTGGGACTCTACCCTCCCAGCTCCACCACCCTCCAACACAAATACTGACTCCGACTCCGCCTCCGCCTTCAAACGTCCCAACTTTGACATCCACCGTCTAAAAGGTATCCTTGCCCTCTCCGACGGCAGCAGCAAAATCATCCAGGCCGTTCGGGACGTCTTTGAAATTCGCGACGAGGCTCCGTCCTTTGAGGACGACGAGAGGAAGAGCCAGTGCAAGATTGTGCTTATTGGGAGGAGCTTGGGCGATGTAGAACCGTGGCAGAGGAGTTTTGACGAATTCGTGAAGAGGAAGGAGTAGATACTTCCCTTTACATACCATATATGCTGGCGCTAGCGGGTGTTGCATGCTAGATCGAGATGTGCTACGCTTTATACATACATACATGAATGATATTGCATCGAAAGCACGATCATGATTGGCGCGAATAGGTACTATATATTTTGCTAGTGACTGTCTGATTACAATTTAAGTGCCTGAAAGAGAATAAACAGGAAAGAAAGTTCGATTAATACAGTCGCTGCTAAGAAGATAAGTAATAGTAGGATGCCCAGTCCAGAGAATAAGGAGGACGATTAAAAACCAATATACATTTGAGTGTGCGCACATGGAGTTAGTACCCAGAGACAAAGGAAACAAAGCAAACAAATAGGAAAATAAACGATAAGAAAAAGGAGCTAGAAATTTCAAACAAAAAAAAAAGCCATCCGTTCGTATTCATCATGAGAAAAAGAAAATGGAAATAGGAAAGAAGACAACGTAGGGGGAAAATAAGGAAATGCAACCGGGAAAAACCAACACGCTAGGAAATTTTATCGAAAACGCAGAAAATGAAGCAGATCAGATCCCAAATGATGAGTTGCTGCAAGTAAACTCCGTGGTTCGCCGTCATGTCCCGCTGCAATTGTGCTGAAATGCGAGGAGGTAAGTAATAAGTATACAGCGCAAGATACTTGCGCAGGCGGATCCCATGTTTATTGGTCTGGGACTCGTAGTCAAACAATGTGGTTGAGCAGGTGAGTTATGTGCTTTTCTATACGTTATACGGGTTGTATAGCCTTCTCGATGAATGCCGGGTTGATTGGTAGGTGAGAATCGTTGAGGGAGTAGCCGGCGTCTGGAAAGGTGGGTTGAGGCTCGATGGTCGGTTGGGGTTCGAGTATCGGACAAACCTGGTCTTCTCTCCTTAGTTCCTCAACATCTAGAGGCTTTGCTGCTGGGTTGATTGGTAGGTGAGAGTTGCTCAAAATCGAGTTGTTGATTTTATCCTCAAAATCAAGTGGGCGTATTCTAGAGTTGAAGGTTTCCTCTGAGAGCTTCGCAGCCGGATTGATAGGTAGACTAAAATCGCTCAGAGGGGAGTTCTGATCGTCGTCATGGAATGTTTCCTGCAAAGGAGGCATAGCCACATGAGGGATAATACGCGCTGTTTCCAGATCCAATGTTTCCGAGAGTTGAATCGCAGGGTTGATGGGTAGCTGAGAATCAGCTAAGGAGAGTGTCGGGTCTTCATCCTGGATAGTATGGTCAACTGCAGTTGGCGTGGCATCCGGTACAGTGTCACTTTCAGGGTTGGCAGTGTTATCCTGTGGCGACTTGGTGGCTGGATTAATAGGAAGTTGAGAAGCGCTCAAGCTTACGTTCTGGTCTTGTGTGGCTTGTTGAGGACAAGGCGGTGCTGCTTCAGCAGGCACAGGAGCCAGATCTTCCACCTGTGGGTGTGATTGCTCGTGCGGGGGCTCGTTGTCCGGCAGTTCAGCCTGTGGAAAGCTGGCGGCCGGGTTTATGGGTAGTCGTGACTCATTCAAGTTAAGGCTCGAATCTTGAATGTCGTCCAGAAGATACACCGGAGCCGACTGGACATCCAAAGGTGGTAGTGGATCATGGAGTGATTGGATGGCCGGGTTGATGGGTAAGCTAGACTCGCTCAGGTAAAAGCCTTGACGGTAGATAGATTCTTCTGGGCATTCCGGAGCCACATCTGACGGCGACACATCACCCCCTGTGTATACTTCCTGGTTTGAAGATTCGGCCGCCGGATTGATCGGAAGGGAAGACTGTTGAAGGGACGTTACTGATTGTGACCGCTCTGAGACGGGCGAAACCTCGGTGGCCGAGTCCACCGGGTACTCGCTAACAGGGGCTTGTGTGGCAGATAACTCCGGGGATTGATAGTGCACAGACTTCCAGGAGCCAGCGACGGCAAAGTCGTCAGGCTGGGTGTGGATATTGTGACGAAATTCGTCAACAGGTTCAGCTAAGGAATCACGGTAACGAGAATCGAGGCCAGCATCCACGTCGATCTCGTCCGCGTAGTGTGGCGATGCGCTGGTTTCCAATGTTCGGGCGTCTTCAGAATGTAATGGGTCCTCGACGGTCACAGGTATTACATCTTCCACAGATCGTCGCTCGTCGAAAGTCATTGAGCCACCCTTTCGTATCCCATTCATTTGTGGTGGCATCGTGTCATTCGTCTCCATGTGCCGCGCGTATTCCGCCTGATCGAAGAATGCGCCATCCGATTCTATTGTTTCCGGAGAAGAAACACCCCCAAAGCTATCATCGTGGGGAAGCTGCTGCGGTACGTGAGTATTGCTGTGGCCAATGCCCCCCATCTGTCTTCCACGAGGGTACAGGAAGGCTGCTCGAGCGTCGTACAAAGGCAAGGCGCCATTATGTAGTCCCACTCCCATGCTCATCCTTGGCGCATGGCCAATCTCGCGAGGAAAGAAATTCAGCAGCTCCTTAGCTGATAACCGGTTTCGAGGAGTTGGGCTTAGACAGAATGAGACTATCCTCCGATAATACTCCGGGACAGGGAAGTCGTCGTCGAACACAAACGGTCGACGCTGCCGCTCGGGTTCGTCCTCCTCCATAGCCAATGCCCACAGCGTCATACCCAGTTGAAACAGATCCGTCTTGACGCCAATGTACATCGATATTCGCTGGTTGCTCTCGATCTTGTCCGCAATCTCCGGCGGCTCCCATCCCACCGGGCATCCCCGTCTGTTGATGTCAATAATCTTTGCATCATCGTTGGCATCCACCACGATATTTGATAACGTGAAGTCTCCCTGCACATAGCCGGCTTCGTGAATCTCGCATAGACCATGTACAATCTGTCGAGCCCATCGTTCGCGACGCTCCCAGGCAAGCAATCCACGGTTTTCGTATAGAATATCCACCATAGCTCCCTTCTCGGCAAAACTGATGAGGAGTCCCTTGACGACTTCCTGTCGATCGTCGACCACGATTCCTTCCACTTGTATTACATTCGGTGTACCATGGAGCGCATGCAGCGCGTTGATCTCGTACAGAAATTCGTCGACGGTATCAGGACCTGGGATTTCCTTCTTAATAAATGACCTACCATCTAACCGCACATTATAGACAAAGCCCGACAGGTGTGCTTCGAAGTGTAACCGGCGCTCAGGAACAAGCCGCGCGTCTGGCAAATGTCCAATAGACGAGATAGGAGGGTAAGGGATGATTTCATTGACGTCTTCGGTGACGTGGACATGTAGGCGGCCATCACGGGTTTCCAGCTTCAAGTTGGTGACTGTATCGTAAAACTGGATCTCGGGGAGCGACTCGCGGATCGACTCGTAGACCCGGGCGCACTTATCCCGCTGGTACCGTAATTCCTTTAGGTCCTGCTCAAGAGAATCCGGTTCAGCATCGCGATAATCGCAGGAAATGGTGACACGCCGCCACCGGTTGGGCGCTTCTGCGTAGGTGACGAAAAATTTTTCCCTTTCAGAGCGGTCCCGAAAGTGCATGCTCAGGTTGAGAATCCATCGCTTCTCCAACTCCATCTCAATAAATTCAGCAGGATACTCCACGGGAGTATCCGTTATCTCGGGGTAGTGGTCCCATTCCGACCGGGCGTCGTTGTCCTGGGTGATCTCCTCATTCGTCTCCGGGGGTTCGTCAACCTTGGTTTGGTCTGGGTCCAGGTCCTCGCGCCAGTTAACCTCCGGAGCGGATAATCTGGGATCCACGACGGACTGTGGGGACTTGGTCCGCTGGAGGCTCAACGTTCGACGGTCGGCCGAGACAGCACGTCGGGTTTCTGTGTTGACGGGAGAGAGCCGGTCTCGATGCTCGGAGTGCTGTCTCTTAAAGGTGGTGGACCGGGGAAGGCCGACGCCTACCCTTCTCGAGAGCCGACGCGTGAGGTTATCGTGGGATTTAGGGGGCGGGGAATTGGTGCGCTTGGAACGATCGTTTGACGCTGCGGAGGTATCGCTGCTCGCAGGCGAGCGAGAGGAAGAAAAATCTCGATCATCGCGGCCAAGCCATCGCCGGAGGCCCAGGCGATGCCACATGCTCTGCTTGGGACGCGGCGGATCGACCTTTTCCGGGTCCAACAGAAAGCCCAGAGATGATCTGGGCGAGCTACAGGAGCTGTCTGCAATGGAGATGGCCATCCAGCACGACCCAGGAGTTCAAGGAGGCCGAATGAAGGACGACGGCTTGAAGTCTCGAGGGGGCTGGGGGGCGCTGGCCATAAGAAATTATTGCGGCGGAACTTTTGTTGGACAGAGACGACCGTTTCAGAGGGGAAATTTCAAAGCAGCCTAAAATTTTTTGGAAGACAACAGACGACAGGAAAAAGAAAAAAAAGAAGGGGAAAAATTCAACAATCCGAGTAGGAGGTAGCCGAATCAGACAGATCCAGGCAAGGCATCGAATGGCCCTCGACGAGTCGGTGAGAGTTCAGAGTCGTATCAGGTCACACAACAGTAGCAGCGGACATCCGGTAGGGGATGAATGGAGTCAGAAGGGTATTATTAAAGGTCAGTACGCCGTCATAGAGAAGCAAAGAAGAAACGATAACAACAGCAGTAACAAAAAAGGCACAAGGGTACGTAGGAGATCGCAGGAAGAAAAGAAATCGGAAGACAAGAAAACGATGAAAAAATGAAGCTGCTGCTGCAACAACGCAAGGTGATTAGCCAGGATCGGCCTGAATGAGCCACGCGCAATATTTATTATTATCTCGAGGAGTTATGACTCACTGGAGGAAGATGGTTAACGAGGTTACTGGCACTGATGGCATCAATAACGGTGGCCCTGTTGTTCTACAACTGCACTATAGATACGCAGGAGAGCAGATAGAGCAGTACACCAGAAAGCGAGCGCACAAACGAGATATCGACCTTGAAAATCTGAAAATTAGACAATTCCGAAGCAGCTTGAGCCCCGAAAAATTAATCCCTGCTTCGCCTTATGATTATCCTGAGACGATTCCTTCAAAGGACGCACTGCGGCCTGACAGTAGTGCCTGAAGCTCTAGCACTATGAAAATTTCTCTAAGCGACGATATACTGAGGCCTGCTTCGCTCGAACAATTCTATATAGATATCTACTGCATAGACTGAATCTTTGATGGGTTGCCATTGAATATTTTTTGCCTTAATCTCCAAAGTATTACTTTATCATCGCTACTCGCAACCCAAGCTATACACCGGTTCCCCCACCACCCAACTAGCATTAAAAGGATAGAGGAAAGAACTATCCCGTTGTCCACGGGAGGTACATACTCCAACTGCTTCCCACCTACAATCCTCGATCGCTTCACTCTCAGATCACGATATATTCCACCACTACTCCACACCTGCAATGCACAGCCCAAAATCCTTCTCGAAGCCTGCTCTGACACAGTAGCGACCATCCACTCCAGTTCAAAGGATGAGTTCGTCCACCACTAGCCACATTACACTACTGGACCCGTTTTTCAAAGTGATGCTCCAGACAACGACCGTCCCTTGAAAACAATGCACCCAATCACGGGACGGATCCCTGGCGAATCCTCCGGCCTTAACTATACGCCGGCACCTCAATGTAGATTACAGTAGCTTGTTGGCCCGGGCTAATAATCGTCAGAACTAGATCCTGCTGCGTTGGGATTCTTGCAGCGAATGCTTTGCTTCGCGCGCGCTTACTGGCTGCGCTATACCTCATCTTGCAGCGCGCTGGGTTTTCTCTGGGAGGCTGTGAGTGATCTGTTTGGTTAACCGGGGCCAGTCACGCACCGGGTTGTTCTCGAGGCTTGGATACGACAAGACGACCTTGGGAGATACTTGCCTAGATTGGTAGTTGGTTGCTCTTATCGTTGTGCATGTGCTGTTGTTGTTGTCGAAGTCGATCTTCGACATGGGTTGAAGGGCGCTTCGCAGGGGAGATGTACTTTTGACACCGAGGTACGTGGTATGTACTTCTTTTTCCTTCTTCACACTTTTGGTACGAATATTCAGTTACGAATATTCAGTTCAGGTGCCCTATCTTGCTCTAGGTACAACTATATACATGCAAGTGATATAGACAGATCGTTCGTACAACGGCATATACTAGTCCTCATTTTTCAGAGTGGAGTGGTCAAGCTCTTTCTTCAGTCCTTTCCTAGCAGACACGGTCCACCCAAAGAACAAAGATCTAAAGAAAATGCCAATATCTGACTCCCGGTCTATCATGGAACAGGGGTAGAGTCTATCGAGGTATTTTTACAGCGTCAAAGGGAAAACAACTCCGGACCATGCATTCCGAACGAACGCCTGTACATGACCAGAAACACATAAACCAATTAATCCCAAGGGCTCAGCATCGAAGAAGTCTAGCAAATCATGTCGGGTCGGGGCAACCGAAAGCTCGAAATTCCAATCAGTCATCGTCCTCGTCATGGTCATTGGACTTCTTCTTCTTCTTCTTGGGATCTTCCGACAGCTCCTTCTGCCAGGTGCGGTTCGCAGCGTCCTTATCGAGATCGGCAAAGAGTATGTCGTATACTTCAGAATACCAGCTCACTGCATGGCCGTCGATACCTGCCTTGATGTTCTACAAAGGACGGTTAGGATGCAGCTCCAAAAGTACGGGAAAGATAAGCACTCACTTCAGGTAGTTCTAGCCAGTCGGACATGTTATCGGCTGGGAAGATAATCTTCTTGGCACCAGCACGGCGCGCAGCCACAGTTTTCTCTCGCAGACCTCCGATGCGCAGTACTTTGCCGGTCACGGTCAACTCTCCGGTCATCGCGATCGTTGGATCCAGGGGATAGTTCAATCCCAGCGACAGGAGTGATGTCGCCATTGTAATACCAGCCGATGGGCCTAGTGTTTGATTAGCTCATTTGAAGCTTTGATTAGCTCATTAGGCCGGACTTACCATCCTTTGGAACGGCGCCCTCAGGGCAATGCATGTGTAATTTCGCCTTCTCAAAGAATCTGTTTTCAGGGAACTGCTTCGCCATCACCGACTTCACAAACGAGTACGCAATATGCGTCGACTCTTTCATCACGTTTTGAAGATTGCCTGTAATGTCAAGGCCAGGTCGTGACTCGGGCGTCAACGCATTCTCCAGGATTGACTCGACGTAGAGAGCCGCACCACCCATGCTCGTCCAGGCCAGGCCCATGGTGACACCAGGCGGGAAGGTGTCATACAAGCGGTCAGCGGTGAAGATTGGCGGGCCAACGTAGTCGGTCAAGCTGTCTTTGCCGATGTTGAGCTGTACACTATCGGGTACCTTGAGTGCCACCCGAGGGGTTTCTGTGGTCGCTTTTTCCGACTCACTCGAGGTCTCTATGGGTTCCGTCTCCTTCTTGGACTCCTCCTGTGCCGCTTTACCCTCATCTGTGAGGGCCTTCTCTTCTGCCAATACGTCTTCTCCGAGATCGGATACAATCTTGAAGGCCGCCTTGCGATAGACCTTTTCAATCTGCTTCTTCAGGTTTCGTACACCACTTTCTCGGCAGTACGACTTGATGAGCTCCTCGATGGCCTCCTCAGTCAACGTGACATCAACATCCTTAAGGCCAGTGAGTTCTCTAGCTGCGGGGCCAAGGTATCGTTGAGCAATCGCCATCTTCTCGTCTGCAACATAACCGGAAAGCTCAATGATTTCCATACGGTCTAAGAGGGGTCGGGGTATCGTATCTGTAACGTTGGCAGTGCAGACGAAGAGAACCTTCGATAGGTCGACAGGTACATCCATATAGTGGTCCAAGAATGACGAGTTCTGTTCCGGATCGAGAAGCTCGAGGAGGGCGGAGGACGGGTCGCCCTGGTGACCACGACCAATTTTGTCCACCTCATCAATCAAGATAAGAGGATTCTCAGTCTGGCACTTCTTGAGGGCCTGAATGATACGTCCAGGAAGAGCACCGACGTAGGTCCTACGGTGTCCCTTAATTTCCGCGACATCCGTCAAGCCGCCAACGGAGAACCTGTAGTATTGCCGATTCAAAGCCCTAGCAATCGACTTTCCAATACTCGTCTTTCCAACACCTGGAGGTCCAACAAGACAGAGGATCTTTCCTTCAACAGTACCTCGAAGCTTTCCAACGGCAATGAACTCAAGAATACGGTCCTTAACGTCTTTCAATCCGTAATGATCCTCATTCAAGACGTTGGTCGCATGCTTGATTCCGAAGTTCTCCACGCTCTTCTGACCCCAGGGAATCTGCGTCAGCCAATCCAGATAGTTGCGGGTGACATTGAACTCGGACGCAGCTGGTTCAAGGTGAGCCAACTTGTTGATCTCCTCATCAAACACCTTCTTCACTGCGTCTGGCATCGCAAGGTTGCCTGCCTTTTCCTTGAATTTCTCCACGAGCTTATCCTTGCCGTCGGACTCGATGCCCAGCTCTCGCTTGATCCCCTTCATCTGTTCCATCAGCCAGTATTCTCGTTGTCGCTTTTGGATCTTCGCTTCTACATCCTTTGAAATCTTCGATTGAAGCTGAGCATTCATGAGTTCCTTCTTCAGCACAACCAATGCCTTTGGAAGCCGTTCCTCAATGTTCATAAGTTCCAGGACTTCTTGCATCTCGTGAAGTTCTCCAGCGGAGACTGCAGCAGCAAAATCAGCAAGCTTGGCAGGTTCATCGCTTAGGTTTCCAGGGAATTGGTCGGTGTAGAACGCTGAGATCTGGTCGCGGAACAAGGGATTTAGAGTCGCGATCTCCTTGCAGACGTTGACTATTTCACTTGTCACCGCACGAATAAGTGCGCTCTTCTTGTCGAAAGGCTCTTCCGCCAGATTCTCAACGTTGACCAAGCTGACTGGGTATTTCCGCAAGAAAGATGTAGGCTCATAATGATCTTTCGGCACAACCTCTGCGGTGTTCTCCTCAAAGCTCGCAACTACATCCCCACGCTTCTCAGTACTCTTGTCCTCAGGTGCGTTGCTCTTCGCAGAGTCGCCCGGCGGTAGCAAGGAGGAAATCTTAATGCGTCGGTGGGGATATAGCACGGCGGTCACACCGCTCTGCTCGCCCCGGAGTGGGTAGGCAGCGGTTATTTGGGCGAACACGCCAACGTCGTATACATCATCAACCTTCTCAATCACATCGCCATCCGCATTCTCATCCTTGAATAAGAAGGCTCCTACATACGGCTGCCCACGCTTCATCATGTCTTGGATTGCTGTCGCCACATTCGGATCGCGAATTGTAATAGCCTTGTAGAAACCGGGGAATAGTGGGCGCTTGGCAATTGGAATCGCCATCACCTGAGGGTAAACATCAGGTACTGATGGCTTTTGTAGAGCTTTATCATTTCCGCCCTTCTTGCCCTTCTTCCCACCATCATCGCTCCCATTGCTCGAACCGCTAGGCTTAGAGTCCGCTCCGCTCACGGGAATCGGCGAGGGGTTGTCCGAAGAGTTACCTCGTCCTTCGGCATCTTTCTTTCCTTCTTCCTCAACCCCACGTTGTTCTTTATCTGCTGACTTATCCTTCCGCCTTGAGAAGCCCGATGTCGGAGCTTTGGACTCTGTTGATGAACCATGCTTCCCGGGCGCATCGACCTGTTTCCGGCGGGTTTCGCGCTCTACCTCCTTTTCCTGATTTTCATCCTTATGCTCATTTTGCTCCTGATCCTCTTTCTCGTCTTCGGGGGGTGGCTTTTCTCTCCGCCGGATCGTGCTCGAAGAAAAGGTGCGAGGGGACGACGGAAGCGAGCGGAAACGGCGCGATGTCTCTAGAAGTGATCGAGTGCCGACATTGTATCCGCGTGAGGAAAATAGGGGTCGAAGGAGTAAAGGACGCGGTGTCTGAAGCGCGGCACTCCAGCGGAGGGTCTGGCCGCGGAGCATGCTCCTGGGATATCGGAGGAGTAACGGGGCAAATTGGAGGGCAGTAAGAAGATGCAGGGGCGAATATAATGTACAGAAGGAAAGAACCCCAGAAAGAGACCAACGGGGAGGGGGCAATATTACGGTAAACGGAAGCAAAGATGGGGAGGAGGCGATGGCGAGATCTCAGGCGATTGATTACCGAAGCAAGCAGTTCCATCATCCCAGGCAACTCGGATCAAATAATTTTCCGGTCGGGAAACTTAGATTGAGCCGAACAACTGAGAAGCTTCGATTTTGCTCCATCAGGATTCGGCCAACGAAAAAGTTTTTGGGGAACTTCAACAATTAGAGTTGACCCCCTCTGGCATGGGTATATTGCGCTTGGCTTCAGTGATCTCGTCTGCCTTCTCGTCATTCATTTTCTTGCGATGAACCCGACTTCGGTACTGGTGCCAAAGGCCACGGCTATTCCCGGCTGTATCCTGCGCACCTCGCGACAATGCTCGAAACATAACCAAACAGTCAACGTCCGATCTTCCTCCTCAGCGTGTCAATACCATGTCACCACCGTACACTCGCCTGTTAGGCGTCGGCGGGATAGCGTTTTCATGAAGAAACGTCCAGATTTTATCACAACTAGGGTAAGTAGTTCTCGCTCGGGAAATGCGCGACAAGTTCTAAAGACAGGACTAACCCCTTTAATTACCCTAGACTTTCCACGTCACGAATGCCCTTGCGATTGCGGACCCGTATAAGGTTCTAGGGGTGGATAAAGGCGCCTCCGCTGGCGATATCAAAAAGGCTTACTATGGCATGGCTAAAAAGTATCACCCAGACACCAACAAGGATTCAGGCGCCAAGGAGAAATTTGCGGAGGCTCAGTCGGCATACGAGCTGCTTTCGGATCAGAAGAAACGCGAGACATACGACCGATTCGGTTCCGCTGCATTTGATCAGAATGGTGGTTTCGATCCTAGCGGCGGTGCAAGCCCAGGAGGCAACCCCTTCGCTGGTGGTGGGTTCGGTGGAGGATTTGGCGGTGCAGGGTTTGGCGGGGGTTTCCCTGGCGGATTTGCGGCGGATATCAATTTCGAAGATCTTTTCGGGGCCTTTGCAGGTGGTGCTCGCCGTGCTGGACGTGGCAGACGCGGCCCCTTCCAAGAGGTGCTGGTCGGCGAGGATATTGAAGTTCAGACAAGTATCTCCTTTATGGAGGCGGCGAAAGGCACATCTCAGGATATCGTTATCAACCCCCTGAAAGAGTGCGGCTCGTGCAAGGGAGAGGGACTCAAATCAGGCGCAAAACGTACGCAATGTCGCCAATGCAATGGTTCCGGTACTCGAGTGCATTTCATGCAGGGAGGTTTCCAGGTAGCTGCTACCTGTGACGCCTGTGGAGGTGTGGGTCTCATTGTGCCCCGCGGCTCAGAGTGTGGCAGCTGCAAAGGCAATGGTGTGGTTCGCGACCGGAAGACAGTTCGTGTGGATATTCCGGGAGGTGTGGAAGATGGTATGCGGCTGAGGATATCCGGCGAAGGCGATGCGCCTCCCAAAGGAACTACAGCTGCGCCTGGCGCTCGGACACAGCGCGGTGATCTTTATGTGTCTATTCGAGTTTCTCCTGATGACCGATTCAGTCGCTCTGGATCCGATATTCTATATACTGCTTCAATTCCTCTTACCACGGCGCTCCTCGGTGGTGAAGTTACTGTTCCAACTCTCGATGGGCAGGTTAAGGTCAAGGTTGCGACAGGTACTGGCACCGGGGATCGCATCACGCTTTCTGGAATGGGCATGAAGAAGTTGGGCGGTCGGTCCAGGAACTTTGCCTCAACTGGTGACCTGAAGGTCGAGTTCAAGGTCGCCATGCCCAAGTATCTCACAGGCAATCAGCGCACAATCCTTGAAGTCCTCGCTGATGAGATGGGTGACAAGACCGCTCGGCGGATTATGGATATCCCAAGGGACGGGTAAGATGCTCACTCTCAACAGAATAATGCGCCTTACTAACTGATACTATAGGCCTCCTCCATCCAGTGAGCCTTCCGGGGAAGCTCCTAGGAGCGAAGGGTTTCTCAAATCTGCATGGCACAAGCTCATGAGCCACAAGAAGCCGTCCGACTCTGAAACTTCGAGCGGAGATTCGACAAAGAATGACGCCAGCGCCAAAACCGACAGTAACAAGAGCGAAGATGACAAGAAATCCGGCTCGACGTAGACGGACATGCTTGCTCGACTATTCCACCTAATACTTCATTTGTGTATATCATAGCGCCGGCGAGTTAGGGGAGGGTCTTCTTCTTTTAGGTTGGTGATATTTGCACATTCTACATGTTGGGACGCTCTTCACTGTATTTACCCCTTTTGTTTATTCCAAGTGGTGGTCGCAGGTTTATAGAGACCATCGCTGCATGTACATTACTTAGAGCCACACAACATCTCTCCTCCGGATATACTCTGCGTTTTGTGAGGTTTAATTCGAGGATAATAATAGAATGGGCAACAAGATTCAGTAGTGCCTTAGGCCCTTAGAGGATTAATTATTGATCCCCCGCGTGGCTGTCACGTCCGCCACCATCCATCGAATCAGCTCGACTCCAACCACTGCAATTTCCGCCGCTGAATATCATCACAATCACACCCGTTCCTCCCTCCTACCCCACAGTCGTCCCTCTCCTTTTCCCTCCACCACCCTTCTCATCTCCGTCTCTTACTCTTTTGCTTATAATTTTGACGCTACATAAATCCCCTTTCAAACGCTCACCTCCGCTCGCTCTTGCCTTCGATAAATGGGAGCTCCCCGCTCCTTGTCGACAAGATGGTTCAGTCGCCTATGATCTCATGCCCCCTCAAACAGACCAACGAAATCGATTGGATCCAACCCCTCAAAGACTACATTCGTCAGAGCTATGGCGAAGACCCGGAACGCTACAGCCCGGAATGTGCTACACTCAACCGATTGCGCCAGGACATGAGGGGTGCTGGAAAGGACAGTGCGACAGGACGGGATTTGCTCTATCGATACTATGGGCAACTTGAGCTCTTGGACCTAAGATTTCCTGTTGATGAGAGCCATATTAAGATCTCTTTTACTTGGTATTGTTCTGGTGGTCAGTAATGACTTTGAACTTGCTAACCATGCTACGCCGCCTACAGGTACGATGCCTTCACCCACAAGCCAACCTCGCAATATTCCCTCGCATTCGAAAAGGCCTCGATTATTTTCAATATTTCGGCTGTCCTTTCCTGCCATGCCGCAAACCAGAACCGCGCCGACGATACCGGCCTTAAGACCGCGTACCACAACTTCCAGGCAGCGGCCGGCATGTTCACATACATTAATGAGAACTTCCTGCACGCTCCGTCCACCGATCTAAACCGCGAAACAGTCAAAACACTCATCAGCATCAGTCTTGCTCAAGGGCAGGAAGTGTTCCTTGAGAAACAGATTGCCGATCATAAGAAGGTTGGGTTCCTGGCGAAACTCGCCAGCCAGGCCTCTTATCTCTATGCACAGGCGGTGGAGGGTACACAAGAGCATGCTAAAGGCATCTTTGACAAGTCATGGACAGTTCTTCTTCAAGCCAAATCGGCGCACATGGGTTCTGTGGCGTCGTATTACCAGGCTCTGGCCGATGACGAGGCAGGCTCGCATGGAGTAGCTGTTGCTAGGCTGCAGCTTGCAGAGAAGCTTTCAACATCTGCGTTGGGCTGGGCGAAGTCATTTCCCTCATCAGTCACGGCGAACACCAACCTAACTTCTGAAGCCGGGCCCAACCTCGTGGACATTGTCAAATTCCATCTTGCCAATGTACAAACGCAGCTCACGACGTCCGTCAAAGACAATGATTTCATCTATCACCAGCCAGTTCCCAACGAAGCAGGTTTGTCAGCTGTGTCAAAGCTACCTGCAGCGAAGGCAATTCCCGTGAGCGAGTTATACCAGGGCCAGGATATCCAGCGGATCATTGGCCCGGATATCTTCCAAAAGCTGGTTCCCATGTCTGTTACGGAGACGGCCAGTCTCTACGATGAGGAGAAAGCGAAACTTATCCGAGCTGAAACAGAAAAAGTTGAAACGGCCAATGGAGAGATGGCGGCGAGTTTGGACTATTTCAAGCTCCCTGGAAGCTTGAACATTCTGAAAGGAGGGATGGACCAGGAAATGACCGTCGATGAAGAGTTTCAACGATGGTGTCAGGAGCTGGCCGGCCATGATTCTTTCACCAAGGCGTTCGATAATCTGCAAGACCGCAAGTCGGAGGTCTTGGCCCAGCTGGATCAATGTTCAAAACAGTTGGACTTGGAAGAGAGCGTTTGCGAGAAGATGCGCTCTAAATATGGGGCTGATTGGAGCCAGCAGCCCAGCGGACGACTTAACACAACTCTTCGGAGTGATATCCGGACATACCGCGATACCATTCATGAAGCGAGCGCCAGCGACTCTCAACTTTCTGCGACGCTTCGGCAATACGAGTCAGACTTTGATGAGATGCGATCTGCTGGAGAGACAGACGAGGCCGACGTTCTCTTTCACCGAGCAATGATCAAAGCTGGTTCCAAGCAGGGCAAAGGCAAGAACGGCGTGACCAGTCCGTACTCAGCTGGAGAGGGAAGTCTCCTAGATGATGTCTACGACGATGGGGTTCCCTCTGTTGCAGAACAGATCTCCCGGGTGGAGTCTATTTTAAAGAAGCTCAACCTGGTCAAACGAGAGCGAGCCCAGGTCTTGAAGGACCTGAAGGAGAAGGTGATTCTTTTTTGAATAAATATAGTAACATTTCACCAAGAAGCTAACCACTGATACTATAGGTCCACAACGATGATATCTCGAACGTTCTGATTCTCAACAAAAAGTCTATTACGGGACAGGAAAGCCAACTCTTCGAGGCCGAGTTGGAGAAATTCCGCCCTCATCAGAATCGATTACTCCAGGCAAACCACAAGCAAACGGCACTCATGAAGGAGCTTACAAAAACTTACGGAGACTTGCTGCAGGATAAACGAGTCAGAGCCGAACAATCGAAATATGAGGGTATCACACGCCAACGAAATTCTGTTATGGCCAGATATAAGAAGATTTACGACTCGTTCAACAGTCTCCGCTCAGGCATAACACAAGCACAGACCTTCTATAGTGAGATGACGGAGACTGTGGACAGTCTCCGAAAGAATGTCGATACATTCATAAACAACCGCAGATCTGAGGGCGCGCAACTTCTGGGCCAGATTGAACGCGAGAAGGCCAGTGGAACTGCTGATCACGAGGAGCGCGAGCGAGAAAAACTGAGGCAGTTGATGGAGCGTCTGTCCACAGAGCCCAAGCCTCCTTCAGTTCCCCCTCCCTCATCGGCCACCGGGCCAGCCAAAGCCAAATCCCCGCCGCCACCCGTCAAAGCGCCAGTTTATCCAACGAATATTGCTCCTCCCAAGGCGTCACCGCATTTCCCTCCCACAGTTCCACAACAGCATGGCACGCCTGTCTCCCACTCCCCATCTCCTTATGGCCAGTACATGCCGCCAGGAACTGGCGTGTCCTACCTCCCATCACAGACCTTCCAGCAAGGCGCTGCAGCTCCGCTGTCCGAGGGCTATAATCCGATGGCATACCCGATCCCCGCCTCCTCCATGTCTCCTCCCCCTGGCCAACCGTTCTACTCCCCAACACCTACACCGTTCTACACCAGCCCTACCCCACCCGTCCCTTCAAGTCAGTATATGCCTCAGGGCTACGTTCCCCCACCACCACCTCCCCGACCCCAGCAGACCACCTACGCACCCTCCACAGGACCATTCCCCTCCGGCCCCGGCGGCTACGCTCAGGCCAGACCATACGGTTCGAGTCAGCACCACAAGGTCCAATCGCAGTCATCTCCGCAATCAGGCCAACCCTCTTCCTCGTCCGCCGTGGATCCCTGGGCTGGTCTGAATGCCTGGAAATGAGTGTCTCTGCACCACTGCCTACCCCCGTTTACCCCCATCATGTCTGTGCTCAATTCGGATGCGCACGTTTCTTCTTCCCGGACTATGAAGAGTTATGATAGATTTACGTACGGATGTACCCGGTACCTTATATTGGTGCTCTTCATGTTTATGCTCATGTATGTTTTGCATTAAGGCGTTTTAATCAGTATGTTCTATCTCGTATTTTGAGTATTCCTTTTAGTTTTTTGGTATCTTTCTTCCTTTTAATTCTACCCTTTCATTTATTTTATAATATGCAACGAGCCCAGGCGACGAGTATCACCTTGGACTTAGATGGAGAGCATAGCGTCGATAAATCTGTATGGTTTGAGACTGCACCCTCGTAAAGTGCCCAGGCACTAGTCATGTACACACCGGAGAGCCAGAAAGATGATATAGATAAGAATGATAGGTTGAGATGCAAATTGACCAGAACTAAAATGGGGTATCATGAAAAAATAGGGGGGGCCATAAAAATGTGACTGGTGATAAAGCTTTCCCAAAAAAGCCAAACCGCCAGCCAAGATATTATACACAAGGGGGGACATTAAAAAAGGAAACACGTGGCGAGAGAAGAAGGCCACCCGAAACCAAAAGACGGAGGGAGATACAAAGCTTTTGGCTGTTTCCAAAGACTTCAGTCATAGCCATGGACTCAATAAGAGAAAAAAAAAGAATAGAGGTCATGGCTGGAACTTCAGTCGGAAATGTCGTCCCCGACCCTCTTCCCGGACTTTGTATAGAAATCGTGCGATCGCCTCTTGCTCGACGAGGCCGGCGCTGTTGAAGTGTTTGCGGACGGCGGTTGCGAGCTGGTTTTTGCTTACACGGTCTTGGCCGATGATCTGGTGTAATATGTCCTTTCCATCGTGTGAACTAGAGTCCTTTGAGCTAATGTGACGGTCTCCAGTGCCGGTGCCGTTGCGGCCATTTGTGTGGTGCAGCGAGGACCTCGACGAACTGTTTGTCTGGTGGGAGTCGTGTTTCGAGAGCTGTGCGCGCTGGGCCGCAATCGCTGTTGGTGACCGGAGACCTATCCCTCGTGAGAGTAGGTTATGTGCGTATTCGCTGGAGTAGGCACTGGGCGTGGTCAATTTGTAGGCGTGTCGGTAAGAGTGGAGGAACTCGAGAGGCATGTCAGACCAGGAGATCTAAGCGCAAAAAGTCTCCGTTAGCATGATCAGTAATTGCAATAGGATGAGCGAGGCTGATTTTCTGAAGAAATTGGAGTGCTGGGTTCATGGAAATTGGGGGTTTCAGTTCGTCCGACAACGTACTCTGGGGAGACTGTCCAGCTGGTCTCCTTGTGCAACATGGGCACTTGTGACGTTTGTGGTGACTTTGACTTCCCGAGAAATGCACATTGTCCCTACACCATTAGCACCTTTTCGCCCTTTAGCTGCCGTAGTTCTGATCTCTTTCGTTGTGGTGCTTGAAGCCTCAGACCGTGAGTCGTCCTGAACGGCTGCGGTTCGTTGGCGCGGGGGGGCCATAGCAAGTGCGGCGCTTTTGTAGAGCCGAGGTCGTCAGGGAAAGGGATAATCAAAGCCGTCACGGGTTCTATGGGGCAGTAAGGGTTCGATTGAGAGCGACAGCTACAATTGAAGCAGATGGCAAGCGAGTGTGGCATTCATTCCTGAAGCAAGCTTGAATGAGGAACTTTTTTGGCTTCGGCCCCAAGGCATTTCTAGGCGGTAAGACGCGGCAGAAGTCAGCGGGCGCGACATCATCATCACCCGATCCGGTAATATGACGAATGCCTGAAGCCGCATCTCGCGTGGCCTAATCAACATCTGTTTGCGCCCTTCAGTCACGGCTTATTGTGACAATCTCAACCTCAGGTTGCACATTGTCTAAGATGTAACGTGAAAAAAATTGAAATGTATGTATGATTGAGCGCTGGTGGCCCTTCACAGAAATGAAGCTGATAGATATGGTTGACAAAGCGGCTCAGGGACCAAGAAATGACTTATCTGCCAAAATGTGGAGTAAGAGCATCTTGTGAATAACCATTTCGGTCCCTTGCTTGGCTTCAAGTACCCTGTCTCTGAAGCTCATTGTTCGAACTGGACTGCCGGAGTGAGACAGCTTCTGAAGAGAACAAACGGGCTCCCGAGGCGTTCGTCCCTTCCTGTTAGAAACCTAGTATATCACGTGGAATGTCTCATTCTAAATGATGAACAATAAGGTGTCGGAATAACACACTCTCTTGGGATGAGACTATTTCCCACAGGTCCTCGAGGTTGTCACGCCATTTCATGGTTCAATGGACCCAACTGAAAATTTTCAGCTCACCGCTAGTAGCATCTCAGTCTCGCGATATCCACAAGAGACCCATCTCGAAGTCAGTCGATTTATTTCCAAGGTGAAAATTCTTCATTAGAGGCGGGCTGAAAAAAATGTCTCTCTCCGCGAGAAACTTGGAAGTTGGAACCCCATCTCCTACAATGGAGCACGCCTTCTGGAGACCCTATCCGGACGCCGAAGAGGCGACTTATCGAACTGTATAAATTTCCATTTACCGAGGTACAGCCGGTTACTCACTTGATATGCAGGAGATAGTTACACTATTTGCCCAAAGCGGCAATCCGAGCGTGAAGAACAATCACAAGCAGACCGTCAGGGATTCATGATTCTGGACCCCTCTAGCCTCTCACCCCCTGGTCGATGCTTTGTGATAACGCCGGCTGAGTTTCCCTCTCGAACGTGAGCTCAGGCCACCACCACGGGATTCGGGACAGGGTCGGCAGAGATTAGGGGTGGTTTCGGGACGGAGATACCGAGGAAATTCTGGCCGGGCCCGCGGCCTCTTCTCCCGCTCAGAGAAGGAGATGGAGATGGAGAAGGCGCCTTGTTACGGACATTGTCCGGAGGAGGCGAGAGAATTACCCCTCCTCACCGAGAAACCCAGTTCAGACCGCTTAGGTAAGGTCTTTGGGGAACCGCCAGTGAGCGGTGGCGGTCGTATCACGCCCCTGTCTTGCCCGATATTCTCCCGGAATTATCCGAGTCAATTGCTTTCTGCCTCTGCATCGAGCGGTCGAGATGCTCATGGATCGAAAAATGTTCCCCTACTAGGCTGTGCATCGACCCTTGAGTCTTGCAGTTTGATTAACAGAGAATTGACGGAAATTTTAGACTCACCATTGTTCTTACCTGCCACAACTACAATCTTCAAGTGTTGTTGAAGGAAAGGTGGTTACGTACCGTGATCCACGCTCCAGCCGCGGGAGATTGGCATCGCAAAACGCGGCCAGAGGCACGCCACTAAAGCAAAACCATGTCTCGACTCCTGGGCTAGTTGCAAATCCTAGCATGACGCCATCGCATCGCCTCTTTTTAGGCTCTTTCGGATTTTCCCACTTGAGGCTATAGCAGCGAAGTGCGGTCAATTTGGGCAATTTCCGTTCCCCTTACAATAAGGGCTTTGATGCCCCACACAGCATTCAGCTCCCCCCAAACAATCTTTAATATTCAATCGGTGTATCGGTCAATGGATTGCTGAATGTCAAGTGCATATATTATTACACAATTTGGAGCTCGAGCCGCGGATGAATGCAATTGGTGTAATAATTGCTCTGTTATGTCAGGCATGTGTTGCGGAGTATTGCCTGGGGAAGATAGCGTCGAAGCGTCGAGATGAGATCAGAGCATGTGAAAACACCTGCATCATGACTTTCACAAGCTCCAACCGATATTATTCCCGGAACTCAAGTCAATCCTCATAATAGCTCTGGCATTCAGGAGTGCAAAACGTCCACTTTCCCTTTTGAGTTGATTCAGGGGATATCGACATGGAGCTTTGGGTCAGGCGATCTCTTCATTGTTCAAGTTTCCAAGCTCTTCACGACCCCAGTCGTTAAGTGCATGGTGCATGCAGACTAGTACCTCACTAACAGCAACTAACTGGAGCTTCAGCAGGAACCTTGAAAGGCCAGAGAGATAGTTTCATTATGGAGGTCGATCAGCTTCTCTTGGGACTCATGACCATGTGCCCTAGAGTGCGGAGATAGATTCTCCAAGACAATTTCTCCGTGAGATTCTGGAGAACATTCTCCCAAGTCTACCAGTCATCGGATTGACTCCGGGGAATCTCCGGGGGAGAACATCTTCAGCCACAGTTGGACTGTGGCAAACCGAGGAACAAGTTTCGCTTTCTCGGGCCAACTGCCCGCGAAGAGTGCCATTTGAGGCGACGTGTCATTGAGACCTGCCAAGTCTCTGTATCGGCTCCGCATCTTCCGTCTAAGGAGTCTGTCGCGGACTTTGTCCGGGGTGATAATATCCGGGGGGCGAATTTGCTCATATCATGCGCATTATTGGTGCTCAGACATTTTAGAAAGTGGTATGAAAAAGGTTCCTCAAAGTTCACCTGCTAGCAGCAAACGGACGAACCTCGGAAGAAGTTCCGTGTTTCATCGTAGTCCTTGTCGCCGCGAATCAGCCTATTTTCACGGTCACTCTTATTAACCAGGATTGATTCCAGGGGCAGTGAGTTGACGAGGCCCAGAACACCTTCCCCTCCCTTCTAGACTCTCCCTGAAACCGGGATGCTGGAGAGCAGACAGGCCGCCAGAAGTTGAACAGCCTGAGGCGGACGTTGATCTGAGGTGACATTGTCGGCTATGAACTTGAAGTCAGCACAGGGAAATAACTATTTCCGCCAATCAGACCATCCACCCCAGATTTAATGACAGGTCAAGCTGGAGTAAGCCTCAGTCACCGTCCGGCGTCACGCCCAAGAGCGAAATTAACCGGCCCCAAATCCAATGATACTTTAGATAGGCACCCGTAGGCGGTGCTCCAAAATTCAAAAGCTCAGTCCGGCTGTATTCGCGGCCCCGCATTGAGAGTAGTATCGATAAGCTGAGGTTAGGCTAGTCCCGTCTCCAGGGCTGGGGGAACGGATTTCCCTTTGCGAACGAGTGATATCAGCATGATATAGAATCCCTGTCCTATTGGGCCAAAGCTTCCCCCGTCCCGTTCCAGAAGTTTGTGGATCCCCCGATCGCTGGTCTTGGTGCCTTGTGGAGAGCAGGGCCTTTTTTTTTTTTTCCTCTTCTTCTTTTGGCCATTTTTCCCTTTTGGCTTATTTTGGCGGTGCGTGGGCTTAGGAGATGGACGTGGGATTTGGGGGTAGTACTGACGGGAAAGTACGGTACTGTAAAATTTCTCACCTTATCCGGGGTTGAGCAGTCCGATTGCTCGGTTGATTTATTACCTTATCTTTTGAGATAATCTTGTTCCCCCCTCTTCAGGTTCACTCGGTTGAGCCATGCCGACGGTGATGGATATCCACGGAATATGGCGCAAGAGCTGAGCGATAAGGCCTCCAACTGACCCCCAGGAGCACCGTTGGAATCCCCCGAGAAGCGAGGAGCCAGCCTATGCCAGATTATTGGTTCGCAGCCAGATCCACGACTGTCAAAAATTTAGTGAGATTCAAAACGACGAATCTGAAGCTGGTCATGAGCAGGGGTCGCACGCTCTCCTTTCCCCGGATTTCTGCCCCCACTTGTCGCATCTACACTTAGCCGCCGATAATTTTCGATGGCCATTCGCCGAGTCGCCCAGCTTCGCTCTCATTCCTTGCCCTTCTTCGTTCTTCTGAAAGGATTGATAACAGGGTCGCATCAAAGCATAAAACACATCGGGCCACTGACTGACTGACTGCAGTGCTCGGGTGACTGACTGGCAGACTTGACTGGTTCCGTGAATCGTGACTGGATCATCCATCAGCTGAGATTAGTAGCCAGGGAGATAGGAAAAGAGGCGAGTATTGCGTATCTCGCTTGTTGACTTGCGACTAAGGTTGGCGCATAATACTCCGAACAAGACGGAGCAATGTCCCTTTCCCAGGGAAGTATGGATTGGGATGGGATTCATCATCGACGAGGTCTGTGAACGCCTCTTTGCATGTGAGAACTAATGGGAAAAGGATAATAACAGCGAAAGCTGGGGGCCGTCGGTCTGGCCTACTAAGACACAAACTCTTATCTCTCTCTTTCTCTTAACTTCCGCGGAATATATATATATATAAACTTTTGATCTAGATGCGTGTCATCCCTACCTTTCCTGGCGACCAAGCAAGCAAGACGCAACGCTTCTTTGACATGCATGTCAGCTACTGTGCTTTTCCAGAACGATCAGTCCTACCGCGAGTTGGATAGAAGTACGTACATACATCAAACAACACGGAGCGCCAATCCGCAGAAAACAGCTGCATGAGATGCGCACTCCCCGTCTCCGTCTCCCTCTCTGGATAAGGCGTCACACAAAAGGTACATACCTCCCTACCTCCGTAACCTGTTGGAAACAAAATGTAGCGGCTGCACAGAGTCCAATAAATATTTATAGGACTTCTAATAGTCACGCAGGCCAGGACCAGGCTAGGCTAGGCTAGGTGGGCGAGGAGGAACGGGCAACACCCCTGGTCCCCCTCAATATATATCTAGTTGTGTTTTAATAGATAATCAGTTCGTCTTTTTCCCCATTTCAAGGTTCTTCCATATCCATATTAATCCAATCTGCACTACCCTACCCTTGGCGAACCTGCATGCCACATTTACCCTCTCCTCATCCCCACCTCACCCTCCCACCCCCTCCCCAAAAGTCCAGTAGAAGGCCCATTCCCCATTCCCCATTCCCCATTCCCCATTCCCCATTCCAGTCCAGTCCAGTCCAGTCTAGTGGGTGGCCGGGACCCGCGCCCGGCCCCGGGGACCCCTGCTCTTGACGCTCGTGCATCGTACATCGCAATCGCACATTATTGCGCATCGCACAGGGAAAAAGCCAGTCTCGAACACCAGCTACTTACTGTGCACGTTCACTACTGGGAGAACGGGCCTCCTTGTGTAATGGCGGCTGAGAGCGGGTCTGGCAGCTGCTTTGGCTCGGTGTTTGGAACCCTTGGAAGTGCAGGGAAAGAAGAGGGGCTAGGGCGGGCCTGCGTGCGTGCGTGTGTGCGGGCGGCGGTGAAGGTAAGAAGACCTTTGTCTTGGATTACTGCGATTAGATTCATCGATTACGTTTCTTGGGTTTCTTGGTGGGATCCATGAGGGCAGGGGAGGAGAGGAGAGGAGAGGGAACGAGGCATAGAGGGGGGAAGTATTGATTGATTGGTGTTTGCCGTCGAAGATGAAACGGGAGGGATTGCATATTGCAGATTTATGGACTTGTCGTGAGATGAGAAGAGAAGGGAATGCCATGTATAGAATAGGATTGGATTGGGCGTCGGTCCGACTTGGAGCGCCGAGGGCGCGAGAAGGGATTATTGGCAGACGTTGAGTTTGAGAGCTTCAGTAGTTGCAGCGAGGATATCTCGCGAGAGAATCGACAAGAGAAAAAAGCAGAGTGAAGCGGGATGATCTGAATGGATGGGATACAGCCCTCGACTTTCGGATAACGAAAAAAGAAAAGACGAGTTCGGTGATGAGAATCAGAAATTAGCCGTCGCATCATCCCATCTTCTCTCGCTCGTACTCTTATCTCATCCGCGATCGGCGAGCCTAGGATCTTGATCTTCGCTTGCCGCATAGTGCCCCGGATGCTTGTTCGCTGAGGTTGAGGATTGCTCCATAGCTTCCGGGGATTGCGCCATCGAGCGAGATCGGGAGGGTGTTCGTTGGTCAAAGCTAGGCCAAACTCCAGTCGAAGCGATTTCGGATTCAGTGACTAAATCAGTGAGGCAGGCGATCACATCATCGCAGGTTGTTTCCCCGCAATTTAAATGATTTGCGGCGGAATAATTGCGGATAACTCTGCGGCGCCGCTTTCCGAGAGCAGATGAGGTCTCAGCCAAAAAAACAAAAAAAAACAGAGTAGGTAATTTATGGCGAGACCAGACCAGGGCATCACGGAATCATGGTATCATGCATGGCCTGATTCTGTTATCTAAGAGCTTTTCTGAGTCTGAGTCTGTTGTCACTGCCAGTTCTCAATCATGCGGAGTAATTGATCACGGAAATTCATTCTTCTTGCTTTCGCTTTTCTCCAGGTTGAAACCTTAAGAAAAGGTGGGGTCCGCTTATTCATGGGATCGATTGCTCCACGGAAAAATGTCGATACTCTCTCTGAAAAAGTTACAGTTGCCCGACTTCTTGGCTGAACGCTACAATGCGGTAATCTTCAGTATCTTGGAGTCTAGAGAGGAGAGGAGAAGGTTCAAGAAACATGGGGTTTGTTTCAATGTCGGGGTTTGGTCGCCGTTATTGGCGCCCGGGCCTGGACAGTGTTGCAGAGGGTACGTACTCGTACCTCTGTCTACTCTGACGATGACGACTCACGGTCGTAGGCCGAAGCGCTGTGTTACATGGTCATGGCTCCCAAGGCAAGGCCCCGACTGATCAGCGTAACAAGGGAGGCCTTTTATGAGACATTCTCAGAGTGGTCACAACTGACGATAGCGGCGGCCTCACCTGGCCTGACTTGATCATCATGACAGGATAAGATCGTTGGTGTTTTGTCACATCATCGTCGAGGCAATTGGCAAATCCAACGCACTACGTAGATCGCTGCGTGAAGTGCTCGAAAAGCCGTCCATACAAGCCCGTTCTAGAGTGGTGACCGGTGCATTTCTCCCTCGATTATTTTGCCTAAGCTATTGCGAAAACTGCCTGTTCTGAGTTGGTCCTTGGGAAAAATGGTAGAATTGTTCACGCTGCAAGATAATGCAGGGAGAGTTGTCGGGAATTGTTTCGGTGCTGGAAACCAATTAGAGAGAAGTGAGAACGCCAATCCAGATCTGCTTATCTCAAGCTTGTACTCAGACAGGACAAATCGCCCGTTTTCTTTTGAGTAATCATCATCGACCCCAACAGATAGGCTGTGCGAATCGACCATTCAAGCATCGTGATCAGAGCCCGTGATATCCTAGGCCCCCATATTCCAGTTCCAGCGGTAGTGGTACATATCGCCCAATTTTGAGGGGAAATTTCTGAAATGGACTCACCCCGCAATACCCGGCGGACCTGTGTTTGGTAGTCAAGTTTGGGGGCTCGCGATATTACCCGCGGTAAATACTCGGAGTGCGCGGACTGCGAGAAAGACTACTGAGAAACCCCCCTCCCAGGTTCGTTTCTTACCCCGGCTAGTCGTGTCGTTGGGTTGAGTAAAATAAATGACTGCGTGCCGCGTTCCGACTCCTGCCAGCGGTACCTGCGTACTGTCTCCATATTTGCGGTTCCACGATATCCAGCATGAGGGAACTTTGGGGCTGTGGGGTGAGATAGCGTACTCGCCAAGTGACTCTAACTCCCGACTGACGGCAGTCGGCCCGGCATCTCGCTTCATGGCTCATGGAGAAAATACCAAATCAGCTGAGGCGTTCCCCCACAGACAAATTTGCGGAACAATGACCTCTTTGGAAGACCTTGGTTTCTCGAGCGAGGCAGATCTGGGCAGTGTTGGGCACATGACCCCTACTATTGCGCGAGATAACGGAAGAATTCACCATGGCCGAGCGAGCAGGGCGAGAACCGATAAGGATTCGTCCACGATAAGGGCTCAGCTCCGTGCTGAATGTATGAGTCTGCGGAGGAATAATGCAGGAAGATGACAGCTGTCTAAGACAGCAACTGAACACCTGGGCGCAGGTTGCTGCTTCGCCTCAAAGTATCGCCCTGGCCGCGTCACGATAACTTATCTTATTTCCAGGCTACCGCGGCCAGCACTCAAGAGATACGAGCAGCCTCAGAGACCCTTTCGACTTATCACGACTCTATGCAGCCTGCTGATCATCCGAGTTTATCCTATCAGAACAGGCGGGATGACCACGATATCGCCCAAATTTGGTGGGATTGCGCTCCCTTCCCTTTCCGGTCTAACAGAGAGAGACCTGGGGAGTCGGGACTTTGCAAGAGCGGCGCTCTTTTAGCAGCGCTCGACTATCCCCACCTCAGGGTCAAGGTAAGCGTGGGCCTATCCGACTGCTGTTTGGCGCCTCGTGTAAGATTCGACAGCGCGTAAATAATGCAAACAATTTGTCTGTCAGATTAGGTTATAGCTTTACCCAAGATCGACTTTTCCAAGCGCTCCAACCCCATGATCCGCCGCCAGATTGTCTAATTTGCGTGTTGGCCTGAGTCGACATGGGTCCCCCCCTGGGGGTGGTTTGTGATCGACCACTAGGAAGAAGAGCTCAGGCGGCTTGGTGCAGATAGTCCAAGTCCTCGGATCGACCATCACTTGGTCAAAGTGCAAAAATTCAGGGTAATTAGGGGGTGTTTGGACGATCTCTCTCTCTCCCCCTTGCGTTGTGAGGGTTGTTTTTAGGTAAGCCGGTTGGAAGAGATAAAGCTCGACGGATCAAGAAGGGGAAGCGAGAGCTCGCGAAAGGGTCCTCGGGCGGAAAGCTGCAGCAGGCTGGCTGACTCGTTCGCTCTTATCCTCAGCTGCTGACTTGGCCTGACTTGGGCACACTATCATTGCCCACAGCACACCACGGACATCGCCGAGACTCAATTATCAAGAGCCGTCGCGCTTGTTTTCAGGGTGAAGAGGAATCTTTCAGCATACCAATGATGGAACAAAAGCGAACGAAAGCGGGAGGTGGACCTGGGCCGAGTGCGGAGGTCAATTTCCGAGTGGTCCCCTTGTTTTTCTCACCAAGGTCCTCCTTTTGGCTCTTCTTGGAAGGGATGCTATTCTTGTTAAGCCGAGAACTCGAATGAAACGGCTGAATCCCTGTCCTCGCCCCGGACCAGGTGTCCCGAGCTCGTCCAGTTGCGTTGATAGGAACGTCAATGGCGCCTATCTATCTTCAGGCTACCCCGGTTAATTGGAAGGGAACAGATTGCGCAGTGAACTGAGTTGAGGGACTGAGGCCGATAATTATGCGAAGCAGCCTAGTTCGGAGTCTCCAGACGGACATCCGCTTGACTTTCTGGTTCAAACGCCTATCGATGAAACCTTGTCCTTGTGACAAAACCGCCAATTGCGAATCCCGAGCAACTGCCGAGTTTGCAGCGTCGCTTTCCAGACCGCAACCTCAAAATCGAACCAATAAAGCCCTAGAGTCATGAGGCTGATGCAATCGTTGTGGTATGAACGTATTACTATTGAAGTTTTCACCCCGCAATCCCGCCTGGTTACCCGCCTGGGGCGTCATCCCGGTTTCTTTTCGTGCCCTCCAGCTCATGCGGCCATGATGAGTGATGAAGTATTGGATCTCATCATCGTATGACTCTGACATCGGCGCATCGCCCTGCCCCATTAACCCCCGTTTCAGAGATCCCATTGGGCTTGCATGACCGCCTTGTTGGGACATTCATTTTTGCTTCATCAACCAACCATCGACCGTGGATCGACAGGTCTCGACGAGGCTTTCTCCGAAAGTATCAATCCATGCTCCCCGTGGCGCCCCAGATAAGCTGGGGAAGGGCAAGTCGCACGGATTGGGCTGTCCATTAGTCTGTAACAGGAAGGATAACGTAAGAGAGAGAACAACAAATCATTCCCCATTTGACCCATTTCCGAGCATTTCAGACTGCCATATCTGTCTTCCAGCTCCGTCGAGTTCTCGCGCTCTCCATACTTCCCCTGGAAGCTGTATTACCCGACTCGGACGGGTGTTAAAAAACAGATCGTAATCATATCCTGCGTGCATGAGTGACCAATATTGCATAATCTTCTTGTCTATCAGGGTGACGATGACCACGGAAAGCCTCAGATGATGAAAGATTCACCATCACATGGCTCATACTTGAAATTCTGCAACCCGTCAAAACTATCGCGTAATTCCCTGTTGCTTTTCTACTTCCGACTGGAACAATCAGGGACAAGAGCTTGGCCACCGCCTTGGAAAAAAGAGTTGTAGATGATCCCATTCTAGGATTGTGTGATCTTCCGCGATTGCCGGTTCGGAAGTTGCGTTTGTTACCCACGTACAGCCGTACGCCCAGTACCACCCTGACAGTACGGGCCACGCACCGAGCTCCAGTCTCAGCCACTTCTGCAGTTCAGTTCACCCCGACGCCCACATTCTTTGACCTTCTTTCCCCTGTCCCTCCCTCTTCGCGGCCTCGCACCGCGACACGCAGCCAGACAGAAGACACCGCGTACGAGGCTTTGACGAGCGCAATCTGCCACCTTCTCAGCCAGGGCAGCGAAGTCAAAGATCGCAGGTTTAAGCAAAGGAAGAAAAAGAAAGGTGTTCACCCCACTAAAACCGGGCCGGGTTAATCTCCAAGCAAAGCAGCCGATCTGGTTTGAGCACGTTCTTTTTTTATTCCGTTTTTTCCTTTTTTTTTTTCTCCGCCCCCCTCTTTCCATTTATTATTTGGTAATTTTTCGTCTTTTTTTCTTTTTTGCCCCCCAATATCTTCATCCCCACACAAAGTACTGCAACTCTTTTTTTTTTTTTTTTTTTTTTTTTTTAAAAAAAATCTTTTTTTTCCATTTTCTTTTTCGCTCCTTGCTCCGATTCCGATAACCCCCTCTGTGACCTTCCCAATTCTTTCCTCCCCTCCCCCGAGCTCCGTTTCATTCTTCTTTCCCCCTCCATTCCGACACCTCATTCTTATATTCTCCTTCCCCCAGATTGTTCTCCAGATTTTTCTTACTCTCTCTTCCTCCTTCCGAACCTTCCCCTCGACTTCGCCTACCGCGAACTTGCACACATACTCGCATCCCGTCCGTCGACACCCGCGTACTACCCCAGCAAATCTCGTCAACCTGACATCGACACGCCCTTGATAAGGAAAGTCGGTTGTCTCTCACACCTGGAGTACATCATCTTACCTTCATCCGCCTAACCTTCCACCTCCAAACAAACGCCCGTCATTATCCTTGTAGGATTTTGATATCATCCGCCTCGACCAAAGGACTGGTCTAAGACGTCTTAGTGCGGCGATCGTCTCTTGCCGAGTTAGCCGCCTCCTGTCGACTACGAACTTTCTTCGCCTCGGCTCATCCTTCATCGCACCGATCGTGCGATTCACCCGCTTTCTAGCTCTGTCCCACACTGGTCCCCTCGGAGCGACGAAAGGACGAGCTTTCACATGCCACAATCAGCTTCGTCAGTGGATTTCTCCAATCTACTGAATCCTCAGAATAGCACGGCTTCTGCCCCTTCTACGTCGGTTGACGCCACCAACGTTACTTCTACAACCTCCAGTGCTCAGTCTAACACGATGGCGACCGGAGCCAGCTTATTACCTCCCATGATGAAGGGCGCGCGACCGGCCGCTGAAGAAGCCCGCCAGGACCTTCCCCGACCGTACAAGTGTCCTCTCTGCGAGCGTGCTTTCCACCGTCTGGAGCATCAGACAAGACACATCCGCACGCATACCGGAGAGAAGCCCCATGCTTGCCAGTTTCCTGGATGCACGAAACGCTTCAGTCGCTCAGATGAACTCACTCGTCACTCGCGTATTCACAACAACCCCAACTCAAGAAGAGGCAACAAGGCTCATCTTGCTGCCGCTGCGGCCGTTGCTGCTGCAGGCCAGGACAACAATGCGATGGTCAACAGCGCGGGCTCCATGATGCCGCCGCCCAGCAAGCCCATCACTCGATCTGCCCCTGTTTCTCAGGTCGGATCGCCCGACATTTCTCCTCCGCATTCGTTCTCCAACTACGCCAACCACATGCGCTCAAACCTCAGTCCTTACTCTCGGACCAGCGATCGCGCGTCATCTGGCATGGACATCAATCTGCTTGCTACGGCTGCATCCCAAGTTGAGCGTGATGAAACCTTTGGATTCCGCTCTGGCCAGCGCAACCACCACATGTTTGGCCCCCGCCATGCGAACAGAGGCCTTCCTTCTCTGTCCGCTTATGCGATCTCGCACAGCATGAGCCGCTCTCACTCGCACGAGGATGAGGATTCGTATGGATCGCACCGCGTTAAGCGCTCAAGGCCCAACTCGCCTAACTCTACTGCTCCTTCTTCCCCCACATTCTCACATGACTCGTTGTCTCCCACTCCCGACCACACACCTCTGGCTACTCCTGCCCACTCCCCGCGACTGAAGCCTATGTCCGCAAACGAACTGCATTTGCCTTCTATTCGCCATCTATCCCTTCATCACACCCCGGCGCTTGCACCGATGGAGCCTCAGCCCGACGGCCCTAACTATTACAGCCCAAATCAGTCTCACAACGGGCCCAGCATCAGCGATATTATGTCTCGACCTGAAGGTGCCCAGCGAAAACTCCCTATTCCACAGGTGCCTAAGGTGGCTGTCCAAGACATGTTAAATCCCAGTGGGTTCTCCTCAGTCTCGTCTTCGACCGCCAACTCAATAGCTGGCGGTGACCTGGCTGAGCGCTTCTAATTGGGCCTCGAGCAACTTTACATCCAAAATTCTGTGATTCATGCGCGCTACGAAAGATATAGACCACTTGTGCATTTATGGCTTGGCTTGGGCATCAAAGGTGTCGGTGAAAGGATTGTTTTTTTCTTGTGTGTTTGATTATACTCTTTTGCGAGGCGTCGCCACTTCATAGACGGATGGTTTTCATTCTTGAGTTCCGTTTTCTTTTTCTCTTCTCAACCCCAAACATTACCTATATTTTTTTTCTTGAGATCCTCTCCAATCGGATAAAGCTCTTCAGCTTTCTACTATGTTTTCTCACCGGAGGCTGCGCCCTCATAATAGCTACCAGACACATAGCAAACCAACGTGTCTCAAAACAGTTTCCTTTTACATTAGCTTTCGATTCTCCTATATATTATTAGATCAAATCAGAACACTGGCAAGCCTGTTATTTCAAGCAAGCAATGCTAGAACTTCCGGCATCATGCCACTTTTGTAAATCCTGCTTCACCCCGCATATACTTACCCCACTCCACATTCCACCTACGTAAGTACATTCCGAGATAATTCCGGTTTGAGAAACCTGGAATGCCTGAAGATCTTCAGAAGACAAAGTCACGATATGGCTTCGTCCAAGTGACCATGCTTGCCCGACTCTCCAGCTTGAGAAGCTACCTACCACAAGCCATTAGTTATTCTCACGCACGTAATGATTCAGCCTGGACATGGATCAGAAAATGCTTAGTACACAATTAGGCAGGGTTCTCGCCCTAGCTGCTACGTGGTTACTCTCACCTCACTGTCTGATACCTACCTAGGTACCTAATGACTCATACTCCTACCGTTAGGTTGCATTTCGTTCTTTTGCATACTCCAAAAATAATACATCGAGCACCAAAAAAGAAAAGTACCTACTTCAATAACCTGAGATATGACCTAGTCTAGAGACTCGGGTAGGTACGTAGGTACGTAGATGGCTATTTTCCCTTCTCCAAGCCTATCATTTTATGGATTTCAACCGCTGTACTCATTTAGGTATACACGTATGTATGTATTCATGTACCTGACACAACGGATTCTGCAGCCGGAGACTCCTCCTGTCCTGCCTGCATCATACTATCCAGGCCTGCCGTCACAGAAGATGCAGCGTGTGTCCGTTCTTTCCCTTAGGTCGACTCGTAACCGCCGTTTTATGCGTCTTGGTGGAGTACTTTGTATACGTGAGGAAGATATATGGTCACATCACAGATATAAGGCAAGACTACTATTACTTTTCAACCGGTTAAAAAAAAAAGTATAATATATGTCTGCCTATGAACCGGGCCGGTACGTACCTCAGTACACTTTCAGGTCGATCAGGGAACGATAAGCTGGATGCAGAATTCTCTTCCCAGACACTGGTGCTGCCGCAACCAAGTGTACTATTGCGTGGCTCGCTACATAATCCTTGCCAGCCGTCGTCCGTTTGGGCGAGCCAGTCATCTTCTATCTAGTATTTAGGGCTCCAGGGAAGAGTACGTAGTATCCCTTGAGCGTGTAACTGCGCCTGATTAGCGAGACGATGATTAACTGAATCTATTTACCCACCCATGGGACGGATTCTTGCCTGGCACCCTGTCTTGGGCTGTAGTGCTAAGTAAGTCGAGGCGTTGGCTGAGCTGTTTGATGGATCAGCCAAGGGCACTTCCACTTCGGGACGATGTACTTGAGTAAGGTTTTCTGATGATAAGGCCTTTTGGATAATTTGGTTTCTTTGATTTTCTAACATCCTGCCTGGATTTCTAGAAAACGAGGCGTGTTTGTATTTTATCTTTTTACTAGGAATCCTCACTACCAATGTGGTGTTGTGTGGCTTTGGAATCTACCATATATACGGGGGAATTCATGTATAGGCGTGTCGGATTAGAAGTAAATCTGCATATTGATTCTTAAAACCGTGCATAATAACTAATATTAATAAAGCCCCTTAAGTGGCTCTGTAGTATGTAGCATTAAGTAAAAAAAAAAAAAAAAAAAGGAAAAGAAGGGGAACTAAGACGTGTCGTCTCCTAGATGAGGACATTGAATCTAATCTCAAGGAGATAGACAACTCACCCTGAATGCCTCTCCTGATGTTCACGCCTCAGTTCAGATAGATCAACAACAGATGGCCCCTTTGACTCAGGAGCAGGGTCCTGCTCCGGCGGCATGGCCCCCAGCTCACCCCTCGCAATCAACCGACCACGAAGCTTCCTCATCTCCGCGTTGGGATCAGTAGCTGGCGGGTACCGGCCATTGAGGCAATCCCAGGCCGGCTGGAACTCGGGCCGGAGGCGCCTCACAACCATTTTGCTCTGGTCATTCGTCAGCTCAACTTCGCTCAGCGCTGCAAGCATGTAGCTGTAGACCAGCCCCAGGCACGCGTAGTGGCACGCGTTCCGGCAGAAGAAGAGAATGGCCGCTTCGATGAAGGAGTTTGGGTTTAGGATCTTTGTCGCGTGGAGGTCCAGCCATTGGTCTGCTACTGCACGGAGAGGTAAGTTGGGGTTAGTAGATAGAGTCAGATGGGGATCGTCCACTGGCGGAGCAGGGAGTTCGAAGTCCGGCAGCCACCAGAGGATATCCGACTTGCGGTAGAGGGACAGGTGTACTGACCTGAGCCGAGGTGCGTATGCCATGCTGGGACGGCATGGCGCCACAGCCTCTCGGGACCTCCAATACGCCTGCGTCTCACGTTGAGGTTGAGGCATTCGGGGTCGGCGCAAGCCCGGAAGTTCTTTCCGGTGAGGACTGCGTCCGCGGCGTGGAGGTGGCTGTCCATGATCACGAGTTCGACTTCTAGAGAGTCAGCCTCGACTCCGGCGAGGTTCATTGCGAGCCAGCTGTAGAGGACGCTGGGGATATTTCCCTTCTCAAGGATGCGTGCTTGGCTGGGTGGCAATCAATTTGGTGTTATTCTGAGCCATCGGCCTTTTATATCTAAATTTGGATGGCCTAGAAAGGACTCGTTTAAGAATGAAGATGGTCGTCGTCTGATCATCGATCTCTAGTTTTGGGTAGGCTAGAGAAGACTCAATGGGGTTGTTGATATCCTTATAACTGCCGATTGAGCCAGCAATGCCTTTTTCAACCTTTGCTTTCAGTCAAGCTGTAATGGCGGCTCTGTTCTCTTTGTCACGTAAATGCCTTTCAAGGCCCATGCTCCTGTCACGGGAATTCTGTATCCCAATAATTTGTCTGCTAGCTTGGTTGGTTAGCAATAATGTGCTCGGTTGGTTCCTATATTTCTCGTTCTTCGTCTTCTTTGCTGAGTATGCTCCACCTAGATTTCCTGCCCTGCCCTTTAGTTTTTCTAGGCTTTAGTGAAGGAACAAAGCTTCCTGACTAAAATCTGCTGCTCAACGATTTGTGAGCAACGTTTGCACGCTAGTTCTTCGGAGCAAGGAATGGGATTTCTGGGCCATAAACGCCAACATCTTCATACTAGGGTTCAAGAATCGTTGCACTGCGCTATGTGGTTAAGTAAGAAAAGTCATACCTGAGCATAACGCGAGGCAAATAGTTTAGATAGGGATTTTCGGAGGGAGCTTCTCCAGTAACTAACATTCGTTGATTTTTCTTCTTTTCTCCTTTTTTTGTTACAGCGAAACAGCACGACGGCTCCAAAACAGAATAATACATACAACTCTAAAGGATTTTGAACACAGACTAGCAGATAATTTCACCCGTTAAGGGCAGGGAAATGTGAAAAGTTCAGACTTACTAGTCTTCTTCTGCAGACCACTAGTCCGCACGCTCAGGTGGGAGGGACCCAAGTTCATTCCTCGCAATCAATCTCTGGCGAAGACACTTCATCTCAGCGAAGATGTTCATGTCCCCAAGTCGTCCATTGTAGCAATCCCACGCGAGACGAAAATCAGCTCGGAGGCATTTTTCGATTTGCCCGGGATCCCCGTCACCCAACTCCGAAATCACGAAGTTATATAGTATATCAAGGCGTTGATGATGGCGGGCGTTTCGACAGTATAGCAAAATCATAGCCTCGGTAAACGATTTCAGGTTCACGACCTTGATAGGATACGATCCCGACCACGGACCCGGGGCAGGCAATCTGTGGTTAGTTGAAAGCGTAAGATGGGATCATTCGCAGGTGGCGGACGAAGCTGAAAGTCTGGTAACCACCAGAGAAGCTCAGACTTGAGGAATAAAGACAGAAGATACTGGTTGGGATCCTGGTGGAAATGCGCGGCAGGGATAGGATGATCGCAGGTTTTGGCCCAACCAATCTTAACAGCCCTGCTGCGCTTTACTTTCAGTTCATCGCAAGCCGGGTTGGTGCATTGCTCTAACCCAGCATTAATCAACACAGGAATTGCGGACTGCACCTGAGCATCTGCTATCACAAGCTCGACTTTCTGCCATAGAGCCTAGTCAAAACGTTAATGGTGGGGAAAATCACTCACCCAAGGCTCAATGTCTACTCCAGCCAGGTTCATGGCTAGTAAGCCAAAAAGGATATTTGGAATTCTTGCTTCATCTAGAATTTGTGCTGCCTCAGATGCCAGTTTCTTAGTAAACTGGGCCATGTTGTACAGTGATAGTAGTAGACAGTCGATAGGCTGTTGATAAACTGTCGAGGACTTCCGTCTGATGAGTAGAGACTCGATGGGATTGTCGATGCTTTTTATACTTGAAGATCATAGAAGCTTGCACCAAAGGAATCAATGATGGGTCTTCTTAGACTCCAGCCGTCTTGTAATCTCGGTCTAACAACGGCTCTGTTCTCCTTGTTTTCTCTTTCGGCGGCTTCTCTTCAGGTGGGACAAGGCTAAAGGGCCTTTGACCGAGATATTCCAATCAAGTCAAAGGCGCAACAAGAACGAGCTTCGAGATGTTGGAGAGAAGAAGAAAGAGAACGAGGGCAACGCAAAAGAATCGCTCATTCAGAATAATTGGAAGATTTGGGAGAAGTGACCAGGGAACCAGCCGCAGGCAAAAAAATCCTACTAAGCGAAGACGGATTATACCGTCGTATCCATCTTGGAAGCATTCCGAAATCGAAGACCCGGCGGCGCAATTCGGTTTTCTGCTGCTCCATGTGGTATGGTTGAGGATGTTATAACAGTGGAGGTCAACCTGTGAAAGTGGGCCTTAATAATGGGCGATGTTATCGCGGACATCCCAATGCAGACTAGCATGGCTAACGCAAACAACGTTATAACCTCTTTGGGTGCGGGTAACACCATCATCTTTTAACTCCCTCCCCGCAACAGTTTCTTCGTGCTGCATGCTGCTCATTTTTGACCATGGCCACTGACTCGCTCATTCCCATCTCGTTCCTCGTAGTTGATGCAGCTGCCCGCCTCGATTAGGCATGTTTGCTAACGAGTCTGGTTTGGTCTCGGAAAGAAGAAAAAGCAAAGAAACGACAAGGCGGGTCGCGTGTATCTGCGTGCTGCGCAGCCAACGGCAGCATCAGTATAAGAAGGTAGTGAGCTGGCCCTTTCCTCCGCATCACCCTTCCTTCGGACTCTATCTCTGTTTTCAGTGGACTTGCCCCGCGGGGTCAAAACACTGATCATGATCGGGTCGCAACGATGGTTGGGGTCGCATTGATACTCGCCATCCACAGACTAAGCATCTGGAAGCAGGGTCGCTCGGCCAGTCTCACAAGTCGTATCGCGTCTTAGCGCTCGATCCCGGGTGCTTCCACCACCGACCAAGGGGATCTTCACCATCAGGAAACATGTCAACCAGATCTGGTAGAATGCGGAAAGACGAGGATTCGAGACTTTGTCACACATCAGGGCAGCGCATCGCCTCTCGAAAAATGCTGGGGCCCGACGAAGCAGCGGCCGTCCCGTCCTTGTCAACCGGTAGCACGTCCTCGGACTCAACACAATCGAGCTTCTATCTGAACACATTGTGGCCATCGGGAATTATCGGAAGTGGTATCCTTGAAGAAGATGGCACGGGAGCCCTTGTCGTACCTCCAAACCATGGACTCCAACGACCTACCCCTTCCCCTTCCCCATCGCCTTCCCCTCTTGCTCACCAACAACAAATATACATCTGTCTCTTCCACATCCTTGACTGCCACGACACATTTGAAGATACCGAAGAATGGAGGACACACGTCCTTAGCCATTTTCGAACGCATGAGCCGCCTAATACTGCACGGTGCCCTCTTTGCCCAGCGGAGAGGTTCAGCAGCACCCCGGGTCGAAGAGCGTGGGATCTCCTGCTGGACCATATGGATACAGTTCACTATCAGCAAGGGCAGACTCTCGCGGGGAGCCGACCCGACTTCGAATTAATGCGGTATCTCTATAACCTGAGAGTGATCAGTGTCGACCAATTCAAGGCGATGCAACTCGCACCACAACCATCTAGCCCAGCATATCACCGGCGCCAGGAACCGGTTCGCGCCAACGTCGGTTCATCGGATGAGCCATACTGCGTTCCCTATAGCCGACGACGCGAGGAACGAATGCGGGGACAACGAAGGGGCGTAAATGTCCCATAGGCAGGTACGTAAACTGCGGTAGGATATTGTTTCCGCCCTGTGTCTGCCATCAGTTTCTTCATCTTTTGTATAAAATTTGCCTTCGGGGGTTCCTCCACACCTACATAGGTAGGAACCCTCGCATTCTCCGAACGAACAAAAGCTTGTCAACCAAGCAGGCTGTATGCGTTGTATGAATTGACGAACCTATCTCATTATGTTATGTTTATGAATTTGATGCCTGTATTATGACGAAGATCATTGGTGTTCTGAAGGGGTGACGAGCGCATGTCGATGTCGACACAAAGATTTTATGCTTGGAAGACGGGCGGGATACGCCTTTAATATCCCGGTTCGCCGTATCATTGGAATTGTTTGATGTCAGTCTGAGTGATGAGAGCTATGACAGACCGATCTTTCGTGGGGTGTGGTCTGTAGTCCCGCTTGCATCGAGCTGCGGCTGGCGCTGAGAGGAATGTGAGACATCAGATTTATTGGATGACGGCAATCGGTCGGTTCAACGATATACAGAATATAGTATAGACTGAATGCAATCTTCTCAAGTTTGAAATTGCCCACAGTATGCTGACTTCGAGGATCTAGAAGAAAAAGGGGGATGAGAAAGGAGGAGCGACAATATATACTGCGGATCAGCTGGCTTCTGCTTTGCTCCGGAAAACTACCACAATCCTTTGGAAGCTGATCATTCTTGACCGGTCATGCCAGAAGTTAAGATCGCATTAATACGGCCCCTCCAAATTAGTTTCAAGAAAAGGAGAACTTTGAGTTACATACCAAAAATGAGTTTCAAGTAGATACAGTGGACAATGGGCCAAGCAAGCCAGACAAACAAGGCAAACACTTTCGGTCCACATCCGGAGTTGCAAAAGCATCCCGCCGCTCCAACAGCTTCATCTTGGGGTTCTTGGTTTGAAGGTACAAGCACTTGGAGCTGGGATATTTGTCGCTGATTGAGAGAGTCCAAGAATTTATTCTTCATCATTTATATTACCTAGTCAACGATTTAATTGGCTCTATCTAGCTGAGCCTACCAAACACCGACCTTTTCCCCCTTCCGACCTTGCATCTCCCCCGCGCCCCGATCCCCGAAAATTGCTGCCAGCTCCATCGACGCAATGGAGCGATTATCGATCAATGACCCTCCTGCGGCTGGCCAACATGGAAACCAGACTCAGGGATTTCAACAACAGAGCAACAACATGCTAGGGCCGATGACACACGGGCCGCCGCAATTACCACCGCAGATGTTCACCACCGCAGCGCAGTTGCTCGACCTCACAGACAGTGCGTTTTCCTGGTACACGGGAATGTGCGCCCGCGACTGACCTCGTCCAGAAAAGCTAGTTCTGGTATTGCGGGATGGAAGAAAGTTGATCGGAGTTTTGAGAACATGGGACCAATTCGGTATGACGTGCGCGAATGCGCTCGGTTGGTTGGCTCTTCGACGGACACATCGTAGCTAACCCTTGACCGTCTTTGGTCGTCATAGCGAACCTTGTCCTCCAAGATACGATAGAGCGGTTGTATGCGGGGAACCTGTATACGGAAATCCCACGGGGGGTGTTCCTTGTGCGTGGAGAGAATGTGCTACTTCTTGGTGAAATTGTATGGCTACCCGTGGGTCTCTTCGTTATAAGGACTAGCATACTAACCTGCGCCCTTCTATAGGATCTGGACACGGAAGACGATATTCCCACGCACTTGACGAAAGCGCCGTTCAAGGAAGTTTTCGAGCTGAAGAAGAAAGAGGACAACGAGCGGAAATCCAAAGATAAGAAGACGAACAACAAGCTACAAGGCCTTGGCTTTGAGGCGGAACATAGCGGGGAGATCCTGTTTTAGACTATGTCGCATTGAATACTATTTCTTCCGCCAACGATTGCTCGTCGGCCTGTACGTGCTCCCTCGAAAAACTGCCGCAGACCTTGGCTCAAGGCTGCAATTTGGGGGTTGATAGGTGTTGATGCCTACCAGTGGGCGGAGATGGCATATTTGGGCGCTGTGAAGGGCCAGGCGATGGCAGTTCTGATCGCTTCCGATGCAGTGTGTAGCCACTGCTTCGCTGGACATCACAGTCCGGTCTTCTGAGTCGCATTGGCGGGACCTCGGATCATACGATGGAATGATATATGGGGCCTACTGGGAAGTCGGAGGAGGAGATGCAGCCGTACGGATACGGCCTGTGGGCATGTGCGATAGTGCTCTACATGACTCGATTTAGAGGTCTTGTGTATTTGAGGCATGAATGGCGGTGTTGGTGAATTGGTGCCTTAGTGCCTGATCATCAGTCCATGCCATCTTTTTTTATTTTTTTTCTTTTTAACAAGTTCAATCCCACCGTTTCCTTACTCATTGTCTCCTAGAAGGAAAACAACGTAAACAAATCAATGCTTGTAGAGATCTGATGGAGCCTGGTCGTGGCCCACTGCTATCTGCTATCGATTACCGCCGCCAAGGATCCCGTACCTTTTTTTTTTTTTTCGCAGACGGACCACAAAAAAGTCTCCGCAGCTTTGCAAACTCCTTCTCCTCACTTTTTTATCCCACTCTCAACTCCAGATCTTTTGGAACTGACTTCTCAATTTGCCTGTCGGTCGATCCTTTCACCATGGCGACCCTGGCCGAGAAGCTCGAGAAGATCAAGTCTCCCAAGTTGCAGAACCAGCACCATGTTAGTTTTCTTGAGCCCGCACAACTCTTTTCGCTGCTAACGACGCTTTGCAGACTGCTGTGGTGCTGTCTGCTGTCGAAGACACGCTCCGGGACCAGAAAGCAGATTTCTCAGCGACTGCCTATTTCGCCGCGCTTCTAGCCCTCCTCTCACAGTCACTTTCCGCCTCCCAAGGCATCGTCAACAAGGATCTAGCGACATCAGTTGTCTATCTTCTCGATATCACCACCGCCTATGTCCCTGCCCCAATACTCCGCTCGAAATTCTCTCAAATCCTCACGAACCTCGCGCCTGCGCTCTCACTCCCCGAAGTCGAAGCCCCGCTTCTCCGCCCGTCTATTGGCTGCCTCGAGTCGCTGCTGATTGCCCAGGATGTCCCGGCTTGGAATCTCCCACACACTCAGATTGGACCCCGGCGGGCTATCGCAGGGCTGCTCAGTCTTTCCGTGGACCACCGCCCCAAGGTGCGCAAGCGGGCACAGGATGCTTTGGTGAAGGTTATCCAGTCGCCCCCGCCTAGCCCCTCCCTCGATCACCCCGCCGCCGATATGTGCGCAGAGACTGCGATGCGAACCCTGGGCGATAGCATTAGTGCGGCCTCAAAACAGAAGCGTGGGCGCAATGATCCTCAGAATCGTGATAACGCCGACCCGTTGGTGATTCACTCTCTGCAGCTTGTCAAGACGGTTGCGGTTGCGTCGAACGGGTGGCCGACCAAGAAGATTGAGCCGCTGTGTGAGCTGCTGATGAACGCGTCGAGGTCGACCAACGAGTATATCACTATGGGCGCTTTCGAAGTCTTTGAGGTCATTTTCTCCAGCATGGCCAACGAATTCTCTTCATCGAAGTTGCCCCGCCTGCTCGAAGCAATCTCGGAACTGAAGCCCGCGCAGAACGATTCGCAACTCCTTCCGCCGTGGATAGCCGTTCTCTCTCGTGGTTATGACGTTTCTGCTCAGATTAGCCCTGAGGATACATTCGAGAAACTCCCCGATCTATTCAACATGATTTCTAGCTATCTTGCGTCTCCATCGAGCAACATCCGAGTGTCTGCGTCCGAGTGCCTGGTATCTTTTGTCGCCAACTGTATCCCAGATAATGTCATTATTGAGCCCTCTGTTTACGACGAGAAGACTCTTGAGAAGCTTGCCAAGGCTACAAAAGATCTCCTTTCGGTCAAATATCAAGCCGCCTGGATGGAAGTGTTCAACGTCTGCGCCGCCATGTTCGAGAGCTTCAAGTGGCGATCTAGCCCGTTCCTAGACGACGTCGTCCGGACTGTTGGAGAATTACGTGGAAACGAGGCGTTCCAGGGAAAGAAGGAGGCGGACAACGTTCTTGGTGCCGCCATCGAAGCAATGGGGCCTGCAGCTGTTCTCGAGATCTTGCCATTGAACCTTATCCAGCAGAAAGCCGGTCAGCCTGGCCGTGTCTGGTTCCTGCCGATCCTTCGTGACAGTGTCACTAACACGAATCTGGGCCATTTCCGCTCTGAATTTGTCCCTCTCAGCGAGGCTCTGTACCAGAAGGTAGTGGAGTACGCATCTGCGGAGAAGTCCGTCGAGGTGAAGATCTTCGAAACACTTGTCCAGCAAACCTGGGCTACCCTCCCAGGCTACTGCGAACTTCCACTCGACTTGGTTGAGTCGTTTGACCAGAGCTTCGCTGAGCTCCTCTCTAACATTCTCTACAAACAGACTGACTTGCGAGTTGACGTTTGCAAGGCACTACAGAACTTGGTCGAGTCGAACCAAGCTATACTGTCTGTTGAGAAGGAGGGTGACGACCTGATTTTGCAGCGTAGAATCACCAAGGAA
Source organism: Penicillium sp. S1316 (assembly GCA_023627405.1). Classification (NCBI taxonomy): domain Eukaryota; kingdom Fungi; phylum Ascomycota; class Eurotiomycetes; order Eurotiales; family Aspergillaceae; genus Penicillium; species Penicillium sp. S1316. The sequence continues at coordinate 123,820 of JAMAHF010000041.1, read as the reverse complement.
GCCGCTAGAAAGAACATTGACCACCTTGCTGGGTTTGCTAGCAATCTTCTTGCGGTTCTGTTCAACGTGTATAGCCAGACGCTCCCTCATTACCGAGGCTACATTCTTCAGTGCATCAGCGCATACCTGAGCATTACACCCGAGAAGGTCAGTGCCATTTTTTATCTCATAGTGCAACGCCAGACTAATAGTACCCAGGAACTGAATGAGACGTTTGAACGCGTGACCACCATGCTTGAGTCCTCTGTGACCTCGGAGCAGGAAGCAGCCAAGCAAGGCAACCAGCCGACACACTCCGGCGACAAGATGCCGCCGACCTCTCACACACTTATCGACCTGGTCATTGCGATGTCGATCTACCTGCCCCGCACAAGCTTCGCTAGTCTCTTCGCCATGGCTGCAGCCATTCTGAACGGAGGCACTAACGACCAGCAGTTAATAAAGAAAGCCTACAAACTTATTCCCCGCCTGGCCTCAACTGAGACAGGAGCTGCGGCGTTGAAGGAGCGGAACGCAGAGCTGCAGACCCTCATGCTCGCTACATCTGACAAGACGCCCGCTTCTGCTCGCCGAGACCGCATGCTTGCCATTCACGAACTCGTCACATACCTACCGACTTCCGACCTCCACTTCATCCCTTCTATTCTTTCTGAGGTTGTCCTGGGCTGTAAAGAGAGCAACGAGAAAGCTCGCACTGCCTCGTTCGACATGCTCATTCACCTCGCCAAGCGAACAAACGATGCTGAGCTGAACCCGCCTGGCACCAAGATCAAGAACTCGCTCGTCCCTCACATGCCTGACAACGCACCCGACGCTCCTGCCACAATTGAGGAGTTTTTCACCATGGTGTCTGCCGGTCTGGCTGGTAGTTCGCCACACATGGTTGCCGCTTCGGTGACTGCACTGTCGCGGCTTTTCTTCGACTTCCACAAGGACATCCAGCCCGCGATGCGAGTGGATCTGGTCCAAACTGTGGAGTTATTCCTTACCAGCAACAACCGAGAAATCGTCCGATCCGTGCTTGGTTTCGTCAAGGTTGCCGTTGTTGTTCTCCCTGATGACGCCTTGCGTCCTCGCCTCAACACCCTCGTGCCAAATTTGATGGTATGGAGCAAGGAACACAAGGGCCGTCTGAAGAGTAAGGTGAAGGGCATTCTCGACCGACTCATCCGCCGCTTCGGCGCCGCACCACTAGAAGAACTCGTCGGCGAAGCCGACCGGAAGCTAGTAGTCAACATCCGCAAACTGCGTGAGCGCCGCAAGAAGAAGAAGAAGGAGGGCGAGCAAGGTGACGAAGACGACGAAGGCGAGGACGCTGCCCCGGCAGCCGATAAGCCCAGCAAGTCCTTCGGCAACGCCTTTGACAAAGCCGTGTACGACTCGGACTTCTCCGACTCCGACTCCGATGCCAGCGAAATCAGCGTCGATGAAGATGGCACCACTCACGCACACCACAGCAAGGGCCGCAAGGCCAACAAGAAGGGCAAGCAGAGCGAGCAGTACATTCGCGAACTCTCCCCCGAGGATAACCCGCTCGACCTTCTCGCCCCCGACGCCCTCGCCAACATTTCCACCACGAAGCCCAGCGTGCGATTCCTCAACACGGGCCCTGGCTCGCGACGGAAGCGATCTGCCAAGGTTGGTCCTGATGGCCGTCTGGTGCTAGGCGACGACGGCGAGGATGTAGATATGGCGGGTGGCCTTGGCGACGAAAACGCTGGCGATAGCGGCATCAACGCGTACGTCCAGGCCGTCAGCGGACCCGATGCGATCCGCCGCGGCCAGCGCGGAAAGATCAAGATGGCGCAGGCGCAGAAGAAGAAGGGGCACCGCGGCGATGAGATGGACGTGGACGGCGACGATAATCGTAACAACGATAACAACACCACCGCCGGCGGTGGCCAGCAGTCCTCTTCAAACAGACGAGGAGGGCCCAACCAGCCTGGCCGTCGCGGTCTGGGTATGCCGAAGACTCACGGGCCTAGCGGGATCCAGAAGAGGAGGAATATCCGGGGGAAGCAGAGTGGACGAGGAGGGATTCGTGTTGGAAGGGGGCGCAGGTAATCTATCTGGACATCACTGATGCCAGTCAGGCTAAAAACTACTACTGCTACTACTTACTACCTATCTACTAACGCTCGAGACGAGACGACCCAAAATTTCTACGGCTAGAAAATTATGAACATGCATTTCTTATTATTCTCACATGTTCGTGTTCGGAGCTTAGATATGTTTATTATTTTTTTTTTTTTTTCCTGGAACGGTATTCTATACCCTGTCTTTCTGCAGCTCAGTTCGATCAATGCATTCTATTTTTAAAACCTTGATCCCACTCTTTAGTATATACACTCTCTAGCTGTAGATCTATACTCGAACCTTGCATGCTATAGTACCGACTTATTAGATTTCTCCAAACTAGCCCGCTAGTGCTATGTATGTATTGTAGGTATCTCCGTACCTGCCGAATTCATGACTCCTATCATGGGTCACCACCAACAACAAGAACAACAATGCCCTTTCCCCTCCTGCGCCCCAAAAACCAGGCATCACTATGTCTTCCGCTTCTATCCCACGCTCCCCCGGCGCGTCTCGTCCCTCACCATATCATCATCCCCGACCACCGTCCTCATTATCATCAACCCAGCCAACAAGATTTCTACAACACAGCGCTAAGCTTGAGCCCAGATCGACCACTAACGGACAGTGTATGGAAAGAAAAGGGCATTCAAGTCGGTTGGACAAGAACAGCAAGGGAAGTGATTAGCCTACCCTGAGCCTATCCGGAAAGAACAAGCCATCGCTACGGGTCTTTTGTTTGCTCTCTATTTATCCCCTCAGTCCTAATAAAAACGAGAGCAAACACATTTCTTTGGAAGATATACAAGAACCCGTGGTTCTTACCTGTGTTTATCAAAGCCTTTCTCTCCAACAATGGTATTGCCCTTTGTTTTGGTCCGCAAAATTCCTTTGATGCCGGCTAATCTATCATTTTCATCAATACTATAAGTAGTATTGTACCGTCCTTCGTCTGCTATGCTGCAAACCAGTGCCTTTGTACCGCCATACACGGATACAAAGCAACTATACTCATACCCTATCCTACAATATCAGTGGAATAACCATCAAAATGCCGTGCGAGGACCTCTCCAAGCTCTGCCCCGACTGCCTCAACCGCGCATTCGTGCTCAGCGACCCCATCAGCCGCGAGTACATCCCCGTGAACTCGCTGCGCGTGCCCAAAGCGACCATGCCGGTCCGCTTCGACGCCGAGATGACGGCAACAGACACCTTCGACATCCGCGTCGCCGGGGAGGTAATCGGCCGCCAACTAGCCGCAAAGCTCGAACCGTACCTCAAGGTTGGCCGCTCGAGCAAGATCCGCCGCTTCCACATGTGGATCCGCTTGACGAAGGCCGACGCAGAGCGCGCAACAAGCGCGCAAAAAAGCTCCCGCGTGCTCATCAGCCTGCTCTTCGATTTGCAGCCGACGGAGCAGCGCTCGTACGAGAATCTCGCCGAGAATCTTGCGCTGAATATTCCGACGACGTTCAGAGACGCGAGTCGCGGGTTCGAGCTCGCTGTCGGTGCGTGGGCGTCCAAGACAGTGAATGCAGTTGACCATGACCATCCGTCGGCTTTTCGGCTCAGGTGGTTTAGCGATCTGCATTCGGGCCAGCCGGACTGTGTGCCGTACATGATCTGGAGTAATTTTCCGCCGCTCAAGTATGGCGAGTATAGGCCTGCGAGGGTGATTGAGCTGCCATGGTTTATTTATAGGGAGGAGCATCCGACGACCACGACGCGGAAACCCGCTGGGGCTGCTTGAGTTGTTTATTTTTTTGGTTGGTAAGTTGGGTTTGTTTTGTTAGTTCTGTATTGATTGATCTCAACATGTCTTAGGGCTTGTTGGATAGTAAGGAGGGGAGGACTGACACCTCTTGATGTTTTGCGGTAAGCACTGTTCCAATACAATTTTATTCTTCCATTTCAATATAACTGCAGTCCATGCAAGGGTAACTTCGTCTAACCCACAATAGAATACACGGTTAGCATATGATTTACTTGAGTAAGAGCGCTTGTTGGTCTAGATCAACGCCTGACCACGCTCCTAAGCAGTTTTGGTTTCGGCAGCTGAGGATAAGTAAAGCTATAGACGCACTTTAAAAGAACGTTCGACTTTCGACGATCGCGCTACTACCTCAGGCTGCTACTGATAGGTTTGGCTGTTTCTCATGTCGGCTGAAGAGGGGTCCATTGACGGGGAAAGGAGTGATGGACTGCAGCAGTTCCCCCAAAACAGCGAGCGCCACGTATGTCCTGTGGATCATCTACTCAACCCGCCGAGGCCATGCAATTCATTTAACCAAACCCCTCTATGTCCCCAGTGCCCTCTTCTTGAGCGCATCTAGACTGGCAGATATCTTATTCTACACCCTATCGTCGAAAACGATATATGATAGAATTGATACAAGCATTGCCTTCTACAACTTTTGCGGCCAGATGGCCTACTCTTGCCTCAGCCAAGGGACGAGAAGTTCTTTGATTGCTACGGGTAGGATGAGGCGTGCAGTATAGCAGATAGCGATCCCAGCCATCAAGTAGCCCGACATGGCTTGAAAGGGGTGTCCAACTCTCCGAATGAGTCGCCCTACGGCCAGAGGCCGTTCCAAAGGTAAATGAAGAAGCTGGAGAATTCAATGGGCATGCATGTCACTTCTGAGACAACTTATCCCTCCGTAACACCCCTCATCTTGACGGAGCTGCTCGCGACGGAGGTATTCCGCCTCTGCAATCCAGGTTGCTCACCAATCACTATGAGAAATATTAGGCTGCATGGTGTAGTTTACCCAGACATGATTTTCAAATCTGCATACATATGAAGGCTGCCTACGCGCTTTATTGTGGATAGGTACATTGAGGAATGGATAGCCGATTCTGCGACCATGGACATAAACCCCAGTGTCCAGTACATCTCTTTCTGTGGGACTGTGTGCCTAGCGATTCAAGCCGATAATGTTGAGCAATCCATGGGTCCTCTTTTCAGCTTGCCCATACACAGCTCAAGCTTAAGATATAAATATATATATATATATACGGGAGAGGCACTCCCCATCAAGCCAATAGAAATATTCTCCCAGTGCAGCGGTCTGCACCAGTGCGTGTTCCACTGTTTATTCTCCGGGATCCCTACATATACAGCGACACCGCGCGAATTGGGAATATGATGACTAGCCTTTTCATTTTTTTAGATAATATGTGGTCCACGGCCGAAATTCCACAGTTTGATATTCCCACTCTCTGTAAAGCTTGGGTTGTCGTTAACAACGGGTCTGGCTTTCATATTGAGGGGTTGATGGTGCCGGCACCTGAACCTGGTGAGTATTTCTGTGCATATCTTCATCTTCAAAGATTGATAGGAACACTGGGCATGTTCTATTAGGACCCGATGATATCTGGCTTCGACTCGATGCTACCGACATCCACATCATGAAAGGCGATTTTGTTGTGCTACCAAAGTCGACATTCGGCGTGCGATCTCCAGGCCACGAAGGCACCGATGTCATTATGGCATCTCTCTAGGGGGCCACAGCGGATAAAAAAAAAGATTTACAAATGTGGCTACTAGGTGGAAAGTGACTAGCCAATGGTTTTGTTAATCTCACAGGGAGCGACATATGAGGAAACAAGAGGAGAGAGGACAGTTTTCAGTTAAAATGATTGGCAGTCCTGTCTCGCGGACACAGGCCAACATCTCAACAGATGTGAGGCTACAATAATATTTCTCGATGCTGCATCCTAGTAGGCGACGGCCGTCAAGACACCTACCAACACCGCGAAGGCTAGAGAGCTATCAAATTTGCTGCTCTCCCCAGTGAATGGAGTTGAGCTTGGCTGCGACCCATTTTGTGCAGTACCAGTCGCGGGCCCATCGACAGGGAACGTCGAATTGCACCCCATGTCGTACCCGGAGGGACGTGCCAGGTTCGCTCCCGTCTGGTTGTTATACGCCAGCCTAACCAAAGTATCCTCCGCTGGATTGTACAGCGGCCATCCGTCTTCGTAGCTCCGCAGTCCTTCCCTGGGGTCCTTCGCAAAGGCTGCCCAGGCTCCCCTGATATACCTACCAGTAGAGATCTGTTCAGGAGTCCGATCCGGAATTCCAGGACCCCGTGGAATGTAATCGAAGACTGCAAGCACATCGATGGTATGCCAAGCTCGAGAGTCTGGGTAGGTCGAGAGCTGCATATCAGGCCAGACACCAAAGTAACGATATCTCCACGTAGGAACATCATGTGAGATGCTAATGTTGCCCCTCTCAGGAACATAGCACATGAAATACTCGTTGACATTATCCCAGTACACCTGTGAATGGGACACAGCGCTAGGATCCGCCAAACCGATGGCGATGGTAAGGCCAGGTTCATAATCCACAGTGCCCAACAAAAGAGGGACTTTGGAGAAGTTGCCTGTTTTGGTGCGTTCTTCAATATCAGAGAACATGGTGATTTCATCCGCAACGGGACCGAATGTCAGATTGGACGCTCCAGCAAAGCCTGGGACATATGCGAGTATGTCTTCCATATCTTTAGTCCGCATGCACTTTACAACTTCCTCATGGTCAGAGGAAGCGTCGCCGCAGCCTAGACCCTCGGAGACAAAGAACCAGCTGTTTTCCACAGCTTGGCCATCTTGAGTGGACGGGTCTTCATGGGTAATGCTTCCCGATTGCTGGATCAGTCCGGCAATAATGGGATCTTCTTTCCATGCGTAGGCGTAGTATTCAAGAGAGGCACTGCCTGCTGATTGACCAAACATGGTGATTCGAGATGGATCTCCGCCGAACACAGCAATATTATCACGAGTCCATTCAACAGCGAGTCTTTGATCAAGGAGCCCCAGATTTGCGTTCCCCTCTGTAGGGTTGCCAGGGAAACCGAATATATTGACGCGGTAACTTGATTGTCAACTCCATGGACACCTCTCATGAGAGTGGGAGTGGCTTACTTGATAGTCACAATAATAATATCTTCTTGCTCAGCGAAGTACTGGCCATCATAGAATGGTACCGCTGCGCTTCCGACGGAGAACCCCCCTCCAAAGATCCACAATAGCACTGCTTTGTTCTCTTCCCCACCGGATGGCACCCAGATGTTCAACGTCAGGCAGTCCTCACTCAAAGGGAGCTCTGATTGACCGATAATCGTTAGGATGTTTGCACCAGGGACTGTAATGTTCCCCCTGGCTTGTACCGGGGGTGATGAAGTAGCTGGGCAAGTGAAGCCGTACTTGGTGCCGTTGATGTATCCATTACCCTTGTATGGTTGTGGTGGCGCAAATCTCAACTCTCCAACTGGCGGCTGGGCAAATGGAATACCGAGATACTCAGAAACTCCAGTGGTATTAGGAGCTGGGTGGCCAGAGACCATGCCACTAGTGGTGTTGACCGTTGGAAACATGAAGTCATCTTGTCTTGGATACAGGATGTGTTCCGCTGCAAGAGCGTAACTTATAAAGGCGATTCCGAGAGTAGTTGGCTTCATTGTCGCGGTGCAGGATTGGGACAAGACCCTGAGAGTCAACAGACGGTAATGGAAACTGAAATTGGGCTGGACGGCTGTCCTTCAAGGTAGTGATCTTCCTTCTCAAGGAACAACCACTACCCCAGAAAAGTGGAGAAAGCTCATTCAAACCCTACCCCAATCTCATATTTAAGAGACGGTTATGGGCCACCTCAAAGTTGCCGGTTGGTGAAGAACGATGTGGTTCTTGAAAGTACGTGGTCGGAAGGTTTCCGCCGTATCCTGGATTCCTCGTGGAGTAAACATCTTTCATGTCAAAGCTAGGGGTCCGAGAATTAGCCGAGAATATATTAATTAGTGAGCTCCTGTTGACAGAACTTAGATTGCATTTGTAATGCGGAACTGTGACATGCTGCTCGCGCGAGATATAATGTCGGAATCTTTCCGTCATAATACGCACTTCCCCATGGGGTACTCCATACAAGTGGTTTATTTCGAAAGCGTGGAGCTAACCCCGCTAAAAAATCGCCTAAACTTTGTATAAATAAGCCAAAGTGAATTTGAATGCGGAATTGTGACAGCAGTTCCTCATCCAAAGATACCCTGGTCAGAAAGTTTCCAGTATGCAGCGTATTAAGCGAGCCAGTCGAAAAGCTTATCAGTTGTGAGAAATTCCAGAAATGGTACCTTCTGAGAGGCCAGACATTGGAGGATAATATGAAATCCGGCAATTGGAACAGGTTGTGCGTTGCTCTGCCCGGGCTATTATGTGTGTACTGGGCTCGAGTCTGGAACGTCCACAACCACCCCACCCACCTCCACACAGAGTCCCGGGACTCTTGATATTACTTTTCAAACAACTTTAATGGAGAAACTTTGGGGTTAGAAGAATCGTACGTTGGCCCTAGCAATCTTTTATTCAATTTCTGAATACAACAGGTCTCTCTTGCCTAGGCCGCTCCTGCTAGCGCCTCCTGTCAAAGACGTGAAGTTAACATTGTAGAAAGTAGTGAAGAAATAGTTGGCCCTGTTTCCTCCATGTACCAATTACGCCTAGAATCCTAGCTATCCGCTTCCACAGAGCAGGGTTTCACATGGACCTCAACCCGCTCAAGCAAGAGCCTTACCGCATCCGAGGAAGATGAGACTGCCCAATGGCGCTACATACCTTATATCGCACACCATCCTGCTCCATCGGAATCTCTACAGCTCCCGTGAGCCCCTCGCGCACATTAGTGCCGTCGCATACGTGTCTTTCGAATCCACGTCGAGATTGGGCAGCTCCAGGACAGCGCAGATGACATCCTCATGTCCGAGTTCAGCAGCGATACATATAGACCATGGGTTCACCATAATATTATTCATTATACCCACATCGCTTTTGAGAGGTAATAGTCCGCACGACCTGCGTGTTCCCAGTTCGCCGCGGCCTTTTCCTGGAGTGGTGACCCGCCCCATGAGTCATTTATACCGACAAACGCAACATTTTGATTATTGTCTATTGAAATGTTATTCTCTCAGCCATTTCCATCGTGTCCTACCTTTTGCCCTGAAGAGCATCTCAGAATCCAACACGGCCCAGAACCGAGGAACACTATCAACCATGAGCCAGTAACCTCTATCACCGGGAATTCTAATCCAGGTCTATTACTGCAGAGCCTTAGTGTTCCAACAAAGAGAGACCCGGAGAAACTCCGGTAGATGCGCGGGGTGCGATTCTCCTCAAAATTACTTCCTCTCTTGCTTTAGCTAAGAGTAAATGCTGACAGCCTTTGTTATGTGACCTTGTATTCAGAATCACGGTCCGCTTAACCGTGCCCCCAGGATCTGAGGAACTATTAGTACATAATATTAGCCTAGCGAAGTTATTCTTGTGAATTATAATAGTCTTTATTGTTTGCCGCTTAAACCTTGGAGATTCAGATTGCTGTTCCAATGGATCTTGTTACTCCTCTAGCACCGGCCGAGGATCAGTTATCGCACCTTTTGGAGATTCTAACACTGTAAAAGTTGAGCGGATTGCGCACCATTAAAGATACTTTTAGGGGTAGTGTATTAATTAATAAACTAGCTACACCTGTTAGTATAAAAGGAATAGTTATAGAACAGGAATCTGGGCAGTTCAATCATGCGCAAAAGAGAGACCCGCACTAATAAGCTATAGCAGCATCTGGGCTGAACATATATGCATCAACGCGCCCCTAGGCTCCTCACCCCTTTATTTATCCTTCAGGCCCCTCTTCCCATTGCTCTCATGTGCTCGCGATGTGGCACCGCATAACCCACTTTACACGTGCACTTCTGACATTCTCCAGCCTTACTTTGTGGTCTCAGCCCGTAATCAGCTCTAATAAGATCCGGCTAAATCTGTGGAAATACAATCTAGCCCTCACCTTGTCATCATCAATAGCGAAAATGAGCACAACATATTGGGGCCTACCACCGCCATTCAGCGCTCTGGACCTCGACCCCGAGACCCCGTACTCTCGAGTCGCAGCGCGAATGAACCGCTCAGGACACCTAAAATGGGAATTCCCAATCTACCACACGACATACGAGGACGACAAACTGTGGGATGGTTTCATGGCCTCGCTGTATTAGCACGCAGAGGAGTCCTTAGAAGAGTGTGGCCGCCGCGAGCGCCTAGGATCATTCTTCAAGTTCCCAGTGATCCAAGACCAAATAACCCTAAACCACGCCTCGCGCGCCACGATACGATCCCACTTCCATTCCTGGGCCCGGGACGTAAGCGACGTACGCGATGGCGCCGGAGCCGAAGCCATCTCCAGGATTGGCGCGCCGCAGTATACATACTGCTTGTGGAAAGACGACATGTCTCTGGCGCAGTACAAGGTTGCTGCAAGCGACCCGTTGAAGTGCGGTCAGGTCCCAGTTACGCTACTCCCGGCGCACTGGGATCTCGAGGAATATGATGGGCGCTGGGTGCCTGAAGTTGATGATGACAAGGAGGGCTCCTATCAGCTTCAAGAGACTGAGGGGACCACAAATCCATTTGTTGACTGGATGCTGCTAGAGCAGGAGTACATTACTTCGGTCTATGATCAGCTGATTGTGGACGACTGGTATGATGCCTGTGTGCGGCCGCCGAGGGTGTATCCGGATGAGACGGATGAGGCTTGGAAGGTTTTTTGAGGCTGGGAGCCAGAGGCAGGCTATAGTAGTTGCCGTAGTTGTTGTGGTCGTCAACGAGGTCTTGACTGAGCCAGCTGCATTGACGCGTCAACCCGTTGTGTCCCTCTTAGTAGCTAGGAACTAGGTCATGTATGGGTATGGGTATCTCCACAAGCTATGGCATAATCATAAACAATTTAGTCTAAGAAAATCTAGCAAAATCGCTCTACCTAATAAGGTTCCTTGAGTCCTGTTTATTGGTTTACCCCGCTAGATATAATAAGGGGGGGCTATTAGCACGAAGTATAGCATTTGACGATCTGCCACTACTCTCCAATATTAGGTAGTCTCATAAATTGATTTCAATATCTTATTTACACACTAGCACTCCTCACTGATACTAGTATCTACATGCGAGTGCCAACTGATACTAGATCCAGTGTAGGTAGGAGTCGGTATATAAGGGCTGCGCAGCATCCCACTAGTGGGAAGGGAATGTTTGGGAGCAAGTACCGGATTTCTGTGCTTCGGTAGTGATAGTGCATCTGTGATTTCTGCGACCTCTGCCCCCGTGCTTCCCATTCGGAGATGTCAATCGACCGTCACGACGACCTTCCCAACATGCTGGTTGCTCTCAACATAGCGGTGCGCTTCGGCAATGTCTTCTAGTGGAAACGTCTTGTCGATGACGGGCTTCAGCGCGCCGTAAGCGACGCCATTCAGCACGAAATCCGTCATCTCAGCACGCTTCTCCGCGTTCAACAGCGTCCGAAACACGGCCGAAAACTTGATGGTGGCAAACTTGGCTAACCCTTTTAGCGGGTCAATGACTGCCGGGGCCAAGTCTAGAACGCCGTAGATGAGGATCATCCCATCCGGTGCAAGCGCATCAAGCAGCTTGCTGACGCCTTTCCCAGCAACTGGATCATAGATTACGCGGCAGCCGATGCCACTAGTTATGCGAGCCACTTCAGTCGGGATGTCCTGCTCCTCCGTCACAATGATATGCTCGATGCCAAGCGACGCCAGTGCCGCCACCTTCGACTGACTTCTCGTCGTACAGATCGGAATGGCGCCCCGCGATTTGACGATCTGGGCCGCCGCAATCGCCACCGACGACGTCGCTGCAGTTAGCAGTACATAATCGCCCTTCTGCACTTGGGCAGTGTCGACCATGCTGTTCCAGGCTGTGCTGTACTGCATCCATAACGCGGCGCCATCAACGAACGACATGTCGTGGGGGATCTTCACCGCCATCTCTGCCGGCACGTAGGCCTGCTCGCCATATACAGCGCATTCGTGACCTTTCATCTCGGTGCCGAAACCGGGAGCGGTTGTGAACCCCGGGATGGTCGCCACATGATCCCCGATCGCGAATCCAGTGACGCCTTGACCGATTGCGAGAACCGTCCCGGAGCATTCCGACCCGAGCATGGCAGGGAACGCCTTGGGACGGCCAAATCCGCCTGCGCGGAAGAAAATTTCCATGCGGTTTATCCCGATGGCGCGGATCTTCAACAGCAACTCACCAGCTGCCGGATTCTCGAACCCAATCTCATCAAGCTGGAGCACGTCTGGGCCGCCCAGCTGGTGGAACCTCGCTACCTTAGGCATCAGTGATCTCCGCTTCCGGTAACGGGCTGTCTCGGATGTACGGTCTGGGGTCAGTTTTGTGCTGTTGCAGGGATGGGTGGGATAAGAAGAACGGCTGGGGGGAATAGGGTCTCCTTTATACTGTCTAGAAGGTTAGGAGTAGGAATTACTAACCTGGTGCAGGGGTGGTTATTTGATTTCAAATTATTCTCAGATGTTCGATTTGTAAGTAATTTGGACTCTCACTGTGGGATCTGGTTCAAGTGGTTCCGCAGCTTTCCTGCGCTTGATGGGATTGATCTCACATCACCATACCATAAAGTAGGGAGATCTGGTGCATTTGGTGCTGATGGTGGGTCTTATCTTATCCAGAACTTGGTTAAGAAATTGCGCTAATGTAGCTCGATGACTGTGGAGAAGGCAAGCTGTGGGGTGTGGAAGGGGCGGGTTCTAGGTATTCGACAAAGTCCCACTAGCCCTTTTGCGTCCAGCCACAAGGCCTTCCCCCGGACCAGACCTTGCAAATTTTGATCATAGCTCTATAAAGGACTCCCTTAGCTAGAATTAATAGGGTAACTGGAACGTCTTGAAGAACCTGTGTGACTGGGAATTATACTAGACGCAAGTCACAAAACAATGTTTGCGTCAAGTTATCCTCGCGAAATTGCCCTTGTATTTGACCCCGGCGCGTGAAGGGTCTGCGCCTTGTATTCAGGAGATGGAATGGGAAACCATCCAAAACAGCAACATCAGCGAGTGACGAGATCCATTTCCAAGCTATTCAGCGCAAGTTCATGTCTTTCTCTGGTTCAATGTTGCGGTCCGCGATCCAGGCCCTGCCCCGTTCTTCCAGGCTGCAGGCTTGTCACCTGCCCTGTCACAGGCAATATGGACACGAGCCTAAAAGAAATAACGGCGAATTCACGTCTGCTTTAGATAAAGAAAGACCTCCCTCAGAAAAAACGCCTTCATCGGGCGAGAAGATGATTTGACCAGACTGTGGACCTCTCTTCGGTCCCAACTATTATTGCCAACTAGCCGCCGCGTAGCCGAGCTGCATGGCCCCAACGGAATTGGTAAGAGTCGACTCGTCGCTCATTTCGCCCGACTTCACGAAAATTATTTTAGGAGCTCAATCTGCTGGGTTCACGGTAAGGATAAGAACAGTGTCCTAGCCTTGTTAGCAGCCCTTCCTTCCAACCAGCGCTGAAGTTACCTCCCCCACCCTTGCTCATAATGGGCCAGACAGTGATCTTAAGCAACAGGCTTATTTATGGGTAGGCGTAGACATTATAACAAATCTACTGAATAGCTCCATGCTTAATCCTGATAATGGCAGTGTAGTTGTTATTAGAATACTTAGCAGGCAAAGAACACCGCCGCTGCAGCTGCATGGGTGGGAGCTTCTTTTATTGCCGTTTGATCCAGAATCCCCAAGCACCTCAACTATCCTCCAAACCCCAACCAGGCTCGCCGACTATGCAGTAGCAGGAGTGCCATGGCATTATTAACATGCCAGAGCTCTTCCTGGAGCATCGCTGCCTCAACGCCTGCCAGTCCTGGATATTCCTAGACCGAAGAGACCCAGAATCCACCACGAATAAAAGACCAGCTGCCCACTCAAGTGGTCGTGTATTCATTCGCAGCAGGATCCGGCGCTCGGTAGATGAAATATATTACAATAAAATACACTGTTAGCAAAGAAGGCACCACCAGAAGGACGCACCCGCGTGTAATAAATCTCTGGAGAGGGTAGCCTTGCACCCTTTTTTTTTTTTTTTTTTTTTCGAATGTGTCCTGATATCGAGTTGTTGTTGTTTATGCCGCTATCAGCAGAGGGAGATCGTTGCTGCTGCTGCTGTTGTTCAACGGAGATCCAGACCGGAAGAGAGGAAGCAGCCGGTATGTGCCCGACAAATCGGAACCAGGAGAGGATCTCCCACTCGAGTCGGGTATTGCTGACGACTCCATGGGGAAAATTAAGATATTAAACAAAATGAGTGACAGTCGCTGAACTGGCAATCTCCGGCTAAGAGAAACATGACCCTTTAAATAATCCTAACTAGGACACTAGCGTTTCAGCCTCGCGGTCGTAAAGGGTTGATCTGAACCGAGGTTGGTTGAATACAGCAGGGATTCAGGAGGCTGAGCACTTCGCTTAGAGGATAACTTGGGTAAGAATTATTACGGTCATTTCAGCCTTTCCCTGGTATTTTGGGGGAAGGGGCACATGATGCTACAGCCTTTTGACAGGCTATTTTATTGGACGTGTGGCAGAAGATGTCTCTGGTCTGCAATGTATCTTACCTGTCTAGATCACGATGTTGGTAGAGACGTTGCAATACACTTGAAATGAACCTTCTGGCGAAGGTTCACTCCCAGCGATGTATTAGAAGCTTATTCAAAAGTCGCCGTTTGTGAGGTGCATGGTCCTTTCTTTGCGCGCTTACAGATATGCGCATTATACAAGGAATTCAAAATCTTCTTCCCTTGAAGTTTGCCCGCCTTCACAGTTTATTCTTTTACTATGTGCATTGTGCCGCGTTTACGACACTAGTCCTTACGCCGAACCGCCACAAAAGGGAGCTAGTGTGATCTGATAAGGACCCCTGGGCTTGGACTAGGGATAGGGCCGGGGGGGGGGGGGGGCAGCACCCGCGCAAACGGCTGCAATAATAAAAATAAAAATGGCCTCGGATGCACCCGGCACACGGGGGGTACCCTACCTGAAACGTCTGGAACCACATAGACGGGCGCCGGGGTGGCCGATCCTGCCGCGCTCCTCGTTCACGTATGAATTTCATGATCAATAAAAAGGGATATTAGGGCTACATCGGATACCACGGGAGCCGCTCGATTGACACCCTCGCCAGCGACCCGCGTGTCCAGATTAGGCAAACAATACTACTACGAACAAGACACGATCGCCAGGGCTTTCTTTCAGGGTCCATGCAGGTCAGAATTTAGCCTGGGGTATGGAGTCCCTTTGGTGGACTTGGCAGTGGGACTCAAAATTGAGGGTTGGCAGCTTAGCGTAACTTAGCCTATCATCATCAGCATCAGTAGTCGCGGTGAAGCGAAAGTAAAAAGAAATCTAATAGGAATTTGTGGATGAATTGTAGTTGGATACCTATGAGAGAAACAGTGTTTGGAAAAAGAAAGAAAAAGCGACTGTCTATTCTCCGGATTGCCAAAGAAACGCGGCGATTATCGCATCTCAGGGCGTGAGTAAGGTATATTGGCTCACCATTCAACACGTTGTAAGCTCGATATCCGTCTGAATACGGATTTCTCCACGCCCCAAACTTGGCCTCTCGCCCTCCACAACAAGCCTCGCTGTACTATCAGGCAGCTTATCGAGTCCTGGGACCACACCGCCACCACCAGCGCTGATGGTCCTCAGCGTCTGCCTAGAAGAGCTACTCCCAAAATGGCTCGACCTGCGGCTGGGACTGCTCGACTTGCCCTCCTTCGACTCCAACTCCCCCGACTCGGATAACGAGCTTGAAGCCCTCCTCAACTCGACAAAGTACTTCACAACCGCTATCCCCGCAGGAACATTCACGCAGAAAATCGACGCCGAAAGCTCGAGCACAGCCCAGTACAGATACAGCGGCATGGTCCAAGTGAAGTCAGCGTGGTCATCGTAGCTGAGGACAGAGATAACACGCACGACGGCGACGACGCGGCCGAGCGAGAGGACGATGACCGAATACGCGAGGCAGAACGCAAACAGGAGGTAGATCCTCTGCCGGAGCGGCACCTTCAGGGCCCAGATCAACGGGAGCGGCAGGAGCAGGATGAAAAGGTCCATTATCGAGGAGATGATTGCGTGCGCGAGCGACGTCTTGTAGGCGTCTGCGCAGGACCCTGGGACTGTGGCGTCCCATGATCGCTGGATCGGCCGGCATTGCAGCAGGAGGGAGATCCAGGCGGCTAGCATCCAGGTGCTTGTGACTGAGGCTAGGATCCAGAGGTGGATGCGGATGTGGCGGTTGTGGGCGACGTTGAAGACGCGCGCGTAGAAGGCGATTGCGGCGAGTTTGGAGAAGGCGACGGAGCCGGCGAAGAGGAAGCTGGCTATGTAGGAATATTGCCCGGATTTTGTGAGACGCGCAGGGCTTATGGAATAGACGGTTGTGCCGTGGTAGCCGAGGCCGTTGGAGTGGGAGATGGGAGCCAAAACGAGGAACGCAATACCGAAGAGCTGTGAGCGAAGTGGTTAGCGTAGGGATAGATTATAGAATCGATGGTTTAGTAGGCGACGTACAAAGGTCATGACGGCGAAGAAATCGTCCCACCACCAGCGCTGGCGCGTTAGAGGCTTGCTTAAGACGCGAATTGCAGTGGATATTGTGATTAAGATGAGAAGGACAATGCTCAGTATTGCAACGGACTCTCCACGATCGGGCGTTGCGTCTGGCACGTTGAGCGCCATGGCCAATGCGAATACAATGGCGACGAGGGCGGAGGGGAGGAGGACTCGCAGCTAAAAGGCTGGAAAGTTCAGCTGACTGACCAGTAGGGAGGCTTGCGGCGGCTGTTTGCCTGTAGCAGATGCCAGGCTATCCCTGCATGTAGAGAACAAAGAAATTACCTGCAGGGATGTGGGAATCCTCGCTGCGGTCACAACTCTTCTGCCAACAACCTCCGAGCCTGAAGCCAGCCATGTGCTAGTGGCAGTCATTATAACGCAAGTCACAGCATACCTGACGGCCGCTATTTCTCAGATCTTTCCGTTGAGGTCAGACACTGGGGTCAGGTCTTGAACTGGGAGACGATACATGGTCGGCGAAGCATCCAGTCTGGAAGGCAACGTCAAATCGGGTAAAGGAGCGGGCAGCACATCTATGGACAACTTACTATTATACGGTTGGCTCCTTGGTGGTTCTTTCCTCAACGGAGAACAGCACCGACTCCTTAGACAGGGAAGGCACGAACCGGCCCTCCGCCGCTGGCCTTGCGCGTAGCCGCGAGACTTTTCTACAGCTGCGGTCGAGCTAGACAGCAGGCAATCCGGAAATCCGGCCCTGTGGCACCAAGTGCTTATTTTTCGATCCTCGGTTTCAGGCAGCTACTTGTCAAGTTTTCGAACAGTGATTAAAGCTTTGTGTGTGTGTGTGTTTTTTTTTTTTTTTTTTTAATCTTCCATAAATGTCGTTCCGCGCCGTCTACGCCGTACAAGTGTTGGCTCTCTGTCATGGCACTCGTCCGGCCCCCTTTGGCTAGACATGGAATGTCTGCGACTGACCTCGACAGAGGCTTTTAAATCATCCGGTCTGGGCGATTATAAAGGCGACGTCTGTGGTACATCATCCTTTGGATGGCCATCTCTGTTCTTTAGTAGGGCTAGCATGGGTGGTGTGTTGCATCTGCACAGCGTCCTGAAGAACGACCTCTCCATCGTGACGATGACGGATCGAAATGTTAGACAGACTGGGAACGTGACCGATTCAGACTTCGATTTGGTTGTCCATTTACCCCTAGGGCGCTTGCTAGCCGCATTACAGTCACTGCATCGCCTCGGCCTAAATGTCGTTTTGATCAATCTCAACCATGTTCACCGGTTAGCCATATCGATGCCAAAGCTCATTCTTCAAAGCTTTGCAGACCCGGTGTGCAAATACTCTTTGCGCGGACAAGCAGTTCATTAATGCCGGCTATTAATCGTTCCTATGAGACTGGCTGTATTTCGCTCTCCGGCTTTTGCGGTGGCCATGAGTGTGTATATATAGTCGTGTCGTCGGGAGCGCTGTAATTGGCAGAGGCCTTGTGTAACCTCGAGGAGAGGGGTACGGCACATTTTGCGGCATAAGAGCAAGCGTGTGCATTCTATCACCGGAGCTTCTTCTGCTGTCATATCTTCTATAACTTCTTTAAAACATGACCAAGACCCCTCCTCCCAAGAAGCCTCTTGACATCATCATCGTATAAAGCCCCCAATCAGCTCAAGACGGAAACAAAACACTGATGTGGAACAGGTCGGCGGCTCGCTGACGGCCCTGATGCACGGCATCACCCTCCATCGTCTTGGCCACAACGTGCACATCCTCGAACAGTCGCCAACCGCCGCACCAACATCCCACATGGCGGGCATCGTGCTCAGCCCGCATGTGATCGCCTTCCTCAACCGCTTTGAGCGTGTCGCAGACACCGCGCTAGGGTTCCCCTGCGCGCCGCCCAAAGCCAACGGCTACCCTTACCCGTCGCCCCACGCCGGCCGTCTTATAACCTCCTGGGGCGCATTATACTTTCGCCTCCGCGCGAACTTTGACGGGTTGAGTAGCGCGTATATCCCACATCCACCGGACGTCTCATGCCTTAAGGGAGAGGACGTGGAGAGTGCTCGAGGCCGGGCAATCTATGAGCATGGGAAGCGCGTTATCGATGTGAACCAGAGCGGCAATTCCAAAGTGTCCGTCGTCATGCAGGATCTCCCTCTCGGGCAGACCCGCACCCTGCTAGCTGACCTCGTCATTGGCGCCGACGGGGCGCACTCGATCGTCCGGAAGAGCTTCGCCGGTGAGGCCGCCGTCTCACGTAGGTATGCTGGGTACGTGGTGTGGCGCGGCGTTGTTCCGGAGAGCGCTGTCAGCGAGGAGACCAGAGAGGCGATCCGGGGAACCACAATGCACCCATTTTCCAGCCCACAGGTCGGGCAGGCAGTGCTGTATAACTCCCCACTCCTATATAACTTTTTTCCTCCTCGGTAAAAGCTCCCTAACACCCTTGGTTTCAATAGCTACACAGTCCCCGGCCTGACAGGCTCTCTCACCCCAGGAACCCGCAACATCAACTTCGTCTGGTACTTCAAGATCCCCGCCTCCTCGCTGCGAGAGCTCATGACCGACAAAGACGGCCACCGCCACCGCACCACCGTCCCCGAAGGCCTTGTAAACCCCGCAATCTGGTCCTCCCAAGTCCGCCTCGGCACGTACCTCCTCCCACGCGCCCACGCCGAGATCCTCTCGAAGATCCGCTCCCCCTTCATCCACGCAATCACCGACTCTGTCCCTCCCGCGCGCGAACAAGCATACTTCCTCGACGGCCGCGTCCTCCTCGTCGGCGACGCGCTCGCCTGCCTCCGGCCGCATATCGGGTACAGCACGAGCGTGGCGGCGCTTGAGGCGGGGCTTGTTGAAGAATTGGTCCAGGGCGAGATTGGGGTGGACGAGTGGGGGAGGAGGGTTACCGCGCTGGCGTATTTGCACTGGTGTCGTGGCATCTGGTATGGGCATTCGTATCTCCGGCCGGGGTCGGGCTGGGAGGTTGTGGCTAGTGCGGTGAGGTACTGGGTGGTTCTTGTTTTGTATTGGATGTGGGAGGTTTCGGGGTGGTGGTAGCTGGTAGCAGCTATGCATGCATGAGTAGATCGAGAGCTACCTACTTATGGGGTGTGGGTTGCGTTTCTCGACCTATAAATTCTAAATGAAATGAGGAAAAAGCAACAGGGGATGCGCTTAGTGAAGCGTTACTCCAAGGTCTCTCATTTCTACTTGGCGAGTGCCTGGCTAAGTTTAGAGTTCCGTGTTGTAAAACGGCACGTAAGAACCTAAAATATCTACAATAAAGCTGGAGGGTGACAGCTATTGCCAAGAATGTAAAGTGACCGGACATCCCGATGACCAGATCCGGGGTGGGGTAGTTGCGAGTTGATAGTGTAGAGAGCCTCAATTTCCCGCAGTATATCCTTGTTAGTCTTCGTATCTTGCCGGCAAGGTCACGGCAGCAATGACACTACACTCTTTAGAGGGGGTCAGGGATATTGGATCCGAGCCTCCATGTCGCTGATACTACTCTTGGTCTGACGGTGCTCTTGTGTATAGAAGAAGGACTGGGGCTTCGCGCGTTAGCATCACCTTGAGCGTCTTTTTTCTGTCGAGGGCGGGGCTCGATGAGCAGTGCAATGAATCTCTCCTTTGTATAATTCTAATGCGTAGGGATAGGACCATTTGCTGGGATATAGTCCGAACGGAAGGTTCGTGCTTCCGGGGAGTTGGGCAGCCGGGGACCTTGACTACTCACTTAACAGCTGTTATACTTGCATAAGCGAGGCACGCTAACGACGCCACGAACTGCCTTGAGGAGCTTAGCTCGCCCGTTTCGGCTCGGCGCTCTAACCTGAAATTCGGCTTTCGCGGCTTGAATCGTGCCAGATAACTAGTTAGCTTAGGGTTCTGCATCCCCAGCCCACTTTCCTGCAGGAACGGACAACGCTGGATACCAACGACGAGTTGCTCCTGCTTTGACACCCGTCGTGCTTCTATGAAGGACGCTTTGCTTTCATATGATTCGTGTGCTCAGCAAAACTCTCACCCCAAAAATTCTCCCAAACAGTCTGGTTTCACCGTGTATACCTTATGTCCTCGAAGGGCGCTCTCATCATTCTTGGAGGTTGATATGGAGTGAGCACGAGATACTTAGCGTGGATCAATCGCGACAAACTGCGCCTCACTTGGATCATCTGCCGCCCGATTGCGATATTGCACAATCTTGACTCGCATGGCCCACAAGTCCCCGACCCGGTCCCCGAAACCCCGAATCAGTGATAGACATCTCAAAACCCGAATGCTTGGTCCCTGCGGAGAGCTTGTGCTTTTGGCAAAAGTTCAAATCCCGCTCCATGTTGAACTGAAGAAGAGAAAGAAAGAAAGAACGAAAGACAGGAAGGAAGAGATGCAGCGCGCACCAATCGCCTGTGCCTCTTGCGCCCAGAAGAAGCGCAAATGCGATCGCCTTCTACCCGCTTGCTCGCACTGCATCAGGTGCGTCATATACCCACCAGAATCTCTCACGAGCTATAATCTGACAGTCATATTATAGTTCAAGCACAAGTGAGGACTGTCGGTACAATGATCCGCCCTCGCCCATTGGCGAAGTAGGGTAAGCAAGGCTCCTTCCTCCTACTCTCCACATTTTTCGACACTGCTGCATGGTTACTAGGATAAGCTTTGAATCTGGGCTGACGTCGTAGGCCCTTTGTACCGATAGTATCCCGGCACCTTCCCAGGGCAGAGATAGCTTGTGAGCAATGTCGGAGTCAAAAACGAGCTTGCAATCGCGCGTTGCCAACATGCTCGCGGTGTCAAATGTAAGCCCCGAGCATCTGGTTCTACTCATTGAGAGAAACCTTCTTTTCTCCAAACGAGTAGTGCTAACATACTGTCATAGAAAGCGCAAAACATGCGTCTACGATACATCCCCGGCGACTAAGCGCGCGCCCAAGTCGCCCTGTAATTTTTCCACCGCTCTATTTTTAATCGCGTCAAGCGACCCTGACTTTTATACATTCTAGACCCAAAAGCCAAGACACAGTTGCGAACTCTTTACGGACCTGAAATACGGACTGAATATCCCGTAAAGGAGTTCAAATATATCCCAGCCCTAATCCATCATTGTAGAGTATTGCCCGAACCTGACCTTTCAAATTGCAAAGCTAACCTATTCCATTTATGTAGTTCGCTCAGTTGCTGTATTACCAGCCACTATCGCTTTCCCTAACAGCCTTGCACAACATATCCAATCAACTTGGATGCGGAGTGCGTCAACCGACCCGTGTCTCTTCCACGCCACGCTATTTAGCGCATCCGCACACTTGGACGGACTGCAGGGCATAACCGATAATCCGCGCACCATCTTCCACCAACTCCAGGCAGTCCGATTGCTGAGCGAGAGATTACGGGAGCCGCATTTTCGCGTCAACTACGAAACGTTAGGAGCCGTCTTGGGGCTCGGGTACTTTGATGTATTAAGCCACTTTTCCTCCCCTTGACCATGTTTCATGTGTGTATAATAGCTAACTTGGCAGCTAGATGGTCATCAAAAACGTGGACGGCGTCCTGGCGCACAATCACGGCCTCATGCAGATGCTGGCGACAAACCATGACCACGGTCCCGAGACTGAGTTTCTAATGGGCCTGGCTAATGAGTGAGTTGTGACAAGTACCTCCTTTGGGTCCTCGTAGGCAACCTATTAAGCGGGTATTAGGACACATTTCATCCTTTCGATGGTAAACAACACCGACGCTCTATTCCTCCCTCACCCGAACCTCCTGGAGCACAGCGTACAACCTGTTCATCCGCTTGCGGGAATCTCCCCCGCAAGGCTTCTCTATCGCATCCTCGGGCGCGCTGCAGCTGGTAGTAGGCATGATCGAGCATATACGACAGTGCTTACACCAGACACCGTACTGGATCTCATTAGCGCAGCGCGCACGGTCACGCAATACGCGGGACTCACAGAATCATCCACAGAAGAATCAACGAGAATAACAACAACAGCAGCAACAAGCATTCCCGATCTCGGCGCCGAAGCTCTCAGACGCGCGTGTTCGCCTTTCCGCGTAGAACTCGGCACAGTACCCAAAGCCATGAACAGATGCATCCAACTGGCCGAGAGACTTTGCCGGAATATCCTTTTGCTCAGCACACTTATAACAGCGCCCACAATAACACAATCACTATCACCACAGCCAACATCATCAAGAATAACAACACCACCTCCAGCAGCGACGGCGACAACAACAACATTATATATAGCAGTCTCCTGCCTCCGCGAAGACATCGAAAACCTAAAAGCAACCCTCCCCAAAATTGACTTCGGCACCTGGCTGCAGCACGCGCCAGAGGCGTATGCATGGGTATGCTTCACTGCAGCCGCGGCGGCAGCAGCAATAGCTGCAGCGGGAGCTTGTAATGTCGGGAATGGAAGCGATGACTGGAGCTCCTTCATTCTCACGCCGATGCCCGTTATCACGGCGCGGGACTCAGCGAACCTTTGTGTGCTCAGGGAGGGGTGGGCGTATTTGAGGTGGTTGAGGGGTGTGGTGAGGATGATACCCGTAGCGTGAGATGATGTCATGTAACTCTAAATATATATATATATAATGTCCCTCTTGTTATAACTCTGGAATGTGCGAGATGAGGTTGGTAGGAAATTAGAGGTTTAAGAGATAGTATAGTCACTCATAAAGGGATTAACATGAATGGTCACGCTTGCCCGCGATCAAGTCAACAATAACGGGGCTGAACTACGACCCTAGGCGCAGTGAAGATACTTTGTGTGTCATCATATATACCCATATGATTTCCACCCCGCTCACGCCTACTCTCTCTCTCCTTAAACTTGTCCACACGCCACCGAAAGCTAGCATGAGAAAAGCGCTGCTTGCTAGGTAGCTAGCACTGCTGGCATCTTCTACTTAGAGTATTCGCCCTGTGCAACAGGTTCGTCTACCCGTGCCGACAGCCGGAAAGGGTAATGACCTCCTTAGCTCCCAACACTTTTGGCGAGTGGGGGTCGAGAAGGCTAGGAAGGGTGGAAACTGGGATTTCGGACGACCAGATAATTTTTTTCTTTTTTCTGGTGGCCGATAGATAAAGCGCGGTCCTAGATCCAAGCGGCCATCAACGCCTACCGCAATCATGATCGGCGACGCGAGGTTGGAAAGATTCGCACAAGACACCCCATTGGCTGCTTCGCTTATGTATCGAGTACCCCGTTAGACCGCCCGATGACTCGCTGTACAGTCTATGCAAACAGTGCCATTCCATCTACGAAGTAACTTGTCGGCGCACAAGCATACCAATCAGCAAGGGAAATAAACAGATAAGAAGGTCCAGGCGAAGGAACCCCGACGGCCAGCTGGAAAGACGATCGGAGAAAGGGGAAAAAAAAAAGGAAAACCATTCTTGAGTGATTGGCCACAACGCAGTTGGCCGTGCTGGACGAACCAGCGGCAACCAGTTCACATCTAAATCTCGGAGTCCGAATACTGTCTTAACTTACGATTTCAGTACCTACGGTTCGAATTCCGTAACTGTAATGTCACTGGAGTACGTACTGTATCTCCGCACCTACTACTATGGTATAAGTTCCATCTAAGGCTATGACCCTTGGACCACCATGCTATCCTCCACCCAACCAAGCGCAGCACCAGCTCCAAGCTTGATCATGGCCCAACCACCGCCCACAGCACTCTACGCGCTGAGCCCTGCCGCAGCGCAGGAGCCTGCCTCCTTTCGCTGGAGTCGGATCATTAGCAATCCTGGCCTGCCCCTGGACCCTAACGCAGTCCCGAACCACCAAGAAACCAAGCCGGGCTCAACGAACCCCCTCAGCGGCGAGACGGAGAAGCGAGAAAGGCAAGAGGAGGTAAGTAGCGAGCGCTACGTTGAAAAAAAAGACCTGTTGTTTGGACTGAGTTGACCGTGGAACAAAAAACCCCAGATTATATCCGCGCCCCTGGAGTACCTCACCAGCCTACCTGGCAAAGACATCCGCGGCAAGCTGATCACCGCGTTCAATGAGTTGTTCCAGATCCCTGGCGAGAAGCTGGAGGTCATCAAGCGAGTGATTGGCCTTTTGCATGTGGCTTCGCTGTTGTACGTCCGTCACTGTTCACTGTTAACCTGCCCACATCATACCTACCTACCTACTTACCCTCCTTTTCTTTTCTTTCCACTATATAGAATAGACGACATCCAAGACTCCTCAAAGCTCCGCCGCGGCTGCCCCGTCGCCCACAGCATCTTCGGCATCGCACAGACAATCAACAGCGCAAACTACGCCTATTTCCGCGCGCAGAGCGAGCTCGCCGCCCTGGGCAACCCGGCCGCCCTCCCCATCTTCACCGAGGAACTCCTCCGCCTCCACCGCGGCCAGGGGATAGAGCTGTACTGGCGCGACGCCCTCATCTGTCCGACTGAGGAGGAGTACCTGGAGATGGTGGCGAATAAAACCGGTGGCTTGTTCAGGCTGGCGATCAAGTTGATGCAGGCCGAGAGTGAGAGGGCGGAGTATGTTCTACCTATCTGCATAGTATCCATTTACCCAAGCCTGTGGGCTATATATATATGTTAACGTTGGTAACTACAGAGATTGTGTGCCCCTAGTCGACCTCCTTGGCATAATCTTCCAAATCCGCGACGACTACCAGAACCTGCAGAGCGCCCAGTACGCTGCTAACAAGGGGTTCGGCGAGGATATCACGGAGGGCAAATTCTCTTTCCCCATCATCCACAGTATTCGGAACAACAACCTCGGGGGGAATCCGCAGCTGATGAATATTCTCCGGCAGAGGACGGAAGACGAGGATGTCAAGCGGTATACAATCGCCCTGATCGAGGAGACGGGGAGCTTTGCGTATACGAGGGAGAAGTTGAGGGAGCTTACGGCACGGGCGAGGGGGATACTTGAGGAGCTTGGGCTGGGGCTGGGACTTGGGGAGGGGGGACGGATGGAGGGAATTGAGGTGATTTTGGAGTTTTTAGAAGTTAAGAAGTAGTGATAAATTTTTTTTTTTTTTCATTCTTGGTAGGTTGTGATTCTATTCATTGGTGGACTTTTGCAGATGAGATTGTGCTGTAGCTACAGTATGTACCTAGCCTACATGTTATGTACCATGGGATAGGGCAGATATGGCTAGAATGAATGCGAAAGAGACAACAAAAGAAGTAGTATTAAATCCGCATTCGACATGAAACCCAAACTATATAAAACCCAATTAAGACCTAAATAACGTCGATAAGAAGACGGTCTACCTCTTGACCCCCACAATCAACCGATAAACCTCCCCCTCCGCACTCACATCATCCCCCGACCACTGCACGCCCCCAAACCCAGCCCCCCTCAGAACCCGCTCCCACAGCCTCTCATCAGCAAGAACATGACTCCTCCCATCTGCATCCCCAAAAGCCCACCACCCATCCAGCAGTCCAAAAACCAGATTCAGCCACGGCACATCACGGGTGAGCTCCAGCAGACAGAGCATGCCGCGTGGCCGCAAAAGGTCATATAGGCCCCGGCAGGACGCATGCAGGTCCTTGGTTGCGTGGATGCAATTCGAACTGATTATCAGGTCGTACTGCCCGACTGCGTCCACGGGGATCTTTTCCACGTCGAGGATTTTGTACGTTATGAAGTCGTAGCTGGCGAAGGACTTGCGTGCGCGGGAGACGAGGGTTGGCGAGATGTCGGTGAATGTGTAGATTATGGGAGCCTGCTGCTGGGTTAGGGGCTTGAGTTGGGAGAGGAGGTACGCGGTTGTGCCGCCTGTGCCGGCGCCGAGTTCCAGGATGCGGATTGGGGTTGGTGGTGTTGATAGGGATGGTGAAGCTGGCGCTGATGGTGTGGAGGAGAGGAGGCGTGTGAGGAAGTCGCCGAGCGCGAGCGTGCCCATTTTGAACATTGGGCTGTTGGTGTAGACGTCGGCGAGGAGGGAGCTGGCGGTCTCGGTTTGGGTCTCGATGTGCATGTCGCTTCCGCGATCGCTGAAGAGGAGGCGGAGAGGATCTGCTTTGCCGGAGAGACAGGCTGCGAGATTTGCACCTGTGCGGTGCAGGAGTTTGTGCTCAGGGCGGTGGTGGGGGAAGGATTGCAGGATCTCGTGGTAGAGGGTGGATGAGGGGGTATCCGGGAGAGGCTGAGAAGTTCGGATGAAACTGGTGCTGGTGGTGTCCTTGGTGGGCGAGGGTGTGGGCATGGGGGCAATTAGACCTGCTTCTGCTAGGTGGCTATAGTAGTACGCCATAACTCTGGTATGCTTTGGGAGGATCTGGACCTCAGGGAGGGGGGCCTCGGGTGGAAGGAGGCTGAGATCGCAGCCCAACACGGCGAAGGCCTCAATGAGATAGGCGAGCACGAGTGCCGTCTGTTTTGGGAAGACGCGCTCGAAGAATCCGGCGAAACCTGCCTCCTGGCAATATGCGCCAATTTGTTTCTGTGTGTGGGCGAATTGATCGGCCGCATGGTCGATAGAATGCGAACCGGACTGGGATTCGGATGGTACGAGGAGTTTGTAAAGCGCGTTTGGCGTGACGGTCTCGTACATCTGCATCAGGCTGACGTGGACGCCGAAGCTGTCGAGAAGCGCAGACTCGAGCTCAATGGCAACGAGGGAGTCGAGGCCCAGACTTTGCAGCGGCATGTCGGGAAGCACCATGTCTGCGTTTCCCAGGTACTCGGCGATAGTGCCGCACAGCTTGCTCATGGCGTCACTTGCTAGGTTTATGGGCTCAACAGCCGTCGAGAGACTAGAGGAGCCTGTGCTCGGGCTGAATAGACTGGAGGCAGTATCCGCCGTCTGTCTCGGGCTGCCCTGCTGCTGGATTGTCTCCATCAGAGAGCCGAACGTGGCTGTTTTCTCGGAGACGTCAACGGTGATATCCGCCCCAAACAGCTCCTTAACCCGGTGTTCTAGCTCTGCCGTTGCGAGAGAGTCCATTCCGATTTCCGTCAGCGCCGTACCAGGTGTGATTTGCCCTGCTGGGAACCCGGTCAGTTGGTGCACGAGTTGAGCGGTTGTCGACCAAGCATTGACTTGCGGCTGTATAGGAATAGGGAGAATAGTACCCCATTCAGGGACTGGCCCTGCCTCCACAATAGGTGGTTTAATATCATCCAGAACAGCATTAGCCCGGTCCACAACTCGCTGCAGAACATGCGAGGCAACTTTGACAAACTTGGCGCCCCGAATCACAAATGCCACCAAGTCTGTCGCAATAGAGTCATAAACATACGTGTCGTAATAGATGACACGGCCCTGAACTGACGACTGTCGAGTAAGGACTGTCCATGACGAGCTCGCCGGTGCTGGGGTACCCTTGTACGCAACGACCTCTTGCACGCCAGAGCAAGTGAAGAGCTCCCCGCGCTTACGTTTGCACGTCGCCAGGGCATGCAACTCAGCCACGAGCATGAACTGGTCGAGCAGGATTGGATTTAGACTCTCTCTCCCCTCCCACTCGCGCGCCGCCTGCGGGGTGCTGAGCTGCGCAGTGGCTTCGTGTTCGCTCATAGTGACGGAGTCAATGCCCTGGTAGCAGGCGTCATAACTCGCAACGTTCCCGAGCAATCGATATGCGATGCTGCCTGTCGCAGAGAGGAGAGTGATGGGTTCACTTCCGCGGCGACAAGCGGGGACCTTGTCGTCGTCAATTCCTGCGGGAGGACAAGATGCGCGTTGGTCTTCGAGGGTGATTTTCCCCGTCGCATGGGGTACACTTTCCTGGCCTGCTGCTCGTACTGACCATCCCCACGCACACGCTCCCAGCTGCTGCAGACATAATCCCAGATACGGAATATGCCTAGACCCGAGCGAAACCTGGATCTCAAAGTCCTGCAGCCGCACTCGTTGGAATTCCCACGGTAACCCGGGCGTGAGGAGCGCCGCGGCTTGAGAGACTAATTCTAGATAGAGAGAGATGGGCCACAGGGATCCGCCGAGGACTTCGCGCCCTCGCAGGATCTCCGCAATCCCGGGCGCTAGCTGGTCGATCTCCAATCGGGTGACCTGGGGTGCGGGGCTGGACAGTTTCACCAGGCCGAGTAGAGACCGTTCCTTCTCTTGCACACGTTTAGCACGCGCAGGCTGCAGCCAGTAAGAGGACTCGTCAAACTGATAACCCGGGAGGTCTACGGCGGCCTCGAACAGCGGGCGCTCGATGGTGTGGTACCCCCAAAACCCCACAGACACACCCTCCTTCCACAGCCGGAGGGTTGTATCAACAAGCGATTGCATCGGGCCCGCGCCAGCGCCAGCGCCAGCCCCAAGTTGCAGGGCATGGAAGGAGTCCGAGAGGTTATTATCCCTAGCAAGTGCCTCCTTTACCAGACTCACACCCTTCCATCGAGAGCCTGCTTCCAGCCATATGCATGGTCCGTAACGTTCTCTGATGCGCTGCACGGCGTCGACGAAGTACACCGGCTTCCGCGAGTGCTCTGCGACCAGTTCGGGGGTGAAAGCCTCCCAGCTGGCCGATTCGGAACACGTCTCGATGGGGATCTTCGGGGTCGAGTAAGATATTTCTCTTGCGAGCTGGAGATACCGGTCTAGGAATGCGTCGATGTATCGCGAATGGAATCCATGACTCATGTTCAGTAGTCGCATCTTCATCTTCGGCTCCTCCGCTGTTATCAACGCCTCGATGGTGGCCTCGCTACCAACCAAGACATGGCTAGTCGGCCCATTGAAACAAGCCACCTCCACCTCCAGCTCACAGTTGGTTGAGGAATGAGTCAATGAGAGGACAGTCTCCCTATCGGCCTTGACAGAAAGCATGGCCCCCTTCTCGTTCCCCCACTCGGCCTGAATCAACTGCGCGCGGCCAGACACAAGCCTCAGCGCATCCTTGAGAGTGATAACGCCCGCGACACACATGGCAGTTAACTGGCCAAAGCTATGCCCTATAACCTGTTGCACGCGCAATCCGGAATCAAGCCACGCCATCGCAACCGCGTATTGCACCGCAAACCCCGCACAGTGCAGCATCACAATGTCAGCCACAAGCTCCTGGCTGAAAATGCCAGGGAAGAGACTAGGCAGCCGGAGGTCGTCCCGGAGTACCGCGTCACAGGCATCTAGGTGCTTTCTCAGCAGGGCAGACATCTCGTAGGCGGGCCTGCTCAGGTGGATGGTCGTGCCCGTCTGGCCGGCAAATATCAGAACCACGGGCTTCGCTGTGGTTTGCGAGACTAGACGCGTGTTGGCATCGACATGAGTGGGTGATGTCAGGGCTTGCTCCAATTCGTCTAGAGAAGCTGCCTCGAAGATGAGATGGCGCGACAGACTCGGATTCTGTCGTTGTGCAAGAGCGAACGCCACATCTGGCAGGGTAGGGCGGGTGGGAGTCCGAGCAAGGCACCGTGCAAGGGCGTCACAGTTCTTCGCCAGACTCGCGGTAGAATGCGCACATATCCGAATCGGATACCTGAGCGCGGTGAGAGCGTGTCGTCTCCGTCTACTCTTCTCTGCTACGTCGGCGCTGGCACCGCTGCTACAAGGCCGTTGGCACACGACGAGAACCGTATTGTTGCCCGCAGCCCCGTAGTTGTTCACACAGGCTGCACGGAACCCTACCTCCCAATTGAGCAACTGGCCAGGTATAGCCAGCGCCCGCAGCTCCCCCCTTGGGATGACCGGGCTAAAGGCCGAGAAGTTCGCCTGCGGCGGCATACGAGCATGTCGGAGCATACTCAGAACCTTCAGCACTCCCGCCACCCCCGACGCAGCCTCCGTGTGCCCAATATTGGACTTGATAGAGCCCACGTACACCTTACCATCCGTATCCCTATCCCTATCATGTCCAAAAACCTCATGCAAACTGTGCCACTCGACCGGATCCCCCCTCGTCGTGCCCGTCCCATGCGCCTCCACATACGATATCCGTGCAGCCTCCATACTAGCTAGCCGCAGCGCCTCCCGATACAGCGCAACCTGGGGATCCGAAACAGGGACCGTAATAGACCTCCCAATCCCACCACCGCAGCTATTCGTCGCGGATCCGGCAATAACTGCCAGGACCGGATCCCCATCCGCCAGCGCATCGGAGAGCCTCTTCAGCAGGAGAAACCCACACCCCTCTCCCCGTGCATACCCATTCGCATCCGCATCAAACGCCCGACAGGGGGTCCCCGACGAATTCAGAAAGTTCGCTGTGGCCAGGTTCTCGTGCGTCGCTGGGTGGCAGATTAGACTTACGCCGCCCGCAAGCGCCATGCCGCACTCGCCGGATAGGATCGCGCTGCAGGCGGCGTGGATCGCGACGGACGAGGACGAGCACGCCGTGTCGATTGTGAGCGCAGGGCCCCTGAAGTTGAAGAAATGCGCGATCCGCCCGCTGATGAAGGCGCGCGAGGTGCCCGTGAAGGAGAAGGCGCTGGGCGGCTGGCTGTCTACGAGGGCTGAGTAGTCGGAGCCGCCGGCACCGAGGTAGACGCCTACGTTGTTGTTGTTGTCGCTGTTCCTGTCTGAAGACCCGTGCTGGTGTTGGGGGTGCTGCGAGGCAAAGTACCCCGCCGACTCCAGAGCCCGATACGCAACCTGCAGCGCGACCCGCTGCTGGGGATCCATGTACGTTGCCTCGCGCGGTGAGATGCCGAAGAAGGTGGCGTCGAAGTTCTCGGCGCCAGAGATGAAGTTGCCGGTGAGCTGCTGCCCGGGGGTTTTCCCCCCTCCTGGATGCGAATGCCTTCCCGGACGCGGGGTACAATGTGTGTGTCTTTCGCGTGGAACTGGCCCTTGCATGGACTGGGCTGTTGAGATTAGCTTCCAGAGCTCGTCTAGCGACTCGGCGCCAGGGTATTTGCATGCGGCACCGATTATGGCGATGCAGTGGTCGGGGTAGGGGTAGGTGTTGGATGGCTGCGACTGCGACTGCGATGTATGTATGTCGCGTAAAGACGCTGCGCGGATGATTCTCAGTTCTGGCGAGGCAGCCAGCTGCGGGGGGATACAGCCCACCAGGCCGAGCTCGAGGATCACGGAGGGACTAGCACTAGTGCCAGTGCTATTGGAGTTGGATGATGGCAGTGCGCTGACAGTCTCGGAGACGGCGAGATGCCAGTTTGCGCGCTCGGTCAGGATGGATCGGAGGCAGAGTTCATGGTGCTGGGGAGTTGCTGCACTCTCGGACTGCCCTCGCTCAATGGGTGCCGATGCAAATACAGGTGCAGGAAACCGTAAACCCGGCTCGGAATCGCAGAATCGGAGAACAGTCTCCAACGCACCCTGGTTGTCCTGCGAATGGTAGCGCCCCCTTAATGGGAGATTCGACAGGGGTATCGATTTCGCGGCCAACTCGGCCCCCAGTGGAGGTAGATCCGCCTGCGGCGCGGTGATTGTTGCGCTGAACTCGTCCAGTTCAACGGATATATAAGCCTTTGTGTGTCCACGCGCCTGTTAGGATTTGTATGTATATAGTATGCAATGGGTTCTCCTCTGCCATAACATGACATAACATACCTGTGGATACCGGCTCAAGACCTCCTCCAGCTCCCCCCGCTGGAAACTTACTCTCCACCGCGCGACAGCGCAGCCAAACCCTTCGTTCTCATGATGCTGGCCTACATCGGTATAAGCCCCGATGCACACGGCAAGATTCAACGCCGTCACCGCATGCAGCCCTATCTGCGCCCTTGTCGACGAACAAGCGAGCACGGTGGCGCTTAGCGTGCCCGTGCAGAGGCCCTGAAAGCCGCCGGGTTGAGAGATGATTATCTCGCGGATACGTGCGTGTGCGTCAAGATCATCACCATCATCTTCATCATCTGCTGCCAGATCCAGAGTGTCGAGGTACGCCATGTATTGCACGATATGGATCAAGACCGTCAATGGCGCGAGGAGGATATTCGGTAGACTCTCGGAGAGCTGGGAGGCAAAGGCATGGCTATGGTCATTATCATGATCACGGTCGAGCGCCCAGTTTCTGAAATCGGCTAGTGTTGACGGTGCGAGGTGCTGCAGGTTGCCGTCGATCGCTTGTAGTTGGGATAACAGGGAAGGTGAGTTCAGGATTGCCTCAAGTAATGGCTTGAGCTCGGGATCATGGGCGAGCCGGGCGCGCAGCTGCTCAAGGCACTGCGGCGGTGGTGGAATCGTCTGTGGGCCGCAGATGACAGTGGCCGGCAATGGGGATGCCATACCTAACTATGGTTGGGGGTTTACCAGGGGAACTCGGTTGCTGCTTTCCAAACAGGAAGCTGTATTTATCGAGTTTCACCCGCCAACCCAGGCCTGCTGTTCTCTGTATGTATTGGGCCACGGTTTTCGAAGGGATCTCGGACTCCGGCATTGGTGGCGCCTGATCCCCGAGCTGTATCTCGGGGACCCTCATGGGAATCGCCGTCTAGCTTGTGACCGCAGTTCGCATACTCACTGCAGTTGGAATCTAAATGAGGATGTGCTAAGAGGAACTGGTGCAACATGGCTGTATTCGGTACAATCCCCCACTCGTCACGAGACCGAAGCTGACTTGGATTCACAAAGTGAATAGCACAGACTATCTACCAGTAGCCCTCAACAGATATACCAAACCTCACACCCCCCCTACTGGTTAACCCTAGCTCAAACCTGGCACTTCGAACCCCCACACTGCAAAACAAGCTCAATCACACAAGCAACGACCGTCCAAACCCCCAACGCAAAATTCTCCTTATGCAGAGCGCCCCCACTCGCCGGATCCCTCGAATTAAACCGGACCAGCTGGCCAGCAAATGACCACCCCCAAATGCACAGCCAGGATCCCCACAGCCACTGCGACCCCTGGCTGCTGCTCAGCTGCACGGCGATCGCGACGACGACCAGCCCCGCAAGGAGGATAACAAAGTAGTGGATGTATGCTCCCGCGAGGAAGTAGATCGAGTTGACGCGGGCCCTGCGGTCGCCCTCGATGTCTTGGTAGCTGTACGCGGTGTTAAGGTAGAGCGTCCAGGCGAAGACTGTTAGTCCCAGCGCAGACGCCTCTGCGATACTTTCTCTCAGTGGCTGCGTCTGGCCCTTGATGGCTAGCCGGCCGATTACGCTCGGCCAGCCGAGTGTGAAACCGAGAAAGTACTGTGGGTAGAAGTAGATGGCTTTGAAGAAAGAGCGTTTGCCGTACGGGTATAGGATCGTGCTGATGGTGACGGGGATCATGGCCTCGCGGCTACCAGCCGTATAACGGACTTTTGTTAGCCAAACTCCTGCTTTGACGGGGGTTAGGTAGGTAGCACTACTAACACGTTCTTATTCTGAAGTGTATAGACCATTATAGCCCAGGAGGCCGCGTACTGGGCTATCATCCAGAGGAGCGCATGTAGCGTGGTGACTCGCCCCGCTGCTAGGGGCCGCTGGTTTGTCCGGGCCACCTGCTGGTCGATCTTCAAGTCGACCCAGTCGTTCCAGACCATTCCTGCGCCGCAGAAGAGATAGCCGCTGACGAACACCAGGAGCGCTTGATGGAAGACGTGCGTGGTAGTCGTGGACCTTGGGTTGCCCTCGCACTGGCTGGCACCGGCGAGCAATGTCGCCCACACTTAGGCCGGGTCAGTGCATAATATCTTAGAGGTGTCTTGTTGCTGGGGCTCACCTCCGGAGAAAGTGGCTAGAAACGGGTTATACCGGTTGAAGCGGGACAGAATGACAAGATCTTTGACGAGCAGGTGCCGGTTATTCTGCTGGGGAGCGGCATCTTGGATGGAATTCTCAAGACCCTTTGCAATTGCCATTGATATTGCCGTTGATTTTTGGCTGTTGGAGAGTGTTGTGGCAGGACTTTGGCCGAGGTTGTCCAAGGCTATCCTGAAAGGAAGAATTGTTAAATACTATTATAAGCGTAGGTAGCTCGCTCCTCCACATCTGCCATGGGACCACTCAGCGCATCTGGTGCAGGACTAGCCCATTTCGTAACCTCGCTGACCGACTTTGGTGGCTGCGCTGAGGGATTTTGATTGCGTCCGTACCATCTTGGAAGGATCAGCCCGGGCCTGTACAAACCCCGACCACAATTCCGAGTTTCTCGTCGCCTCGAAAATGTCTGCTTTAAACCTACCTACTCCCCGGAGGCACATTTCACACCATACCCACACCCAGACACCTCCCTAGAACAGCCCCTTAACCCCTGCCCCCCCAAATCACCACACCATGAGCGAGTGGGACATGACCTCGGGCCCCCCCGAGTTTCTCGAGAAACTCTGGCTACACAGATTCGGCCTCTTCGTCTGCTACGCCGGCTGGCTCCTCAACTACATCATCACAATCCGCACCGCCCAGCGCGAGCGCATCTCCGGCGTCTCCCTCGTCTCCATCTGCAATAACACTGCATGGGAATTCCTCTTCTCAACATACTACCACCCACCGCACCGGACCGGTACTGTGGTCTTCGCCGCCTGGATGCTTGCCGACGTCGGCGTGCTCTGGGCCTCTGTGAAATACGCTCCAACCCCAGCGACCAATCCCTTCCGCCGCTACACCCCCGCGCTCGCGATCCTAGTCTTCTTAGGCTGTCTCTCCGGGCATGTGGCGATGACTCGGCAACTCGGGCTGAGGCCCGCGTTTTTCTACGGTGGCTGGATCAGCCAGGCTCTCCTGAGCGGGGTTGCACTGGCGCTGCTTATCCAACGCGGGCATACGCGGGGCACTTGCTGGGCTATGTGGTATGTTTCTTAACCCAGTTTCCTGCGGTGCAGTCAGGCTAACACCCAGGCTTCACTCTCCAGGTACTTGCGACTTCTATCTTCGTCCGGTGCAATCTTGACCAGCGCCCTCCGCTCGCTTTACTGGCCAGCGGCTTGGGGGTGGGCGGATAGTATCATGATGAGGTGGCTGTGGGGTGCGTTCTATACGATGGAGTTCTTCTACGGATTTCTATATTGGTATCTCAAGGGCGTGGAGGCGGAGGCGGAGGCCCGCGAGGGAACTGGTCGGGCCAGACTCCAGAAGAAGAGTGAATAGAGTAGATGGCCCCTGTCAGTCTGGGGCCGAGATATCGTCGCGAAGCTGGCTAGTGTGGTGTGGTGAGGCATTGATATCCTTTATGGCTGGCGACTTGGTCAAGTTGGATTGCTGTTTATGTGAATTTAGCCTTGAAATTGTTGCTCGCTTGTTTTTCAAAGATTAAGCTGAGGGCGCTTCTTCCGAAGCCAGGGAAATGGTGGCCGATGGAGCCCGTGGTTTATCCATATGTGAAATGCTTTTCGTATTTAGTTTATAGACCGCTTGGTACTCCGTATTGCTCCTAACGAATCGACATGATGAAGAGGATGGATATGAACGTTCTATACTACTCGTCGTAAAACTATCGGGAAACAAATCACATGTACGCGGGGGTGGGTGTAGTTCTCCAAGCCCGATAAAGGGACTAGACAGCGGAATGGCCGCGACAGACAAAACTCGAGGGTGGAACAGAATAGGACTTGCCCATGGCAAACGAACCTGACCGCAACGGATCGAGACAGCATAACCCCCGTCCATTCTCCGAACTGTTTAGGGGGTAGACTCACAGTGGCCATGAGGACGGCATCGGCTTTCTCTACTAGAATACATCCAGAGTACATACGGTCTTGACACTTCAGCGGAAGGATTTGCTCAGGCGGGTACTGTATAGGAGGGGGGGGGGGGGGGAGGGCTTGGCCACGATGTTCGTCCCATCAGGCCGCTTCCAGCCTTTAGATCAGCACGCACTGCCGAACGGAATTTGCGTGACGGCCTGACCCAGGCTTCCAGAGACGAGGTGGCCGTATGCTGGTACTGGACAGCTGTCTGACCAGGGCCTGCAGATTCGCAGAGCCCAAAGATGACCGAGTGCAGGTGCCTGCATACGAGGTGAGCTGTCGTGTCGCTTCTGCATACCGTAGTACGAGTGCTTACGCCCCAAAATTGCTATCAGCGAACTGGTAGGACAATCCAGATGGCCGGGACCAGGATTGGGGCCCCGCTAGGCCAGGATAGAGGGATTCGGAGACTGCCTTACCGGGGCCATGACCAGGCCGACCAGCATCCTTGTAGCCAGCACACAGTGTACTTCGTATTCGTCCCACTGCCGGGGGATTACGAATTATTGATGCCCGAGGGCCCTGCAAAGCAAGCCACGGGTATTCGGTCTGTATCACCTAGCAGGGCTGTGTATTATACTGTTATGGCTGTGACGTGGCAAAGCCGAAAGACTGCCGATATCTACGTAGCACCACAGATCTGCACCCTGGATCATGTATGACTTACTAGAAACAATGCCCTTATTGAGTTAGCTAATAGATATAGTTAACTAAATTGTGAGCTTCTAGATAGTAGGTACAGGCTATAGTGAGAGACGTACTTTTGCAGCCGAAGCTGACAGGGCTGGCGGTTCAAGGAAGATTTTGGCAGTGGAAGAAAGTTATGAGAGACCATCCATGGTGGGCGAATGTTTTCCTCAAGAGGCCATCTACTACATAGCGAGTTGTCTGTCAAGTTTGCTTCTGGTGTGGAATCCAGTCCGCTTCTCGATAGTGTCAAGCAAGAGGATCGCTTCGGCTCTGAGTGTGGTGTCTCTCACGTGTCTTGCAGCTACATAGATTTGTGAGCGAATGTGGAGGAGTTATAATGGGCGGCGTCGCTGGTTCTTACCATAGCAAAGAGGTTGGACAATCACAACGATGGCAGAGTCCGGAATGTTTGACAGAGCGATCTGAATTATCTGTCTTGAATGTGCATCGACTCGATCCTATAATCGAGGATAGAAGGGTTTCCGTTAGTTTGGCGGTTGTGGTTGGTACCTATTATGTAAAGAGTGGGCTTACCAAAAGTTCATCCGCCTCTTCTAGACCCTCCTGAACCTTCTTGTTTTCATGCCACAAGAGAAGCATAGATACATGATAGAACACTAGCCCAGCCGCTTTCGAGATTTTTTGCTATCAGCTGGTGATTCGAAAAGATTCATAGGGATATGTGGGGACTTAGTTACTAAAATTTGGGCGAGGAAACCAGTACCGAATGCTTCCGTCATCTTCTTCATACTGAATTCCTCTCCACTGGCTCGGACACAAATCAAGCCAATTACCCAGTTCATCCTGAAGAGCTGAAAGTTCCCGCACCCTCCGTTTTTTGCGTTGTTTCCTCGACGATTTCCGAAAGACAAAGCAAACGGTTTCAGCGCTCAGGCGCAAAACTTCATTACAGAAGGAATCTTCTGTTGGTGGCCCGGCGGCCTCTGAAAGGTCAAACTTTGGCCATAAACCGGGATCTTGCAAGGTTGGAGAGCTGCGATTGAGCGCTTCAGCGACCTCATGCCGTGCGTATATCCAGAATGAAGCGCGTGTTAAGCAACTTTCTGACTTGTAAGCATGTAGTGAATTGATGATTGTGTTTGTCCCTTTGAAATGTCTTTGGTAATCAAGCCCCGGGAAGGCAAGGAGTTCATAGCTGCTCAATAGTACAGTCCCAACAATAGCGAGCTCTATCTTGCTGGGGTAATCATTGAGAAGCCGGGCCAGCAAATGGACAGCTTGGGCGTAATAATGTTCAGCTACAGGCTTCCAGCTAAGCCGCGATGATGCAGTAAGGCTCAACTGCCTCGCTGCAAGCGCGCAGACGGCATTGAGTAAAAGAGGCGATGATGGCACCAAACAAAGCAGACTCTGTTGATAGGTAAGGTCTGAATCAAACACATCCATCCAAGTCGCGATGCCCTTCTCGTATACCCGGAGGAGATGGGCGATTTCTGCTGTCATCATCATGGACCCTGTTGGAACAGGCGCTGGTAGTTCGCTATGCGCAAGGGCGCCGGAAATGCTACTTGGCTTTGCCACTTGATTTGCTTCGCTTCCCTGACCTACTGCAGGGTTGCGCACTGAAGGGATGTCAATATCCACAGCTTCATCTTTCACTATTAGCAAAAACGCCCCTAATCGACGCTTTGAGCATCTTGAAATTAGTTCAAGTTCAATTACCTCTCCCCGTTTCCATCACAGGTTGCGTTGAAGTGCTGCTCCATTTTGACGAGACAAATTCCGGTAGTTGGCATTGTAATCGCGAGTTTCTGCAATTGCCACAAACAGGTCGAGCTTCGTCGCAGCGAGTATGTCTTCTTCGACAAGTAAGGCTGCGTGGATGGTTAGAATAGTCCTAAATAACCCATTGTGAATTTAGTATCTTACCAACCTGCAATTGTTAAAACAAAATGTTCCAAATCAATCGGAGGCGCTAGCACTGCTAATGCGAACACGTACCCTTCCTACTGCGAGGTCCAGATCGGCGTTGTCGACGCCCTTCCGACACGTCCCGTTCCATGGGAAGGGGAAAATCTACGATAAGCAATTGAAAGACAGTTTCCGTCGAGTGCTCAACGATTTTGGCTCCCAGGGCGGTTAGAAATGGGCGCTGTTGTTGTGAAGGAATCGGTTGAAGTCTCGCTCGCCTTCCAACCACTGCGGGGGAAATTAGTGGCGGAATACTCCGTCCATTACGGTACCCAATAGCTGCAGTGCTCTAGTTTCTCGGAAGTGGAATATCTACGCTGCCCGAACACGTTTTAAGTCCCGAGGAATTGCCAGCCAAGAGCTACCGAGTATGTACATAGTACACCAAAATATTCTGGACTCCGTACTTCGGCGCTTGCCTTATATCATCATCTACAATGTGACTAACTACACAATTCGCAAGACATGACGGTTATCATTATCAGTAAGCCTTTTCAATTTGCATGATTTCGTTAAATCTTTATAAAAGTATCGACAATGTAAGCGGGGACAGAGACCAGCGCGTCCCCCGGAATCCATTTGTTATTAATGGGCATACCCCCCGGGGGTGTCTTTCGCTGAAGTCCAAACGAGACGGGCGGTGAAAGACGCAGGGATTCGTCCAGGCAAGCTTTAAGGTAGGGTAGGGTTCGAACCACGCTGTATGAGGGCACGTCATCGCTTGACGGGATGTGCTCGTCGAGCTCTTGTTGGGGCTTTTGCAGCTTCGCTGGATTTTTGAGGAGGTAATATATCACATGTGTTAATTAGATAGCCGTGGCATCAGATCCAGCATTCACTACAATAAGCCAACGGTTAATAAGTAATTCATCGGAAGAGGGAGAAATTATACTCACTTAAAACACCGCGCTCGGCTTCGATTTCACCGCGAGGAAGAGCAATGCTGCTCTGTCCTTTTCACCTCTCTGTCAAGAAAGCGAAGAAGTCATCAAGAGATCCCTGGTCATGGCACTCCAGTCTTTTTGAAACGAGACGACGGACGATTCCATCAAAGGCAGTGCTGTTCTTTACCTGACGAGAAAAGTCCGTCGAAATCAGTGACAGAAGAGACTTTAAAACGTGATATCCTTGTGAAGACCACACAATCGGTGCTTGAGAGCGCCCGACCCCTCGAAGACTGTTAATGAATGATACCTTGTGAATGTTTCCCTTCTCATCTTCGGCGTCCACCATATCGGAGCCAGACTCGAGTAAACACCTAGCTTTTGACTCAGTCCTATATCCACAATTGCCTCTACTGTAAACAGATTTGCCAAATGGCGGAAGTCCACTGGCGTGGGGCGAATCGAGTCGTAGTCGAAGGAGGCCGAACATCCAGCAAATTTGTCAAACTGGGCGATCAATCTCGCGCACTTGTCCACCACTTTGAGTTCCCAACCAGGGAGATGCTTGGCCGAGAATGCCGCGGCCAGTCGTTTTCGCTTCAGTGAGTGTTCCGACTTGTCGACACTGTCAAGAAGACTCCGATGAGCTCCCGCCGGAGTCGACATATCGCCTTTGAGACATGGTGTCGAATGTCCGTAGATATCTCGGATTGCCCCGATATCTCTGAAGGACAGCGAGTTTGGACCGAGGCAGATTATTTCGTGGGTTTGATGGGCCTGCGCGAGCTTCCTGGTGCGTAACCCATCGGCCCATCGGAATTGAAACAGGTATGAGAAGTTGCTGATTCCGGAGAATGCATCAAGGCCGGGATATTTTCGAAAACCTTTTGGATCTCAGTAATATAGCGTGATGCGTTGCAGGATCAAGACCACAGATGCGAGGAAGAAAAAGGAAGGGATGAGTATTAGCAGCATCTTAATTCGTCGCTGTTGAAGTAGATCGCAATGAGAACAGTGTTCGGAGCACTAATGGAGGCCTATAGGTTCAACGCTGCAGCATTCGAGTTCGGAGTTAATTTAAGGGTCATTGAGTAAGTCCCGTTGTGAGGGATTGTTGTCGCAGGCTGTGATAAGCAATCCTATGTTTCTGGAACGACGGGTCGGCGCTACTTGGATGGTATAATGCAAGTTAATCATCATTGAAAGGTGCCTCAGCAAGCGGCTGGGAAGGCATCTAGAAACGTGTTCAGGAAGTTCCTCAAACAACCCCTGCCGTTGGTCTGTGATTTAAATTTTCGAGAGGGATGTTGATAACTCGTGAAATCAGCATGTAGCTGAATTTGAGCGCACAGAAAACGTGGTGTGGGACAACGTGATCCCACCACAACCATGGATGCCTCAGGCATACATGCCGACTTATATCTCTCTCGCTGTGAATACCAGGTAGTAGTACCTTTGCGTCAATCCCCTGATATATAAATAGATATACACGAGGTGGCCTCTTTTCCTTCGTATCGCTATTATTCTATGTCATACTGACTCTCTTATCCACCCGATTATCCTCACATAGCGAAACGAAGCATGTCCGTCCTCGCCCATAAGCAGTCTGAGTTCTTCAACCGCCGATGCTTATTATCCTCCATTGCATAGTTCCTACTAGGATAACGGTCCCCGTTTGGAAAGAGCGTCTCATACTTTTTCAGTTACCCAATTCGTCGCTATCCTATAATTCTGTCCGCTGTCCGGTTTGGGATGATC
This sequence comes from Penicillium sp. S1316, assembly GCA_023627405.1. NCBI lineage: Eukaryota > Fungi > Ascomycota > Eurotiomycetes > Eurotiales > Aspergillaceae > Penicillium > Penicillium sp. S1316. Next base: position 82,502 of record JAMAHF010000041.1, on the reverse strand, counting down.
AGAAGCCAAATATCTTCCTTGTGAGCTAGGACTGAGTGATAGAACCAACAAGGTTCACCCAGGACCTGTTTTCTGTGCCCGATCAATGATTCTTGGTGTTGCCGTCTTTGCTACGAGCCTTCCAGACCAAGGCTACTAACTCGGCAATGAAAGTCTCCGTGATGGCAAATGTATGGGAAAAATTGCTCTCGTCATGAGACAGAGATGAAGGTTGCTCAAATATGGTCCGCACTCTTTCTAGGAGGTTAATGTCTTCCTGGACATTATTTGCGGAGACGGAAGGAGAGAATAAGGATAGAAGCGGCGTGTAGATGGAATACGCGTAAATCCTACATGAAGTTAGTCCCTGGAAGTGCTATTATACAGGCCTACAAAGGACTAAATGAATGTTAACTAAATGATCAAGCTCATGAACTTAGTAGAATAAGAGAAAGATAATAGATACACATATATATAACTTATCGAGTCCCTTATTATTCGTGGAATCAACAACTCCAACTCCGAGCGCTTAGCTATATTTGTCTTAGGCGCGTAAATGCTTGGCTGCGCGGGGACCAAGAAAAAAAATTGGCAGGCCTCAAACCAAGCTTCTCCAAGTCTTGGAAATATTTACCAGATTTTATAGTCGCCATGACCTCTGGTGATGCAACCGAATATGTCCGTTTAGACCCCCTCAACAATGGAGCCGAAGAGGAACAGCGCTATCGCAAGCCACGTAGTACCTGGCAGAGAGTCGATACTGCTAGTGTTCTAACTGTGCTCATTGGTTTCCTGGTCCTTCTGCTCGCAGTAACACTCTTGGCCGTGTTCTGGCACGACTCAATAAAAGCCATTGCAGGAGCAGAGCCGGCGACGTACTGGGGCCGGGTCGTCGATGCAGGTTGGGCGACGCGACTGGTGACCATTTTCACCGCCTCTATCCGAACGGTGGTATCTTTCCAGGCCGGAGTTATCACTGCCATGATTGCCGGGATTGTATTGGAGACCGCAGGAATCCCTCTCCTGCATAGCCATTTTTACTCCATGCTCCGAGCCGTCAAAGTGGCCCCCAGAAATCTGTGGACTGCGACGAACTTCCAACCTCGCGTACCACGCTTTATTTATGCGCTGGTGCTCACCGAGGTACTGGTGACTGCAGCCTGTCAGTTTCTGTCCACCATCATCCTGTCTGATTTTGCCAATGGGACCTTTACCCAGCGTAGCAACTCCACCAACGTCAGCATCCTCAATGACACGTCTTCCAATGGCGGTGCATGGTGGTGGATGCCTCCTGCGGCCAGTTGGACATTTGCTGAGCTGTCGGACTCCTTTGAAGACTGATCGGGCTTCCATGATACAGGTCCCACTTTTCGAGCCTTCTTGCCTTTCGAGGAGGAGGCGCAACGAGCCAAGCTACGCCGACTCCGTGGCCCAGTGCCAGTCATAGATCATCGGGTCGTGTGCGCCAGTCCAGTTATGATCAACATGACCCTAGATGCGACAATGCAGAATTATGTGCACCTGTCTGGGCAGATTCCCACGAAGAATCTCACCTATCCGCTGTTAATGGACTCGGACGCTCTACCCTACATCAATTTTACTTGTAAATTACCCTATTTGGTCAACCAGATCGACGACACAGTCGGCGAGACCAGCTTGTGTATTCCCAATCCACGCATGCCCAACAGCCGCTTGAATTGGACTGTCCTCAACGAAGACCCTCTGATCCAGCCCCACGGCTTCCCCGAGACGTCGATCCTATTCATGGTCCTCGATGTCCTTGCCGCCGCCACAGTGGTTAATACACTAGGCCACACTTCAGCCGTCCATTCCATCCGAACCGATGGGCCCTGGTCGAGGGTCTCCAACGGATCTGCCCCCATTGAATCCCTCCGCATATCTGCCTGCCTTACCAACCTCGCCATGCAAACCCTCATCGTCGGATTGAACAGCTCATCCGACTACCCGGAGCCCAAAACTGCCTAGGACCATCATACCCAAAACTACGATACCAAAGCTAGCCGCCTCCAATTAGGCGTCTCATCCCCAAAAAACACAACCTCTACCACCCAGCGCGGTATCCTCTCGCTGGACCCCCGGTCTCAATGGGAGACCTTCCGCCGCCCAGCAAGTATTTTAGGGGTCGATCCGACGACATTCTTTCGTGCTACCCTCCCCGACTTTCTCAATTTTTTGAACTACAGCTTCGACCGGGGCGTAGTTCTCTCTCGCACAGACCCCGGCGTCATGTTTGGCAACGCCGATAAAACCCACGTTGATTTATTCCAAGACACCTTGCTCACAACAGCCAGTCCAGCATTAGCCCTCCAGGCCCTTCTCACCCGCATCACTCAGATGGTATACTACGACGAACTAATCAAATTACACAGTCCTGTCGCAGCGACGACCGCCTTCTCGCAAACCGCGACGATCCCGGTGCAGTGGACGGGTTTTGCAATGGGGATGCTGCTGATCGGGATTCATTCGGTTATTGTGGTTGTGGTTGTAGTCTGGTTCGTCAGGTCGACTCAGATCTCGATGATTGGGAGTTACTGGCAGACGGTAGCGCAAGTGGTCTCGAAGGATACCCAGCCAATCCTCGAAGTCGCAGATCAGATGGATGATGGGGCTGTGAGGAAAGCGGGCGGGTGTGGTGGATTCGAAAACATTGAGACGTCGTTGGGGCTTGCGGGGGGATACGGGTAGGAGGGCTACTCTGCGGCTTATTGAGAAGCGAGAGTAGAGCCTGGTTTGCGTAAACGGCTGTAATTATCAACCTATATTGTTGGATAATCGGCTCTGGGAAGAAGCACAAAATTGATGTGCCTGACTGATATTCTTCGATAGAGCCTAATGCCTCAGGTATTAATTCAAGCCTTCCGTATGGGCCGGCGCAGTTGAAGGACAATTACTAGTATGAGAAGCGATGGATGGTTGTCTAATCGGTTGGCCGGTACGGCCAGCTATCTGGGGTAACTGCTTACTACCCAAGTAATTTACAAAGCAATGTAGTTAACGACTAGTATAACTAACCAGGGAAAATGAGCTTATGCGCATTTTTAGCTTACATACCTTAGGAGATTTGGTAGGCGCTTCTGGCCCCCGCACCAATGGGGTCTCGTAAATGTATATTTCTGGCAGCTCCGACCCACATAGCTTTAAATTGACACCCGCCTGGCCCTCCTCCACGTCGCCTTCGTCTATCCTCACCGTGGTGGATTCTTAAACCTATTTTGGAATAAGGCACTACCATCAGCGTCGCTGGTGCCGCTGACGATGCACATCTTAGCAAAAATCCAGTCAGAAGCGGACCCCATCCACCAACAGCCACAATCCCACCTCTTCTCACTCCCCTACGAGCTCCGCGCCCTAGTTTACGAGGCCGTGTTCGCGCATAATGTTATTCACCTATCGACGGTCAATGCACAGGATAGAGAAGGGATAGAGAGGGTCTGTCATACGTGGTTCGTATAAATCTTAGTAGTTATCTTGCCTGTGCCGCGCAAATCGGCTAACAGGCTCCATGCAACAGGTGCATTGAACATTGGGATGCTCGTATGAACTATGTCCATGCTGCGTGCTCGGAGCATCCCATTAGTGCGGGACATCTGCTCGGGCTTCCACTTACGTGTCGACGCCTAGTACGTCTGGCCCAGTCTGAACCTCCACATCCAAAACCATAATTAAAGCAAGTGGACTGTGTAGTATCTAGAAAGCATTCGACTGCTATACGCGCAACACACATTCAGCATGACTGACAAGCACGCATCCACATTCTGGGCCTTCTACCGCAAGACACCCATGTGCCATCTGAACGCCGTGCGCTCTCTCCGCTTACTAACGACGCTCGTCCCGCCAATACGAAACTCGCAACCGATAGTCTACAAATTCATCAAGTCACAATACATTGGCGCCTGGGAAGCTATCTCGGGGCTCCCGAATCTGCAATCTCTCCTCGTCACCTCGAACTATGCGTTCCTCGCGACCAAGGACGAGATTATGCATAACGCAGACTTCATCCTTCCAATGAAAGTCGTCCAACAGCGCGAGCTGAAGCGTTTCGACGTCGTGCTCAATGTCAGCCTGGCATTCTTTCCACGCGATATGGCGGCGATAATCCGTCAGCGGAAGCTTCTCTGGGAGTGTTTCGCGATTGCGACCGCTGGTGATGGTGGCGCGAGTGCGGGCCTTTGGGGAGGCATGCATCCTGCCTGTCGCTTGATTGCGATGAACGCCTCGATGAAGAATGCGGCTGTTTCCAGGCAGGTACTTGCGGAGCGGGATTTGTTTGCTTGGATAGATCAGTTTGGCACAGCGCCGTCGGCCCTGCAGTTTAACAGTGCGGACGCGAAGGCTAACGCGAGGCAGCTACGTTTATACGAACGGTGGTGGCCTGAGGCTCAGCATACCAGGCAGGGTTCCGAGCAGGAGGCCGGGAAGGCGACAATGGAAGCGGCGAGAAATGCTGTAGAAGAAAAGTATCAACATGTCAGGTTTGCGTGTGAGTTGCACGCTGCTGACTTGAGGGAGATTAACCGCGCAGTGGATCTCGGGTCGATGGACACGGCGGTTAGATATTTGTACAAGTATCCTGAGCTCCCTGAGAAAGAGGAGGCGCCTATAGGGAAGTATTTCATTGCAGCTTAGACCAGGTACATATGATCTTCTGACCGCCGCTCTTTAAAGTGTGCTATTCCACCAGGCGTTTGTTATGATACAGTATCCTATCTCCATTTGGGGAGGAAGAGTTCTGTCGCGCTATAACTCAGGCCTTTAGGCCGTAGTCTAGTCTGGTCTCAGGGCCGGCCTTCATGTGCACCAGTACCCAGTCTGTGCCCACCTGGGTCTTGCCTGCCCTCTGCCTTGTCCCATTTGTTCGAGTCAGCGAGGTAGGAGCACCTATCTTACGTTCTTTGAAGCATATCGTTTCGAAACCGCGCACGGCTCACCACTTCATCTTCCCAAATTTCCACAATGGATACCACCAAGGGGCGATCAGAAAGTTCAATGAGAGCCTTCATAATGGCAGGTCTTTATAAAGATCATCGCTATTAAGTGGATTAGTAAAGGCTATAAGTGTATCTATAGACTTCAAGCAAATTAAGACCAAAGAAGCCGCGTGTGATGCCTCTTAAGATTTAAACTATTCCCCCAGGACGTATCTGATCATGCGACTTTATATAGTTGCAACGAGATATTATTATCTTGTGATAGATCAGTGTATCATAAAGTAGTTGTCTGGAGGCACTAATCGAGTGTAATTGGGCGAAATTCAAGTTCCAACCTTCATTCTCCGACGGTTCCAAAGCCTCAAGCGCGGCAGGCGAGAATCGCAAGAAAGTCCATAATCCGAGTGGGAAGCCTGACGAAAGCAAACCACGACAGCCGAGACAATTAGGGACACATATGCCGAGAGCTTGAATCCGGCCTGACGGGCTCAGTCGGTCGGGCACCAAGAGCTGCATCGTTGTGTGAAACCGTCAGCGGGATGGGATTGGTCGATTTGTGCAGGGCTCAGGCTTCAAAAGAAGAGAAGGTGACTTGGCGCGCGGTCTTTGAGTTTCGTACTCGGTTGAAGTTGGATGGCAGTTTCAGCCTTGCGGTCCACCTCTTCGCACCATCCCTCCGCGGGGGGAGGAGCGACCACGATCATTTCTCTTTCCTAAACGTTCATCGCAACCGAGCAGAAACTTTCACTGACTGAACTCTCCCAATCCTCATAACCGCAGCGATGTCCGTTTCGCAACCCCTGATCCAAAAGGCCTTCGAGGCAGCGATGAACGAGTTCAAAACGAACCTGAACAACGACAGCCTTTACACCGAAATCCTCGCCACCAAATCCATTGACGAAGTCTACGATCTGACCGACAAACTCCAAGCTGAGCAGGGCAAGAAGGGCCGCCTGCGCCATCTCGCCAAAATCGAACCGTATCTCAATCGTCTCCGCGAGTATGCCGCTGTCATTGAGGTCTTCATGCAGGTCCAGCCAGATATTATCGGCCTGATTTGGGGACCGATCAAGTTGCTGTTGCAGTGGACTAGTGTGTGGACGAGCTCGTTTGATGCGATCGTGAATGCCTTTGGGGATATCGGCGTGCTGCTGCCGGAGTTCCAGGTTGTTGTGGCGATGTTCGGACAGAATACGAGGATATACGATGTGTTGGTTTTATTTTTCAGGGACCTGATGGATTTTTACTTGGTCGGATTGAGGTTTTTTACGCTCTCGCGTGCGTGCTTCGCTGTCCTGCGAATACATCTGGTGCTGGAAGCTAACACGCTCGCTTTTATGTATAGGCTGGAGATTCCTCTTCGAACCAGTATGGCCACGAAAACGAGACCACATTAACGTTATAATTCGGAACATCGAGAGGCACACGTTACTTCTGCGCAACGAGGTTCGCCTGGAGCATATTAGCGAGGAACACGAGGCCCGGTTGAAAGCCTTGGAGCACTTTAAGGAGACGGAGCGAGCGCATCGGCTTCAGCAGTACCAGGCAATCAGAACGGATGTGAACCCAAGAATGTACGATGACAAATTGGATTGGTACCATAACCGGGTCTGCAAAGGGACTGGAACATGGCTGCTCAAGGACACTGTGTTCAAGAAATGGTTAGACCGCACCGACACCACATCACGGGTCGTCTGGATACAGGGTATCCCCGGAGCTGGTTTGTGACTCCAAATCCTGAATCAAGCCGGTTGCAGTGTCTCGCTAACGATTTTCAGGTAAAACATTCCTTTCTGGTACTGCAATTGATCAAGCGAGGCCGCTTGGACGTACTGCATTCGCCTTCCTCACTCATAACTTGAGCAGCAGCACATCAGCTCTCAGCGTTTTGAGTTCGCTCATTTTCCAATTAGCTAGGCAACGTGAAGATCTCCAGGACGTGATTTGCCATTCGACGCTGGAGCATATTAAAACAGATATTGCCGCAGGAACAGCCTTACTTAGGTCTGTTCTGGATTGCGCTGGAGCCGTCTTCATTGTTGTGGATGGCGTAGACGAGATTGACGTGACCGAGCGTCGGATACTGCTTACCCAGATACTCGATTTGGGGCAGAACTGTCCTGAAACCCGTGTACTGTTCAGTAGCAGAAATGAGGACGACATAAAAGCCGCACTGGAGCCGGTCTCGAAGATAATCCGTGTGGATCAAAGAAACAATGACAGCATACAAGCATTCGTTGATATCCGACTGACGGAAATCTTAAATACGCCTCACTTTCCAGCCGAATTGAATGATACAATACGCCAGTCACTTTCCAGTCTCGCATTGGAAGCGAAAGGTTCGAGACCCGACCCTGATTGGCTTTGCCAAAGCTAAAGGTGTTACCTAGGAATGTTCCTCTACGCCAGGCTCATTTTGGAGGGAATTGAGTTGATAGACGACGTATCCGAAATAGCTGCAGAGCTAAGTGTACTACCGGAGGACTTGAACGGCGTGTACGTTCTCTGACTCGATGCATGTGGGCTAGCTGACAAGTCACTATGTATTCAGGTATGGCCGAGTGTTGGCGAGGATCGAGAGACTCCGGCCTCCGTCAGTTCGCGACAAAGCCAGGAGAATACTGGGCTGGGTGGGTTGCTCACCAACGCCACTAATGGTCCAGGAGGTTCAACATGCCCTTGCGATCCGACCAGGGGACCTCGAGCCCTGTAGAACAGCAGTCGTGACCCCAAATTTCAGCAGATTATGTGGGCCCATTATCGAAATAACAGATGGGTACGTTCAATTCGTCCACTTTACTGTTCAAGAGTAAGCAGTTCTGGATTCAAACTCATGAGACCTTGCTAATCATGGGCAGATATCTTTTCAGTCCATCCATACCAGGACACATCGCCCTTGCCGACGCTACTCTTGATCTTGCTATTCGTTGCATGACGCTGCTTTCTCAAACACACTACGGCCTCGACACTTCGAACGATGAGAACGGCTTTGTTGCCCAAATGTTGGCCGGTCACTATAACCTCCACTACTTCGCCACCAGCTATTGGTTCTCTCTTGTTCAAAATTATCTACGCCATGTGGCACACCAGCCTCTGTCAGATCAGCTCCTGCATAGTGTTCGCATCCTGATGGCTGAGCAACAAAACCATGAGTTCTCACCTCAAGAGCACGATCCCACGCAGTCGCTTCAGTTTCCGCGTCTTAAGTGTGATTATCAAGATATTCGTGAATTCCTGGTTGAAGTTGGGCTGTTCCACCAAAAATGCAAAGACAATGCGTATCATGTTACAGAAGGTATGTATTCGATTAATTGGCGGCCCCAACACAAGCTCTGACGGATATAGACACATTTTGGTTCAGCCTGGATCCACTCATAGCTCATCGTGTATCATCTAAGCTGCATCGCGAACTTGCTCTGTTAATATGCCAGTCCAAAATGCATAAGCCGCAATGCCACTGCAAAGTCATTTGCCACAACTTTGGCACACGCGCACTGAAATGCGGGTTTTTGAACTGTTCCTCGCACCGGTACGGATTTGAGTCCTTTGCGCGACGCAAGCAGCACGAAGCCAGCCATAGTCGGGTATGGAAATGTGACGTCTCCGGGTGCGAGTATGAGTGGACTGGCTTCCTTTCAGAACAAATGAAGGACCAACATTTGCGCAAAGCTCACAGAAGCACTGGGAAGGAGCTCCTAGGGCATGGAATGAGCAAGGCCGAAATAAACGCGCTTATATTTGATCTAGCGAGAAGAGATGAAGTTGCAGCGGTTGAGCAACTGCTACCACTGGGGAGCATTGGCGACCCTCACCTGTCATTAGAGTTAGCCAGGGTCATCGCCAAGGTTCCATCACGGCGCATGGGGAACCTGTTGGCGTCCAAGTTATGGGAGCCTAGTGGCTGTGAAGAATTATTCTCGTTGGTAGGAAAGGCCGGCAACATTGTGCTTTTTGAATGGCTTATCACTGGGTCCATGGAGAGGAATCAATTCGACCATTTTGTAGGGGCCATGGTAGGATGTCTTTATACCGACTCGAGCACAGTGTACAGGCTTTGCGACACATATGTCAAAGCGGCGACAAGTACAAAACAACGAACCGATTTGGGAGGTTTATTCTCCCATGCTATTACACGTGCAACAGATAGCATAGCTGAACGAGAGGACTTTGTGATGTCGATCTGGGAACACTTATTGAGCCTTGAGGAGAGAGAGGTATTTTATGGGAGATTTGGCCGGAAGAGTACGCTCACACAATGTTTGGGGCATGTTGCCCGAACGACATGCTCCATTAGACTCGGTCAATTCCTGCTCAAGCACGGAGCTGAAATTGATGGTGAAAATACCGGGCCTGGAGGAGTGATTGCTCCACTTCATCATGCTGCACGAACTTCGTCTGCACAGAATGCTGCATTTCTAAAGTTCTTGCTCTTCGCCGGTGCCAATCCATACAAAGAATCACGTTCTCGCACTTCACGCAAAGTGCGTGATACCATCTGCGCACAAGAATTGCCCTGCTGGCTGGGGATTTCATGGGATGATTTAGTGGCACAAGCAGCCGAACACAGGAAGTTGCAAGCAGAACCCTGAGATTTTGTAACGGCCATGGTTCTGGTGGTTCTTACCAGATAGCATGACGTGGGTCTAAATTGGCAACCCGCGGAGAGCCAACTTTAGTCTCTTGGTTGTGTCAGTTGCGCAGGGGCCACTATTCGGGTCCAGGGGGCAATACACTCACCTCATACCTCTGCTGGTCAAGCTCAAACTTCGTCACTGCTGTTGCATCCAGGGATGCATTGATCATCTGTACCTTATCCTGTTGTATCCACCGAACATACTACCAAACAGTCAGTAAGTGAACAGCCTTGCAGAGCGTTCGCAGACGTACATCCTCAATCGAGTTCGTGGTCAAGTATCTGGTAACCAGGACATCGGATAATTGGCCAATGCGATGGACACGGTCTACCGCCTGTGCTTCAATCATTGGGTTCCAGTGCGGCTCAAGGAGGTGAACATAGCACGCCGTGGTAAGGTCAATTCTGAATACACGCGTTAACTGTGAAAGCTGATCAGTTGTGAACAGAAAGTACAAACCCTTCAGCGGCACTACCAATACTCGCAAGCATCGCTGTGCAACCTGAGTTATAGTTGAACGTTTCCATTTCAGATAGACGTTGTGTTAGGCTTGATTGTCCGTCAATTCGTGCATACCGGTAGTTGTTCTGCTGAAGTGCATTGGCAACAAGATCTAGCATTTTCGTCCATTGGCTAAATATGACGCTGATACGATCAGATACGCGTTTCCCGTAAATCGGCGCGAGGATTTGGCTTACCTTTTTTTTGGCCCATGTGCTGTATCCCTAAACTCTCTCTGCTCCGTTTTCAAGTTTCGTAACAACGCCTGCACTTTGGCGGATGGACACGGAGGGGAAAAGCCCGACGGGCTGAAATCCCTATCTGCGGGATTTTGTAGTATAGTCTGACTCGGGTTATGGAGGCTTATCGCACTCTCATCACGGGCTTGTGATGATGCTCGGCTTGCTTGTTGAACCTCCTGCTGCTGTTGGCGCCAGAGAGCGAGTGCTGGTTTAGGCAGGAGCTGTTCGCCATGATTGCATATCAGGCGCAGGATAGTGATGAGGGACATCGTATTTTGCCTTCTATCATCCCCCTTATCCGGCGCCATCGGATTGGTCTCATAGAGTTCGGTCGCAGACCTGGACGCTTTGCCCTTGAAAAATTCATAGATTTCTCGATCAGTGCCAGCCAACTGGACCGCCTGCACCACCTCCTTTTTTGCGGGCAGCTCTACAGTCTGCTTGACCATAGCCTTGGTACGTCGGAAACAAGTGGCAGCGATTAGACCCTGCAGTATTCCATGCACACTCAGATGCTTGTTGTTGTGGACACGGCCCGTGATCCAGTACTCAAACCCACGCTTCTCCCTCAGTGTTGGGACCTGCAGGAAGGCAAGTAGGGCGCCGTAATCATCAAGCGAGTTCTGTATTGGTGTACCTGTTAGGCACCACCGAAAATAGGCCTTAATCGTGGTGGCCGCTTTGAAGTTTTCCGAGGACCGATTTCGGATGCGATGCGCTACATGAATATCCGACAGTCAGTCGGCATTATGAGCAGAGGGGTCACCTCCCACTCCTCATGGCCTGGCCTACCTTCGTCAAGAACAACTCGGCACCACGTCTCGCTGTGCAGCCGACCACTTCCTGCCGATTCCCGCTGAAGCGTTTCGTATGTGGTAATCACGATATCATAGTCCCGGTGAAGCGACTGCACTATGTTCAGTCTCTTGGGTCCGTGATAGACAATATACCGTAACTGGTCGGGTCGGATATGCCTGGACGTCATGGAAGAATACGGTCAGCGGCCTTGTGGGTTAGGTACCTGGGTTAACAGTGTGAGATACTTACGTCTTTATCTGCTTCTCCCAGGCAGGAATCGCTTCGTCTGTCAGCGAATCGCCTGATTCGACGGCCCCTCCACACGTCGAGCCCAACTTACTAGACTTTGGAACAACGACCAGGGTCGCGCGTGGATAGACTTCCGGAAGAGTGCGCTCATCCAATCCGTCAAGTCCGGCACAAACAAGACCAAGAACGCTCAAGGTCTTCCCTAAGCCCATTTCCTAATGACTGTCAGCCACGATAGTACAGTACAGCGAAGGTTCGTACGTCAGCCAGGACTCCACCATTCAACGGAGCTGGTGCCACTTCCCTCCTACCAGTTATGAGGTTCCGATACCTAGCATTTAATAACCGGTCAGTTACCGGTCACTTCAACGCCCGATTATGTAGGGGAAGATACTCTTGCGTTCCGTCCTTGACCTTTTCCCACAAGGACGGGAAATGCAAATCGTCCAAGCGACCAGATTCCCTTTCTAACATCATAGAAAGGGCCACGAGCTGGTGTCTGCAATGGCTTAAGTCAGCACTCGTCGTCGCCATGCACCTATGCTCATCGGTCAACTTGCTCCTTCAATGTTGTCGCTAGCCTCGGACTAGGCTTGATTTCCCGGAAGGTGCCTGCAACAGGCCGATTGGCGGAGTCAAAGATACGCATAATCTTGCTCTTCTCGTTTCGCGACATTGTCACGGCGCCGTTTGAGCCCTCTGGTCTATCATCAATTGCGAAGTTCTCAGGCGATGGCATCTTGCCACCAGGCCTAACGAGAAAATGCGGGTTCAGGTATGGTATCGCCGGATCATAGTCTGCCATCGTCGGATGCTGCAGAAAGACACCACCTTCCGATAGGCACGCACCGACGCTCTGCTTGTCATCGAGTTTTCCGTAGACAAGCATGCGAATCGTCGAGTCAACAACGGGCTCTGCTTTCTTCTTACCCTTTCCTTTAGTTATTTCCGGAGCAAATAACATCGCCACTACTTTGACGGTATGCTCCTCGAGCATGGCATTCAATGCAGGTATTGAGATGATGCCCGCATACTTCTTTGACTCCGTGAACGTCAATTTCAGCATGTTCCCGAAGGGCTCGATCTTGACCCGAGCGGACTTCTTTCCCTCGTCCTCCTTAAATGAGGATGTAGCGTTTGTTACGATCTGGGCGTGTTCGTTGGCGAGGATAATACGGTGATTTAGGTTAGGGTTTCCACTTACCTCTCCAAAGCATGTATCGAACTCCACTCCTCGTACCTCATCGTCTTCGCTTATGCTTTTGGTATTCGAGCTCTGAAGCCCATCCTCAGACATGGGAGAGTAGCACGCCGGCGTGATCGCTCGTCCGCTATCATTTTGGGGACATATCGCTGAGCTTGATGTTATTGCCCCGAGACTCATGGGCGAATTGGCATTTGAATGAGTGTCAGGCGCTAGGAGCGAAATTGAATTCCACAGTAGGATAGAGTGCGGATGGCCGATGTCGGCCCTGGTGGCTCCTATCCAAATTAGCTTGAATACTGTGCCACAATTCATAAAAATTGCTGCTTCGTACCATCAGCATCTACGGGCATTATTAGCATTTCCTGCTCCAACGGTGCCCACGGCGTCCGGTCCATTATGTTGGCATTATTGCTGTTCCCCTGGTAATTCGCGTACTGCGTGCCATCATTCAAGAGGTCTACCGCGTCGTAGTTCATCACAGGTGCGACATCACCCATCGATCCATAGTCCAGCATGGGCAGATTCATACCCATTGAAATATTCGTTGTGGCAAACGCCTCCCCATCGCCTACATAGAATTGCGGATTCGAGATGCCCAGTGGATTCTGTGGGACATTTCCCTCCTCGATCGCCGCTTCTTGCTCGGTCGACATGTTGTTGCTCCATGGCAACAGAGCGTCGGGAAGAAGGTCTCCGTGCTCAAGGCTCCTTGAATCCCGCCCAGTCCGAGCCATTCCGAGGCCGTTTATATCGTCCGGACAGAGTCGCTTGTTATTCCCACCGCTGTCATCATCCCGCCCGGCAAACGAACCTCGGCGCTTGAAGAAACTCATCGCGTGGCTATCGATCTCTTGACCCAGCGCAAAGGAAGAGAGCAGATCATCGATTTATTTTCGTCAGTGAAGAAAAGCGACAAAATCCCGACCGTGCCTGCACTGCCCGGTGAGAGGCATACGTGAGAAGAAAAATCCCTTCGACCGCCATTCTTTGCTTTTTCACGATTGAGCCTCGCCTTGGCTTTACTGGCGTAACTTCGTGGTCGTGGCTTAGGTATGGCACAGCCACTTATGTACATTTGTATTCATCCAAGGTTTACAGGGGTTGATTGGAGTGGGCGTTGGGCTTGTGTCACGAGGTTCGGGCACCGAGGGCGATGCTGCGCCACGGATGGTGATTGGTGACTTGATTAGTGACGGTAATCAGCATCTCAGAGAAAGTAGCGCACATCGCTTTTAATAAGGCGCTTATTTGGTGGATATACACGGGCAGTTGGGTGTTATTAACATTACTTTCCTCGTGTATACAAAGCTGGACTCTAAAAGCCGGCTATGGCCTTTTGTGCGCACACGAAATCTCTATAGCCATGTAGATATATATATGCATATACAAAGGCGCGTCTATCGGGCTAGGCTAGGGATGAAAGCCGCGCCGCAAGCTGTCCTCATGGTGCGGTAGAAAGACCAGCCACTTAGTTTGGAGAACATGGTTGCAATGGACGCTCCGGTAGGTAATTTGCGAGGGGAATCAACAGATAGCCGGGCGGACCGGATATTTATCTACACAGGGACCATGGATTTAACACTTGGATGTCGCGTATCTCGTACCTGAACGTTTGGTGCCGGCGTAAGGAAACAGCGATTACGCTTGCTACCTGGGAGCGCATCCACTTGCTGCAAAGGGCAATCCGGGGAAGCTCAGCCGCAAATTTGACCTTCGAATGGAATACCCCAAGATACCCCAACTTGGGGTAATTCGGCCTTGGCCCGAAATTTATCCGGTGCTAGATGATGTATTGTACAAACGTCATAATCGCGTCCCAGCTCACTCACTGCTCACATCGCTCGCCAACGGCTTTCTACGACCAACACAGAACTATGGCAGAGATCACTCCCTTCATTAGGCCATGAAACACCTCATCCAGGTCGACTTCTTTGACATTCCGACAGGTTCCTCTTCCAGAATCTCTGCTTGAAGAGATCAAAATCAAGTTGAAGTATGCGCGACTCGATAAAGGGATGGCCAATGCCGAGTGGAATGGGCTGGAGATTGGGCACGCGCGCATGAAGGAGCTGGCCAAATAGATGTTGCTGAGTTCTGTGGTAAGAACGGACCAGTATTTGGAGTTAACAAGTGGACTTTCGTGGCCATAGTCGAAATAAATCCTTCATTGTGGTCGCCGTTGATTCATTATATCTCCGTTAGTTTTATAGAAGGATCCAGCCAAACGTAGGTTAGGGAAGGATAACGGTCGAAGGAGCTGTATCTTGTTACAAGCATGTTCTGGTCCTCACAAAGTCGAGGAGGTTTTGCTGTACAAGGTATTGGTGGTGCTCTGTACGATACTAGGAGTAACGGCGGATGTCAGTTGCTCTGTAGGGACTTTCTGGAATGGAATCGGCTTGCGCACGAGCTACGAGGGAAGCTCTCATACAAGGTATATTTTCCGAGACTACAATATGTATAGCCCGATTCGACTCCACTTTTTTGGGGGGGAAATTACCCGCCGCGTGGACCCCGCGATACATATTAAAGGGTGTTGGTTCTCCTCGTTTTTTTCGGCTCACTCAAACCTTTCTCTCCGATACACCATGACGTCACTAAAAGGCCAGACTGCTCTGATTGTACGCCCCTCTAGCTGCCGTTTGATTTGCCATGCTGATTAATTGTCCTCTAGACTGGTGCCTCAATGGGCATCGGGGAAGCAATTGCTGTGACTCTGGCAAAAGAAGGTGTCAACCTGGCACTCCTATCACGAAGCAAGGTGCGTCCCACTGCTATGTAGTATAGCTAACCCTTGATTAACACATTAAAAACCCACAGGATAAACTGGACGCTGTTCGCGAGACCATTGTGAAGCAGTACCCGGACGTCAGCGTCAAAGCCTACCCGGTGGATATCCAAGACTACACGCTTGTCGAAAAAGCCGTCGAGTCCGCCGTGTCCGAAGTCGGCGAAATCGACATCCTCATCAACAATGTACGTGAAATTTTGGCCCATCTTTTCCCGGCTCAGACACAACTAAATTGTTAAAAAAAAAAAAAGGCCGGGCTCGCTCTCGGCGCTCCTGCGCGCTTCTGGGAACTTCCCGTTGAGCTTATCCGCCAAATGAACGGCACCAACATCTCGGGCCTAATGTACGCAACCTACTATGTTCTTAACAAAAGCATGTGGCCGCGCAAGCGCGGCTCGATCATAAATGTCTCCTCCGTCACGGGCCTCGAATGCCCGCCCTTCGACGGCGAAGCCGTCTATCACGCCAACAAGGCGTGCCTCGAGGGCTTCAGCAACAGCCTGCGGATGGAGACGGCCGGGTCTAATATCCGGGTGATGGTGTTGCGGCCGGGCTGTGTGGCGACGCACTTCCACCTGCAGAGGGTGAAGTATGACCATGAAGCGATGGATGAGTTCTTCTACGGCTATGAGCCGCTTATTGCGGAAGATTTGGCGGACACAGTGCGGTTTATGCTGACGCGCGCGGAGAGGACGAGTATCAAGGCAGTGGATTGTGTGCCGACGGCGCAGAGGGCGCTTACGAGGTTTGACCGTGAGTGGAATGAGAGGAATAAATAAGATAGGTCTATGTAGCGGTCTCGAGATTTGTGAAGCTCTCATTAAGCTCTATCCGGGCAATCTGCAAAAATTATCATGTTACACCATCTTGAAGAGAATTCAAATCCTCCATATTCTAGAGTCAAAAATATGGAATAATCTCTAAATGCCGCCAACTGTATCGACAACGCATTCATGAACCACAGAATCAGTGAAGAGGAATGTTGCTCCGTAGATAATAACGTTAATTCACAACCCGCCGGGAACTAACATTGGGCATTCTTCAAATCTATATTGTTCGCATATTTCTCCGTCGTACACATAATATACCATCCCATCGTCCTCAAGCATCTACATAATCGACCCTCCAACCTCCTCTCGCCAACCCAAAAACGAACATGACGTTGTAGAAGAGGACTGCGCCCAAGAAGACCCAGCGTGTTGTGCTTTTTTAGTTTTGATCGTGGCGCGTTTGCATTACACAGGATAGCAATGGTAGATTAGAATTAGCGTGGCTAGAAGGCTAGCATCTCCAGAAAGGAGGCTTATAACCATAGGAAGCTATAGATGCAGACGTTATACGCACTACCGATTCCTGACATAATTACGGATCACGTTTCCCCAGAAAATGGTCTGTACCATGTACAGAGCACCAACAACCTACAACCCCACTACTGGCGGATGCCATGGAGAAGCCCGGGGCTAAGGACGTCACCGACGATGCTAGGAGTAGGTATACCGCCTCGCTACTACGATATAACAGCAGAAAGTTGCGCAACAGGGGTCAAGAGGAGTTACTAAGGTATACTATTCATCTAGATGGACTCCACTATTTCGGGACCACCGGAGTATGGCGGGTGCGTTGGCCGGAGGCCGGTTCGTGTGCCTAGCCGCTCTTTCCGCAATATCCGTATCACTCCGGATAGCCTGTCAATTCCCCCACCCGATTCCCCGCACTTCCACGAGTCTCTCGTAAAGCGGGGGATCTGTTGAACCCGGCGAATGACGCAGTAGAAGACGGAGAGGAGCTGCCCATAGGGTACTCCAACCAGCGGGTGACTTTTAGCAGAGAAGGGACTACTACTGTGTCCATGGGCCCGTCGCTCTCGTCGCATTGTTCTTGTCGGATTGATTAATTTTAAAAACATTTTCACACTCTTGAACTTTGCTTGGCTTAGTCTCCCTTCGCCCGATAGACGTGATGAATATCGATACACCTACCGACGGGCTACAGTACATCGACCCCGAACAGGTCCGGCTCCAGAACGGCGAAGATAGTCCGAATCTATGTGCGTACACCGTTTTAATTTCCCAATCCAAATTCCCATGTCCCGAGTATATAGGCGAGAAAAATGGAAATAATACTAATGTGGTTTGGTTCACGTAGGGATCGTCATCGACGACGTGGTATACGACTGCACGCACTTTGTGAAAACCCATTCTGGTGGCGATGCGGTGATTCGGCGATTTGCGGGGAGGGATTGTTCGTGTATGTTCGCCTTGTCTTATCTTACTGGGGTAGTATAGGCAGCAAGATGGGAAGCTAAGACGAGATTTACATATGTAGGGCAGTATCATCGTGTCCACGGGTCGCGGAATAGTGCGGCAAGTGTCCTCGACAGGTTGAAGGTGGGGAGAACACGCGGTGTCGAAAATCCGTACCCATGTCCGGGGCCGAGGAGAGAGGCTTCAATCTAGTGAATGTGTTTCAATAAATGTACATATACAACTTTAACCAGTCTGTCCCTGAACAATAATATATGTGACATATGCGGCTCCACAGCTAACCCCCTAATCGCAGGAACATACTCGAGAAATCCAAGGGATCCCTCATCAGGGCATCCCAATCGCCGCTTATAGTCGAATGCGACTGCCCAGTCAGCACCGCGTCAAACCACGCGTAATCGGACTGCGTACGATCACAATACCCATCACCACCGCCATCAGCACCATCAGCGCCACTACCCTGGCGCGGCATACAAATCGTCGCAGAAGACGCATCCGTATTGGTGTGCTGTTCATCCCCCAAAGCCCTCCCCAAAACCTCCGCATCCATCTCCTTCCGCCGCCGAAAGCGCCGCACAAGCCTCTCAGCAGCCTCACATGCACGGACAGGCTTCACGCCCCCGAAGGCATCTACCGCACTCCTGAGCGCTGCCAGCGCGTCGCGCACATGCTCTAAACTCTCGCGCGTATCCATCGCCAAAACCACGCACGTGAATTGGAAGGGCACATACGTGACGTGCCACCAGGGGCAGTGGGCCGCGATGCAGCGTGCGCACGCCTGCAGGCCCGTGCGGCCGAGGGCGAGGACTTGGCTTAGCACGGCGGGGTTGAGACCGGCGGGGCTGGAGAGGCGGAGGCGGCGGTAGATTGTGAAGGCGAGGACGGCCTGGGAGAGGATGACAGCGTCGGAGGTGAAAGTGTAGGTGGATAATTTCTGTAGCATGTCTTCGAGGGCTGGGCCGTCGACGGGGTTTGGGGAATAGGGGTCGAGTGTTTCGGAGATCTGGAAGAGGAGAAGGAGGTCGTGTGTGGCGTTGGAAGTGCCGGGGCTAGGGGCTAGGGTTGGGGTTGCGTAGTCGCAGGGTGATTCTCCCTGTAGTATAACGCGGGACCGTCCGTACTCGAACGAGATCCATGTATTTAGCAGCTTCGCGATCCAGAATAGGCGTCGGGTACGCGCAGTAACATCCGGATCGCCACCGCCATCAGCAGCGAAGGCTGATGCAGCTACGAGTGGATACCCTAGAGAGACGGCGGGAGCGCCACCAGCAGGAGATGCGTCTCCCTGATGATGCAAGCCAATCGCCTCAACAATATGCATCGTCGTGCAGCTCGCAACCCACGCCGCATGTGGAGTGCTATTGCAGCGCAGGTAGAGCGTCCGGAGAACCCAGGCCTCAGCATCGGCCAGGGTCGGGCACGCAATCGTACTCGTCGTCTCGAGGATATCCCGCGCGCATTCGACGAGATGGTGTTCCTGCTGCTCGGTAATAGCATTGCTGTTGCCGCCCAGCTGCTGCTGTGGCGAGAAGAGCGATCCGAGCGCCGCGATCCCGCACAGCGATCCGTCATAGACATTCGTCGCGCAGGGGTCCTCCCAGCGGCGCGCCGCTTTGGCAGCGACATCGTGCAGATTGAGAAAGTCGTAGACCGGATGAATCTTTTCCACATACCCATCAAAAAAGCGGCGCCACTCATCCCTCGAGAGGATCCAGACGATGCTCTTCTCCGATCGCTGCGGGCTGCCGCGGATGCCCAAGTTCCAGCCCAGCCCCTGCTGCTGAAGCTTTTGCGTGCTGAGATCAAGGCCGAGAACGTGTGGGAAGGCGACTCCCGAGTTCGCTTCCATGTACCTGTCCCCGGGGCTCGGGATTGACTTTTTCTGGGTTATCTCTTGTGAGTTAGCCTCTGTTGGTGCTGTTGTTACAGCAGGGGCAGTAGCAGTCGTCGGCGATCGGGCGGTTCGTCGCACGGGTTTCTTGCGCGGTTGGTTCTCGTAGAAGCAGCGGTAGTCGTATCGCGAGCACGAGTCGCACGGCTCGTTGCCATCGCATTTGCGCTTGCGGAGCTTGCACGCGTGGCAGGCGAGGCGGATGCGCCGGCGTTGCGGAGGGGGTATTACTGGGCCAGTGTCCATCGTGAGAACTGGAACAATTATAATGTAAAGGTTACCAGGTAATGGGTGGTCTTAAATTGGGAGATGAAAAGTAAAAAAGGTTGGGAATGCCAGAGACTGGGCAAGATGCCTTCGGAAGAAGAGTGTGGGGAAAGTCTTCGCTCGGGCTTTACGGGGAACGAGCTCGTGACGGATCTCCGAGTGCGGGGCCCCGGTTGTTCATCCTGCGAATGGGTTCGTTGTATTTGATTTTGCTATTTTGATTGGTCCTTACTGACTGCCCTCCAAGACACAGGGATTAAAATTATACGAGCGGCTTTTATCTGGGGTTTACACATCACCACCGCCGCCTCTACCCCCAATTTGTCCCCCATCTGCCTTCTCTCCACCGCCACCACCACCCAATGTCTCCCTCTCCATACGCACAGCCGTATGGCTGGTAAACAGCCGCGATGGATCCCTCACCCAAAACGCCAACACACACGCGACAACGCCGAACGGAATCGTCGCCAGCCAAGTGACGCGGAACGCACTGCTCCACGCAGCCCGATAGGCGTGCATAGCTTCCTTCAGCGCTTGAGGTGTGATCCCCATATTCCCCAGAGAAGCCTTCATTGAGATATCATCGCTCGCAGAAGTAGAAATAGCTGTAATCACGTCGGCGATCTCAGCACTGGAAACCCCGTACCCCAGGCGGGCTAGCGTATCCCCAACATGCTCGGAAACACTCCCCGCGGCACGGTTATTCAATATCTGCCCAAAAACCGTCGTGCCAACCGCACTCCCGAGAAACCGGAATGTCCCGATCAGCCCGAGTGCAAGACCCAGGTCCTCGTGCGGGACATGCAGGCTCGCCGTCACATAGCACGCAAGCGTGATCCACGCAAAGGGCAAATTCGCCAGAAACTGGAACACAAGTAGCTTCGCGACCTCTCCGGGTTCGCAGATCGCCTGCAGTGCCGTGAAAATCGTCTGGCACGCGACGCCCGCCACGAGCTGGTAGTGCACGTATCGGATCTTCGAGATCAGGCCGCCCAGCAACACGCCGCCCGCTGCGCCGCCGAAGCCGCCGGGGATATTGTACACACCCGCGAGGCTGGAGTCCGAAGTCAGTGTGTATGAGATCTGCTGCGGCATGAGCGCCGTGAGCGTGAAGTAGACGACACCGGTCACGAAGATAATGACGAGGAGGAGCGTGTATCGTCGGAACATGGTAAAGAGTGCTAGCGGGAAGAGTGGACGCTTTGCGCGTCCGCTAAAATCCCAGATAAACGCACAGATGAACAGCACGGCCCCTGTGCACATGGGCGCGAGGACCTTGGCGTTTCGCCAGGGGTATCCCGTGCCGCCCCATCCGAGGCCGAGGAGGAAGAGCGTGAGGCCGGCGATGTAGAGGAAGATGCCGATGTAGTCGAGCTGGAGGAGGATCTGGCGTCGCGAGAGCGTGCGGATTGGACGGGTCGGTGGGTAATAGAAGATGGCTGTTCCGACGATGCAGATCGCGCCTGTGATCGCGCCCAGGATGAAGATCCAGCGCCAAGAGGCGTTGTCAGTTAGCATTCGCGCTAGCAAGGGACCGAGTGTGGTGAATGGGAGGAGATTCAGCTCTGTCCAGGCGAGGCCGTACGCGCGGTATTTGTTCGGGAGGAGCTCGGAGATACCAGGGTACAGGACAAAGGTCGTGCCTGTGCCGAATCCGCAGATGGACATGGCTGCGATGCATTGGTTTAGATCCTGTGCGGTAGCGCCGATAATGTATCCGATGATGAGCAGCGCTTGCCCGCTGAGTAAGATCCAGCGTCGCCCGAATTGGTCGCTGAGCTGACCTGCGAGCGCGAAACCGATGCTCCCGCCCAGCGACCAACCGGACGCTAGCCAGTTACTGTTGTTGCTGTTGCCTTGCAGCTCCGTTGCGATGGGGATGATGACCGGAAAGACGAATAGAACGGTGAAGGTGAGGGCTGGTTGGAAGGTGAACCCGAGAAAGAATACCGCTGCCCATGTTGAGCGGGTTATTCTTACTGGTGCATCTGCGTCTGCATCTGACGATACCTCTCGTTCGGCACTGTGGTTGTATTCGACATGGCGAGTAGACCCCTTTCTTGTGCCATTCTCATCCCTGGCGTTATCGTGTTGTGAAAGTGGTCTCAGCTCCATTTCAGGGTTAGTATATTATAAGGTAATAGTGATAGGGGACCTCTTGATGGTGTGTTTGTTTGGCTTTAATACTACGCTCTCACTGAGTGACATGCTTCCTCGTCGACAGAATGCGGACCGGAACCTGCGGTGGGTATTGCGGATAATACTCCCGATCCAAAGTGCGGGGAAGGAACCGGGGAATGGATTGATCTGGAGCCTTCTGCTCTGCAATGCGGGGGTTAGCCGGACCCTGCACGGCAAATGTGCTGCTTCCCCTCATAATCCACTGTGGGCGGGGCTATCGTCTCACCCCGCTACCGGTTTATGCGGCACCTCGCTCTACGGGGGGGCCGCGTGCAAACGCATTGCGGGCAGTCCGCGCTGGAGAAGCATTGGTATGTAGGTAAAATTCGACCAGCCACGTGTTGACCTGCTGCCATGGCTTGCGTCCTCTGAAGTGACTTTCAAGCTAGGATCTCGTATCGCTTATTCAAGTAGTCTTTCAGTGGCCTGTTAACTTTATACTTTTGAAACGTGTAGATATTCAAAGCTAATAATGTATACTAGATATGCAAGAGGGAGGTCACACATTAGGTATGATTATAGTTAAAATTTGCTACCTAGGATAGTACTGTTTACTTTATAAACCAATCTATTTTAATCAGTTCCCCCCTAGATTTACAATGAGAGGCACTAATTCTAGTGAAAGAAAACCCCCTAAAAGCAGTAGCCACCCTGGGCTAATACCCAACCCTTCTCAGACCCGCACCCTCGCATTGCTCATCGCGCCGCCGTATACTGTAGGCTCCTTCTCCGGATGACCCACTTTGTCCGGGGTTTTATCTCCTTCCACCCCCGGCCGCCCCTTGCACCAGTCTACCCGGGAGCTACGTGCAAAAGGTATTATGTGGACTTCACCTTGGGGGAACCATTTGTATATGGGTTGAAGTAGACTGCCTCCTAGAGTCAGCTGATGCCTTACCTTGTGTTGTGTCCTTTAGAATGTTATCGAAGTTAAAATTTTTATGTGATCTATTAAAATGATGCGTCACTCATCTATTAATTGTTCTATTCGGTAAAGACGTAGCCATTAGGTGTGAAGTTTACAAGCCATACAGTTGGTGCATTACAAACATCATTGACGAATTTATTCAAGACTTGCAAACTAAGTTACTACTATTCATTGTACAAACAAGCCGAATGAGAGCTCCCCCAGCTTCCTGTCCACTGACCCCCATCTTTTGCTATCCTCAATGCTCCTCGATGAAACCCCTAATAGCATCAGCCGTCCCCGTCAAATCCTCAAGAACATGCCAATGCCCAACCCCTTCAAGCACTCTTACCCTCACACCCCGCCCAATCCTCCCCGCATACTTCTTTGCAAGCTCCACAGGCGAAATTTTATCCTCACTCCCAGCAACTATAAGCACCGGCATGCGCAGCCTCTCAACACTTATCACAACATCCACCGACCGCGCAAGCGCAATACACCCCTTCGCATACCCCTCTGGATGCGTCGCAAGCAGAAACTGCCGCACGGCAGAGACCACGAGCGGGGCAGCCGATGGCCCCGTTGCCGCGGCTGCGACGTCATCCGCGATTCGCGAGGGGGACATCCCGGCTGAGCGCGCGAGCGCGGCGCGCTTCGTGAAGACTTCCACCGCGGGTGTGGGGAAGGGGGAGGGGCCAGGACCGAGGAGGATCAAGTTTTTCACGAGGGACGGGTGGTGTTCTGCGAAGAGCATGGCGATGAGGCCGCCGAGAGACCAGCCGATTACGGTCACGGGCGTGGAGGGGGTGATGTCTTTAGTTGAGAGGAGCTGGTGCAGTGTTGCGGCGTAGGTATTTAGTGTAGAGGCTTTGGATGCGTGTGATGGCGTGAGGCCATGGCCGTCGAGATCGTAGAGGATGATTCGGTGGGTTTCTTGCAGCTTGCCGGCGTCGATCAAGGGTTGGTAGTATTCGAGGCTTGCGCCGAGGCCGTGGATGAAGACGAGGATATTGTTGTTGTTATCCGGATATGCTGAATTTGCGGGGAGGTCGCGGACGTTGATCCAGTTGTCGGTTCCGACCTTTGTCAGGCCGACGCCGCCCCAGGTCCGGTCGAGGTTGTAGGTTGGGATGTGCGATTGCTTCCGTACGAGATCGAGTGTGGGGTTTGGTGCGGTTGAGTCTGCGATGCGGTTCGAGAGGGTTCCGAGGCCCGATACACTGACCTCCACTACAGTATCTGTATTAGTGTACGGACTGCGTGCAAATGGATGGGACGACATACCGAGATCCCCCGGCTTCAGGAATAGAGGAGGGTTATGACCAACCCCGACTCCGTGAGGCGTGCCCGTGGCGATAATGTCCCCGGGCTGGAGCGTCATGCCCTTCGAGATGACCTCAATCAGTTTCGGGATCGAGTAGATTAGGTCTGCAGTGCTGCCATCCTGGCGTTTGTCGCCGTTCACAAAGGTCTGGACTCGGAGGTTGCCCTGCAAGGCCCCAGCGGGGACAGCAATCGGGCCCTAACCAGGAATTAGTATGTGGTTCGCAAGCTCTTGGGGGTAGAATACTGTATACCATCGGGCAGAACGTATCTGGAGACTTTCCAATAAAGAATTGCTTATGATCCCGTTGTTTCTCCCTCGCGGTCACATCTAGAACAGATTAGCTACTAATCGTGACATCTTCATAGGATAACCCTACCGTTGATAATGGTGAAGCCCCAGACGTGGTCCATCGCATTGTTCTCAGTAATGTTGAACCCAGGCTTCCCAATAATGACACCAATCTCGCCCTCGTAGTCCAGGGTCTGGGTGAACTTCGCATGCGGGTATATTTCCTCGCCACAGGCAATAATGCTCGTGCTCCGTTTGGTGAAGATCGTTGGTAGTGGAGCAGCTGGTGGAAGTCAATATGGAGACACAGATGAGAGACAACAACAGTAGCTTACAGTCGACACTATCACCACTCGTATCAAACCCGCTCTGGCGGAATTCCTTGACATGCTGGCGGTAGTTGTTGCCCACGCAGAGCACATCGCGACCAGTGAGGGGTGCCAGCAATTTGACTTCGCTCAACGCGACAGGCGCAGCAGAGTCGCGGACAACGTCGTCTGCGAGTTCAATAACCTCCTGCAGGCTGCGAAGTGGCGACCCTGACGCCATGGTCAGCGGCTGGATAGTTTCATTGGCGAGATCGAGGTGGCCAATATGTGATCTGCCGAGCTCATCCTCAAACGCGACATAGTTATAGTAAGTCTTCTTCTCGCGCAGAGACAGCTGTTGGGGTAGCGACGCAGCGACCTCGTCTGGCTTCGACTTGTGGATCCTCCCGTTGATCATAATAACGTCGAGCTTCGAGTGGTCCTGCAGGACGCTGATATCCTCCAGCGGGTCCCCATTGACCAGAATGCAATCAGCATAGTATCCAGGCAGGACCTTGCCTAGCTCGTTCTCCTGCATAAACAACTTGGCAACTCCCGCAGTTGCAGCAATAATCGATTCCATGGGCGTAAAATCGAGAAGCTTGACAAAATGCTCCAGATCGCGCGCATACGTCCCGTGCGGGCACCACGCAAAGCCATAATCCCCGCCAGGCAGGACCGTGATCCCCCGACGATGCATCTCCTTCATCGCGCGGATAGCGACATCAAGTTCCTTCTTATACCCCACGCGTTCAGCCTCTTCAAACGTGTACCCAAACGGCTCGGCCTCGTGCACTGTCGCATACAACCAGTTTATCGCCGGCGCCACAACAAGCCGATGCTTAGCCTTCTGCAGCAGATCCATCCCCAACGCATCCGTATACGAAGCATGGTAGATGACATCCACCCCATACTCCACACACTGAATCACGGACTCACGCGCCCGCGCATGCGCACAAACCCTCAGCCCCAACCGATGCGCCTCATCCACACACGCCGCCGTCTCCTCCTCGGCAAAAAAACACTCCTCCGCATCGCGACCCTCCATGATCGCCTCGCCCGACATACTCAGTTTGATCTGGTCGACGCCGACAACCTTCGCATGCCGCCGGATCACCTCGCGCATCTCCAGCGGCCCATCCGCGTACGCGGTAATCCCAGGCGCGAGCTCTGCATCGCGTTTGCCGATCTCGCGCCCGTTTGCGAGTAGCCGGGGGCCAGGGATTTCGCCTGCGTTGATCGCGTCGCGGATCACACAGTCGAGTCGGTCTTTTGCGGACGCGGCGCCGTAGCACATCGTGTAGCCCGAATCAAGGTAGCAGCGCGCTGAGCGGGCTGTGATCAGTGCGTGCTCTTCGACGCCAATGTCGCCGAGAAGTTCGAGCGCGTTGTTGTTCCAGGTGAAGTGTGCGTGGGCGTCACCGAGGCCGGATAGGAGTGTGCGGCCGCGACCATCGATGGTTCGGACTTTTGGGTCCTGGCGGAGGTCGTCGATGTTGGGGAATAAGCCCACGGCGGCGAAGCGTTCGCCCTGGATGAGGACGTCGCCGCGGTAGGGGGGTTTTCCAGTCGAGTCGATGATGTTCACGTCTAGAAGGAGAATTTTAGAGTCTGCGGGCGTTCCTGCGATCTTGTATGATTTAGGCTTCAGTCGCGGATCGAAGCGAAGACTCTCGTGGGGGTAGGTATTCGCAGCTGGTTTTGCGGGACTAATGGCAGGGCTATACCCGCCGTTGGTGAGGATTCCTGGCGCCATTTTTATTGGGATTGAGAGAAGGAAACAAAAACAGAATATTCGAGGAAGTGCAGTATCATCGCCGGCAGCATCTTCCCGACCCTCAAACCGAGTCGCGATGCCCTTAAATATCGCCAGGTTCGGAGATGTTTGACACTGATCTACCGAACCTATCCCCGGCCCACAGCGCGGTTCTCCGGCAGCTTTCTTTTCCCCAACGCCCCACGGGGTACACAGACTTGCTATCCGCACTGACCGAACTCACAGCGCTGTTGCCGACTCTCGTTATGTGGGGACGGATGGAGCGGGTAGTGCGGATACATCCACCGGTTCGGAGATGCTCTGCTGGGTAAGTCCGATGGGCCATCCTCTGCTCCAGCCGAGGTAACCGCATCTGGTGATAATTTGTGGGTAAGCTTCTTACATCCGTGGGCCATGATCTCCTATGGAGGTATCATCATATGCGCCAATATATAGGCGGCCCCTATACACACACTGGCCAGGTTTGCTATCCATGGACCTTCTGGTGTCGAGGTCATGTGACCTCATGTGCTCTGGGCTCCCCGCTCATCTGACCTTTCCGTCTGCCTCACCACCAGCCAGGCTTCCTTCAAGATAGCTCATCATCCACACACACTATTGCTTCATTTCCTTTTTCATCCAATAGCACACTCCTTTAGGTCACAGGCCGTTCCCTCTTCACTTACCTAAGAAGACTGAGTCGCTGCTATTAAAAATTTGGTACGGATATATACTTTGCTAGTTGCCCGCTAGGTGCTCATTGCTTTAATATAGATCCCCAAACACGCGCGTGACAATTTCCCAAACTATGTCCTCCAGCACCCTTTTAGGGACCTTCTTAACGACTTACTTCGGGACCTGTCTTATACTAACCCGCAAAGTGAGGAAGTAGCCTCCCTATTTACCTGCTACACGACGTGTAGCTAGCGAGCCCTGTGTGCGTATAGCGGGCCCTGGTATTTATTGCCGTGATTCGTGATGGTAAGCGTAAGAAGGCATTGTGTCGGGAGGATGGGAGAACATTCACATATAGTATATCCTTAAGGTGGAGCTGGTCTCCATACGAGGATTAAGAACTGATTAAATATACGCTGGTGGATCTTTGCCGCGATCTCGGAATCCACCAAGATATGTACGCCCTCATACAACTGGTAGAATCCACAGAGGACTTAAAGTTTCGCGGTAATTACAGGTATGTAACAGGCGCGGGATTTCCCGTCAAAAGCGGGAACTTTGCGGTGGGTCCAGATCTGCAAGCGCAGGGCAGATCCATTGGATCGGATGGGACCGAGGCGGAGTCGCTCCCGAGCCTTATTTCCTGTCCTTGAGTCATGTCAAATGCGGGATTCGCGATCGACAGAGGCTGAAATATGGTTAATTAATTGGTACATAACCCAAACCGTACGAAATGAAACACCACTACAGAGCCTATTTCAAACACCAATACACACGAAGTAGCCCAGCCACAGGCTCGCGCAAGAGCTCCCGACCGTGGGATTCCAGCGATTGAATTGCGCCGCCGTGATCCCGTATTTCTGCTGGATCGAGAAACAGCTATCGCCGTCCTTGACCTGGTAATATCTTTTACAGGTGTTTATAATCCCCTGCATGGGCTGGTGGACCTGTGTGGCCACGCAGTAGTAGTACCCGCTTAGGAGGTTGGAACAGCCATCACCGACGGCTGGATTCCAGCGCACGAATAGAGGGACGGAATTAATGTAGGGATATGTCTGCTTTGTAATTATTTCGCATGTGTCGCCTGCTTGCGCTCGGTAATAGCTTGTGCAGGTCTTGACTAGGCCGGATTGGGTAGGCGATGGGCCTGATGTTGTAGTAGTGGTGGTGGTGGTGGTGGTGGTCGTTGTTGTTGTTGTTGTTGTTGTTGTTGTTGTTGTTGTTGGCAGGGAGTCGAGGAAGAAACGCGTTAGTATATAATAATTCCCAGGAACGGCCTCAACTTACTAGAAGTCCCAACGCAAACATAGTATCCAAGCCAGAGCGAGCCGCACGATGACCCGACCGCGGGGTTCCAGCTGTAGAAGTTCGAGAGTGAGATACCATACTGGCTGGCAATAGATGCACAGCCATCGCCTGACTCGACGAGATGGTATTTGCTGCAGCTTGAGATGATGCCGGATTGCTGGGGTGTAGGACCGGACCCTGGTGCGGTTGTGGTTGTTGTTGTTCTTGTTGTCGTACTAATAGTTGCCCCCGGAACGTGGACGCAGATGTAGTAGTCGAGCCACAGGTTTGAGCACTCTTTTGGATACGAAAGGGCGTTAGAGCTTAGGTATGGAGAACAGATTATGCAGAGTAGAAAGGAGGCATACCGGCGTTTATCTCGCTATTCCAACTCCGCAGCTGAACAATCGTGACGCCATACGTCTGCGCGATGGAGCTACACTGGTCACCCGATGAGGTCTTATAGAAGCCATCGCAGTTGTCCGCGATGCCAGGCATGGTAGGAGTTGGGCCTGTTGGATTGGTCGTGGTAGGAGGCTGGGTAGTTGTGGTCGTAGTCCGACTAGTGGTAGTGGTGGTAGTACTTGTAGTTGTTGTTCTAGTTGTAGTTGTCGTGGTGGATGCCGTCGTAGTGGTGCCCGTCGGTTCCTCAGTGACAGTGCCGATGACGCAGTATGAACCGCTCGGATCTAGATCGGGGCAGGTGATCCCAGGGTTCAGTGCCTCTAACTCGCTGACAGGCACGCCCCAGGAGTCTGCAAAGCTCTGGCATGTAGCACCGTCACCAGGCGTTGTAGCAAAGATACAGTCAACGGCGCGGCGGGACAGTGCCGATGCGAGTGCTGGGATGAGGCCCGCGGCAAGCAGGTGGATCAGGTACATGATCGTCGATGAAGAAGGGGTCTGTAGATAGAATGAACGTCAGCGACGCTATAGATAGTGTTAAGAAAACAATGCATGATCGCATACAGTTGGAAGATTGGAGTGAATGAGGGGATGGCTACCGAGTGGCTCCGGTCTGTAT
Source organism: Penicillium sp. S1316 (assembly GCA_023627405.1). Lineage (NCBI taxonomy): Eukaryota > Fungi > Ascomycota > Eurotiomycetes > Eurotiales > Aspergillaceae > Penicillium > Penicillium sp. S1316. Next base: position 52,977 of record JAMAHF010000041.1, on the reverse strand, counting down.
AAAAGTTTATATAGGCAGCCTGGATATCAAATAATAACACCATCGGCCGACAGGCAAAAATAGAACTGCTACCCCTCTCATAAACCGTACTGTACCTCATTTATTCGCCTTGCACTTCTAGGATAATTGAAGCGATAAGTCATTCAGCTCGATACAATATTACTAGCGATGTTTTAATAATACTGTATAATTAATTAGTTTGGGAACAGGATATCCCGGTGTACAGACCAGGATCGTGAATCAGCGATTTGAAGCTATCCAGAAACAGGAAATGCGCATCAGGCAATTTGATATTAGTAGGTTTGATCGGAGTCAGTAGGAGGCGCCCCAGGCCCTTAGCAGGGACGAGCTCTCCACAAAGGCAGCATGCGGACTCTCCAGCCGCACTGCGGCCCCGGCCTATGCGGGTACCTAAACGTACGACAGTGCCGCGGTTAACACATCGTCGAATGGACAGGTTCCCGATTGCACTTCAGCAACTGGCCAGCAGGCACTTGTCTTCTCTTGCTTTCGCTCATCGGCAAGCTATATTAAGTAAATACATGCGAAGCAAATGTAGACAATGTGATCCAGACAAGAAACTCAGACAAGAGCTTTGCCGTATCCAAGCACTCAGTAGCATCAACCCGTCAGAGACAATGTTGGGCATATTGCCTCGGGGAAGTCCGGCTCCCGGATGGGGTGAGGCCCTGAGACAGACCCTAATAATGCAATGTAACGCTGCGCTGCATTTCTCGCCACATCAAGGGTAGCCTCGCCAATAATGACTACCGCTAAATTGGCGCCTCTTAATTTTGTTTCCGCCACGCTTGGCAAATAATCTTACTCTCCAACCTATCAGCGCTGCCGACGAGCGGAAGAACGCCTTGGCAGAGGGTTATGACTGGTGGAATCCGCCCGTACCTTGCACCAACCCAAGAAGTGCCAAGCCCTCTTATGTCTGAGCCCCGGAGAGACCTGTGTCTGTCGACGGAGCACTCGCCTTGTAGGGTCAAAGGCAAGTCGCCAAGCTCTAGCCGAGGCACTGACCAGGACAAAAGCGGACTTCCCCGTTCCCTTGTTTTCTCGCCGGTCAGCCTCCACGAACCACAGGGCTCGGGAGATCAGCTCTTCTAGCCACGGCTTAGCCTAGTCTCGCGAGCAAGCAGGACCCCTATTTTCTCTCGCACTCTGACTACAAATCCTTCACTCACCTGTCCACAGAATCGCCTACCTTGTTCACTAGAAAAAAAAAAAAAAACGAAAAGGCCTCCGTTTCTCTCGCGCTCGTTTTGTCGACTTGTGGTCGACCTCGGCGTGCCGCATTCCTCCTCCTCCTCCTCATACGATTTGAGTTATTTTCTTGGCTTTCCATCGAAATGCACTTTCCTCGAGCGAGCTGGCTGCTCGCTCCCTGTATGGGGGCAGCCATTGTGAACGCCGTTAGCGTGGTCGAAGTGGACTTGGTTTTCCCGCGCAATGAAACATATTCACCCACCCAGATCTTTCCGCTGGTGTTTGCTGTCCAGAATACCGAAAAGGCTCAAATGCTGAACCCTCATATCACCTACATGATACGGAACGCGGACAACTCCAGCGATACTCTGGCCCCACTCACAGATTATGTCTATCTAGAGCAAACAAACCTGTCCAGCAGTGACCCATACCTTTCATACCGATTCTTCAGTGGCTTGAAGCCCGGTCGCTGGAGGCTCTACTGGCAAGTGGAATACCAGACCTGCAACGTCGATGCATTCTATGAAAGCGAGGGTCTCCTCTACAACCACCATGATTTATACAGAACGTTCACCATCGCGAACTCAACGGGTGTCCCGGACAGAGAAGTGGATCTTGTTGCTGCCACGTCTAACAACAGCTGCCCTGGAGACTCGAATGCCCTTGCTATTAACGTAACTGATACAACAATGCACACCCTCTCGTCAATAAATTGGACCGGTCGTGACACCTGTGCGGTTGCAACAAACTCTACCTCTGGCACACCAGTTCACACTCCCAACCCCTGCGGGATCTCCATATCTCCCCAGATGGCGGCTAGTATCTCTGCGAATTTCACTGCGCAAATGTGCAATGAGTCGAAACGTCCTGATTTTGTTAACTGCCCCGCGGACGGCGAGAGTGCGGCTCAGCCGGTGATTATCCTTGCTGTATCTGGACTTCTTGCTTTTTTTGGAGCGTTTGCTTTTACTATTTTGCAATCTTGGTAGCTTCCTTGCTGCTTTTCCATTTCGATAACACTCGCTTTCTTTGGTGGACGGCGCATCGTCATGTCGTGTACGGACCCATGTTTCATCATCTACTCTTTTGATGCAGGAATTGTATGACAAGCCACAGAAGGTACTCCGAATGCGGCTGGAATAAGCACCGGGGTTATGACCGGCCGGACAATATAGTTCTCAATGTTTTTTTTAGCATCTGCTGGCCATCGAGTATGCTATTTACTAGCGGTGACGTTCTAGGTTGGGTCGGTTTCACGAGGATATCATACTGTAGTGTGATCCTTGGGCTCCAGACGGCGACCCCGAGAGCTAGTAACAGACAACTACCCCGATGAAGTGGATATCGTTCCCAGACCACCTACTTCACCATGCTGTTCAATCCTTGCTCGTCGCTTACACATAGCGCGCGGGAATAGTGGCATTCGCACAAACCCTGGCTTCGTTAAAGCGATGGGTTTAGGACACTAAGTTCACATGGACGCTAGACCCTCGGGGCCTAGGCCTGGGCCTCCACCTGCCGTCCGGCTACAAGTATAGGGAACTGCGCCGCAGAAGCGAAAGGTGCCTACTAGTGCATAACGCCAAGACTCAAGAGCGGACCTGACGGAGCCGTCTCGCACATTGTCTCGCTTCGCGGGATGGGGAGCATTGGAGTCTCCCCTTGGCCACACTAATCTCCTGCGGAGGTGTTCCTAGAGCTTTCTTCTTTTTCTCTTCCTGGAATAGCCCACACTGATGCGCTTTCAAAGTTGTATGGCTCCTGGCCTCCACCCGGAAGAGCCAGCTACCGGTAGTGGTGGACAGTGTCTTGTTGTGACGCCCCTTCCCAGGAAACTCAGGTAGGCGGCCATTTTCGCCCCTTCAACCAGAGCCCCCCAAACCACATCCCACTCCTCCAATCTCTGCCTCTCTATAGGACTCTGGCTCGCGGACCGGGCACTATATAATTCCACAATTGGCTGTCAACCTCTTCATTCTGGTTTGGGCACGGTCAATACTTCGCCGTCACCCCAGCCCCGTTTGGATAGAGAATATCGACTCAGCACGGTTCCTGAATCACACTACCTCCACCCTGTGCTTCCCCTACAGCACGAACACCGGTACCATGCGGCTAGTGAGTCAAGTCACATCGAATCTTGCCACTTAATTTCCGACTTGCTTATTTATGCCTTACAGGGAGGTGTATGGATCGCTTGTACAGGGATTCCACGTCGTGTCTAACATTGGATCCCCAGTCTCTTCCCCAGTTTCCCAGGTGAGCACACGCTAGGTAATATCCCTACCCAACGTTCTCAGGATGGTTACATGGGTCGAGCCACCTGTATTTCGCGCACCGACTGAGATTGCAGGTGCCAGAACGGAATTTCGCCAAGAACAAACAGCCAGTTTTAGCTTGCTGTTCAGCTGTGGTACAGGCCTTTCCGATGTATATTCGCCATGTAACGGCTGATACAGCTTCTACCGAAAGGCGTATGACTTTCGCCATCCTGCACGTTGGCTCAGGTTCGGGTGCGAACCAGCTTGACCCAGCCAATGAGCGCAGAGGATCAGATAAAAAAAAAAAAAAAAGAAAACAGGAAGTTGAGGAATACGCTCTACTAAAAGGGTAGGGTGCTACGGCTGACCCTAGAAACGAAAGCAGTATAAAGCGCCTCTCCTTTTGCCCTGTCTGTGTCCATTATTACCCCTCGTCACACATTCATTTTATCGCTCTTTGCAGTTCGATCTATACATTAGTTACTTTTCTATTCTTACGCTCTTTAAAAATTTTTATTTAACGTCCTGGCACAAAGGAATGGTGGCATTAACGAGTCTTGCAGCGGCCCTTGGAGCTGTTGCGCTGTTGCTCTGTGGGGAAGGGGCTGTTGCCATAACAGGATCTCGAAAGCCGGTGAGCCCAGGCTATAGCAGCGCCCACGTGTGTCCAGAGCGATGCAGTGCTTCGGGGCCGAACACAGGCAACTGGTCGGTCTACCCTAACTTCAACAAGATCAAGAGGTGCCCTGAGACCATGTTCTACGACTTCTCTCTCTACGACGAAGTTGACAGCAAGAATACCAGTCACCGCATCAATGCTTGCTCCTCGTTCGGACCCGATTTCGCCAGCTTTCCTGCCTCAACCACTCGCATTGCTACTGCGGAGTCCCACCGCGTTGACTTTGAGATAGGGTGGTGGAATGAGGCCTTTGGGCTTGCGGCGCCCGGCATCCGGTCTCTTGTAACGCAGATTCGCAAATATGTTGAACAAGGCCATGGGACCGCTGAAAGAGCCTTCATCATCTATGGCCAGTCCGGCGCAGCCACAATTGGTCTATACATTGGCCAGGGTCTACTGAATGAAGGTATCGGCGAGTTCGCGCTCAAGACATTCCAAGACAACCTCGAAACCCTGGATGTCTCAACACCAACCCTCGCGATGCAGCTCTGTGGGCCAACTTACGACAGCACTCATACGTTCGGTATTATGGCCACCAGCAACGGCACATTTAGTCACATCCAGAGCGCCATCAAGGACTGGGCTAATGCCACATGCCTGTCTTTCTCCGGGTCCGCCAAATTCCCAGGCCCCGTCAAGTTCACCACGCCGCTCCTCCAGACGAACCGGACCATCGTCAGTAAACGCTCTGTTCATCATCACAACTCTATTCATCACCACAGGGCACTCCACGCTCGGGCCGAGTGTCGGACGATACAGGTTGAGGCAGGCAATTTATGTCCCAACCTTGCCCGAAGGTGTGGTATTTCAACTGCCGACTTCAACAAATACAACCCCGGCGCCACTTTCTGCAATAACCTCAAGGAAAAACAGCACGTATGTTGCTCCAGTGGAGATCTTCCTGATTTCAGGCCCCAACCAAACGACGACGGCTCTTGCCATGCATACCAAGCCCAGGGAGATGACAATTGCAGCAGCCTTTCCGCTGAGTACGGTCTCACCATGGATGAACTGGAGGAATTCAACAAGAATACCTGGGGCTGGAATGGCTGTGACCCTTTGTACAAGGATACCGTCATGTGTCTTAGTAAAGGAACTCCTCCGTTTCCTGCCCGCATTGCGAACGCGGTGTGCGGCCCTCAAAAGCCTGGCTCCAATCCGCCGACCGATGGGTCGGATATTGCTAAGTTGAACCCCTGTCCACTAAATGCCTGCTGCAATATCTGGGGACAATGCGGAATCACTAAGGATTTTTGTATTGACACCAATACTGGCCCCCCTGGAACTGCTGCGCCTGATACGTACGGCTGTATCTCCAACTGTGGCCTGGATGTCGTTAAGGGAACTGGAAGTGGTGCCATCAAAATTGGATACTACGAAGGCTTCTGTTTAAGTAGAGAGTGCCTTTTCCAAGACGCTCTTCAGATCGACACGTCCAAATACACCCACATTCACTTTGGCTTCGGCACGTTGACGCCTGATTATCAGGTTGAAGTTGGTGATGTGCTGTCGACATATCAATTCGGCGAATTTAAAAAGATATCTGGCGCGAAGCGCATCCTCTCATTTGGCGGCTGGGAGTTCTCGAACAGTGATGCCACTTACAAGATCTTTCGCACTGGTGTCCGCCCCGAGAACCGCCTTACCATGGCAACAAACATTGCCAACTTCATCAAGGAGCATGAACTTGACGGCGTTGATATCGACTGGGAATACCCTGGAGCTCCGGATCTTCCGGAGTATGACCCTGGGACTGCCGATGAGGGTCCCAACTACCTGGCTTTTCTCGTTGTCCTCAAGAACCTGTTGCGCGGCAAGTCCGTCTCTATCGCCGCGCCGTCCTCGTACTGGTACCTGAAGCAGTTCCCCATCAAGGAAATGTCCAGGGTCCTCGACTACATTGTCTACATGACCTATGACCTCCATGGCCAGTGGGACGCGCACAACAGCAACTCCCAAGAGGGTTGCGACACGGGTAATTGTCTCCGCAGCCAGGTTAACCTGACCGAGACCAAACAATCGTTGGCAATGATCACCAAAGCAGGTGTCGCGGCAGAGAAGGTTGTAGTTGGGGTGACCAGCTACGGACGATCCTTCAAAATGGCGGACCCCGGTTGCTGGGGCCCCAACTGCCAGTTCACAGGAGACCGCCTCAACTCGAATGCGAAGCATGGAAAGTGTACTGGCACTGCAGGATACCTTGCCGACGCCGAGATCGCAGAGATCATGGCTGACTCCTCTCGCGTCGTTAGGAGCTTCATCGACACCGGCAGTAACAGTGATATACTTATCTATGATAACGATGAATGGGTCGGCTACATGAGCGCCGCGACAAAGAGGGCACGGGCAAACCTTTACACCGCGTGGGGGCTGGGAGGCACCTCCGACTGGGCGACAGATTTGCAAACATACCATCCGGTCCCGAGGCCTGCAACAAGCTGGGCCGCCTTTAATCGGCTTATCATGATCGGACAGGATCCCAAGAAAGACCCGACGCGGAACGGTAACTGGACCGACTTTGATTGCAAGCACGAGGTTATAGACCAAAAGTTGCAGTTCACGCCGTCGAAACGGTGGATAGCAGTGAATGCGGATGCGGCGTGGAAGGATGTAGTCAGGATCTGGAAAGAGACTGATGAACCGAACAACGTACTATTTCCTGTATCAATTTCAGATACACTCGGTGTTGGAGACCAAGCGAACTGCGGCTCCCTGCTGTCTACGAGCTGTAGCACAGTGAATTGCAATTCCGTCCCTGACGACGGCACGTCCGGCCCCGCAGCGCAATTCATCTGGAATTCAATCGTCGAACTCCACACGTTATACAAGAACTATGATGATGGCTTGACAGATGCTATGGCATATTTGAGTCTCCAAATGGACGACTTGCAGACCAAGTTTGCCCCCTTTCCGGAAGAGGACGACGATCTATGGCAGGAGTTGCTTACTGACCTGCTTGTTTTGGGTGGACTGGGGACTGCTGGGCCGTTCTTCAAGAAAATCCTCACGTCAAAGGCCTGGTTCCAACAGGAAAGCACCCTTGACAACACCCAGTCCACCGTCACGACACTCCTTGAACAAGGTACAACTATCGCCAGGAACCTGATGCCTGGGGGAGATAACAAGAAATGGACACCTGACCAAATGGCCGAGTTCTCAGCCTACATGGGCCAAGTTATTCTGGGCTGGAAAGAGCTCAACATTTATGCAATGTCAGCATTGCTAATGTCAGGAACCGACGAGGCGCTCGATGCGATTTGGGACCTGATTTCCGATGGCAAGCTCATCGAGGGAAAATATGAAAACAAGCCCCCGCCCCAGGGGAATGTAACACTTGAGCTGAGGTATGACATTCTCAAGTGTGTGTTCGGATTCACCATCCCCGCCCTGTGGCGAGCAGCTGGTACATACTCGTTTATCATCTCGACCGGGAAAAAGTGCGATGAGGGCAAGGAGGACCCGGACTATTACCTCGAGGAGATGGAACAGTATCTTGATGCCGACACGATGAAGACTGGAGGGGCATGTGTTCTCGGATACCAGTGGTACCTGGTGTATCCTGAGGGGGAAGCGAAGGAGTGTCACTGTCAACCTAATGATGGTGGTCCTTGTAACGAGCTTTGCAGCCCTCGGAAGTTCTCAGCACCTCCGGGTCTGAACACACTGAATGGTACAAATATGGGATCCATCAGCAAGGAGGAACTGATCAAGGGGTCCATCCGCACCTGGGCCGACAATGGCGGAGAAAACAGCGACAAATACCCGGATCCAAGCCACGCGGAGACCGTCAAGAACCTGATGGATGTCGACGTCACAACACCAGGCTTCATGCATATCCCCATCTGCAGCCCCGGGCGGGCCTACGAATCATGGGACAAGTCGAAACCAGGCTCCAGCACATTCTACCCCTGTGATATCCCGCCAGGCATCGGCTATTGCGGTCAATCGTCATTCACCGATCAAACGAGTGATGCCTCGCCCAAGATCGAGGATTGCCGCACGATTATCAAGAACATCCAGGGCGATCCCACCACAGATTTCACCCACCAGGTTGTTGGTAAACCTCACCGGGAGATTCTCCACCATGAGTCGTGCCATTTCGGTATAGAGGCCGCTGCTGTTAACGGAAATGTAGAATTCAAGGTTGGAGGGCAGGACGTGATTGATATCATCAACGACGCCATTTCCCAGTATGGCCGAGGTGAACTGATCGGAGCCAAGGGTTTCATGAACTGCAACGGCAATGTCAAGACCCAGGCTGTTGAGTGGGGGATCTACTAGGGGTCTATGGCATGTTCCGCGTGTTGTGGGTTTATATTTCGTGGGTAGTTGGAGTTTTCACTTTGGATGTCCAAGTATATATATCTACTTTTGCCCATTGTACCTTGGCAGGAGTCGTTAATGCTCAGACCTAGCCTTACCCAGAGCATTGAAAGCCATTAGTTTTACTACTTCCCTTTTAATACGATTCAAAGGATCTGTTTGAATATGTCCAAAGGGTCGTCAGGTCGGGCAGCTACAACAGAACCACTTGGAATTCGCCCGTGCAGATCTGCACGGCAATGGCATGGACAATTTGGCCTACGATTTAGGTTCTCCCAGTTGACGAATCGCAGCTTCGCCCACGCAGAATATAGCAAGATCAAACACAAAAAAGCCGTCAAATGGCAAAGTCCAATAATCCATGGAGCAATTTATCTTTGGGATTTATGACTTCAACTTGGTGGAACCACATAACGTCACCGTCCACTATAGATTTGAAAAGGACAGCGCGACCTCTTTGATAATTATTAACTCATTTTTAGTGCTGTACCTGAGCCGTACAGGCTACCTTGATTTTGTTGGAAACAGAATCCATTTCAAAACCGGAAATTTCCTGCCGTATGTCAGGTCGCGTTCGGTGTCCACGGAATCCGACATGACCCATGTTTCACAAGCTTCAGCCCCTTGCTTTAATCATGATCCCATATTTTCCAACAACTTCATCATACATACTCCATCGTGTCAGATAGTACCATAATGAGATCATCAGCGGCGGTTCTATGCACATGTATATATGAAGCTCGACTGCCAGATAATAGTGTGTATAAATCGACATCGGCCATTATTTTCTATCATGGTATCCTAGTAAGATACAATAAACAACCCCCAAATCATCCACACCTACATGCTACATCAACATGGTAGAATTGTACGTCGGCAACCTTTCGCCTCGCACTACACCAGATGATGTGTTAGACACCTTCCTGCAGCATAACGTGGCCCCCCTCAACGTGGTTGGTTCTATCTAGTTAGAACCAGAAAAGAACAGAAATAGCAACAATACTCATTTCAAATAGTCATTCCTCGGACGTGTCGACAGTGGAAAAAGTGGCGAGTTTGGCCTGGCAACATTCAATAGTTCTTCTGAAGCCCAGTTCCAGTCTCACCTTGACGACTCGCACATGTCGTCTCTGGCCTCTCAGTTTTCGGGATATGGCTCCGCGGGCGGTGGCTATGGAGGAGGGAACCAGTATTGAAGGGGATACTAGAAGACCGAAAGTTTAGGTATCGAATGGGGGATTTCTCTGAAAGTAGGACTGCTCTTGTTTTGAAAAAATGCCCAGTGTTTTTTTTTTTTTTTTGTGAACGCGATACTGACAAGAATTATGACTTTCAATTGAGACATCCTTTTATATGCTTAACGCACAAAAGGCTCCGGATTTTATCCTTTCTGTATATTTACTTTTTCTTTTGGGCCGGCCATGGCTTGAACCTGACCAGACAGTCTTGTTAATTTCCTAGGAGCATGCCATGGTGGCTAGCCAACCCCCCACTCGTTGACTGCACCCAGGTTGAAAACCAATATAGTGCCCTGCGGATGATCGGATTTGTGACATACAGTTAGGAAGGGAACCATGAAAGGCCACAATAGGACAAACATGCGTATTTAAAATGATAAACACTCCAAGTGGGATATCGAATCCATAGGGTAAGGGGAACCTTCTGTTTCTCAGGTCTGCTGCTACGTTTGCAAACAATAATAGGATGGTAAGATATGCTACTACGAGAGCTGAACAAAAGTGGTACACCCATCAAACGACAAGCATCGCACCCAGCCCAGCCACAACCCATAGGTTAGGATTGGCAACTGCCGCAGCGCCGGTCTCGGTGGACTCGGTGGTTTCCGCAGTCGCTGCCGTGGGAGGGGGAGAAGCTGTATCATCGAGCAGCGTCGAATCGTCAGTAGGGGTGCGCGATGAGGACAAGGGCTCTTCGTCTGTACTCGGGGAAGGTGGCGTAGTGGTGGACGTTTCGATGGAATCTTCCGAGCTGCTGGAATCACTGCCTGAAGTAACGGTTGAGAGTGGGGTTCGGGTGGTGGTGGTTGGCTCAGTCGTCGAGGTCGTGGTCTCATCGTCGGATGTGGTGGTCGGTTCCCGCGATGTAGTAGTAGTAGAAGAGTGCTCATTAGTGGTAGTGACATCGCCGTAGATTGTGCTCATTGTGATCTCAGTAGCGGTGCCAACGCATATTCCACTGCGGGATGTTAGATTTTTTTTTCCCGCCTCTCATCGTCTGCTGCAGTATGAGCCAGGCTTAGGGTTGATAGGAGAGACATACATCTGAAGGCGATCGCAACATCCAATAAAAATGCTCTGGCTGGCATAATCACAAGATTCTCCAAGACCACAGCCGACTAGGTTACGAGAATTTAGCTTTGGCACAGAAAAGATAGTGGTCGTGAAAGGGGAGAAAAGTCATACCTCCCTCGCCAGACATATCCAGTCCACAACAATTCCAAGCACATGAATCATACCCACAGCAACTCCCTAGAAAACACGTTGCCCCGCTAGCACAAGTGGCCCGCTTCTCCAACAGGGCTTTTGCTTCCGCCGGGGACTTCGCTTGGCCGATCAACGACGGACCTGAACGCATAATGTCGGCCAAGCCGTAGCGAGCGAGACCTAGAACGCAGAGGACAGTAGTACTGATGGCCTTCATGCTTGTGTGTACTTATTGGCAATGAGGAGAGTTCGTCAAATACTCAGGCGTGATACGAGATGGAGGCTGCTTTTATCAACATGGCCAAGCAAAACCAAGCGCGCTAGAACGGGGCAGTTCGTATTTTGATTGCAACACGAGGATAAGTGTATCCGGATTGGTGGATCCGGGCTTTTTTGTTGACTCGAGTGCTGGGAGCTTCAATTTAGCTTCGAGAGTCAATGCGTGTGTGGTTCGGTACCATCCAGCCCGCTGATCCGCAAGCGAACTCTTCGGCGTGGCACTCGGTGGATCAGAGATCCGGGCGGAACCTCCCCACCACAGCGGAGTTCACTTCTTCCCAGCGCCCCGTGCAAGCGCGGCTTGGCGGGGTTGACCACGGAGGGTAGTAGGATCGATATCAAATTCAGGGTAACCGGGCTTAGAAATCTGGGTCGTGGAGCTGAAGGCGTTTCCATTATTTCATTGACAGGGCACTTACTATCTCCGCTAACTAACCCTAACCCCAGCCACCCTAACCCGACCGTAACCCGACCGTTACCCGACCCTAACCCCCCTTAGGAGGCCCCGGGTATAGGGTTCCAATGCATGATCCATGGTGTTACCATGGCCTCCTGGCCTGGTTACGAGCCTGTCCGCGGAGGTAAGTGCCCTGTTAAATGGAAACGGCTACTAGTACTTCAGATTCTAACCCACAGCGGCAGGTTAGTCAACGTGTACACAACCTGAGAGCGAGCGAACGATAGAAAAGACGTCCCTTTAACCGAAACCCATCTCATGTAGTTATCGTTTGAGACCTTGTCCTCGTAGTGGAGGCTGGAGCATCATAAACATGGGATGCCATTGCTAATATACCCCTGAAGAAGCCAAGAGCATCGGCGCCGGCTGCGATCATACGCATACATACATGCATGGGCAACTGACGTCCTCCTTCAAAGGACAGGGATGCGTCACGGTTGATTACGGGGCCGCAACCTACACTGCGCAGCGAAAGGCGACACTTGGTCCGTCGCGATGGCTTACCAAGCACCATGGCGGGATCGATAATAATACGAAGGCTGTTGTCTTTTTTTGAGAATGAGCCGTTGTATGGTGCTTGCAAGCCGCTGATGGCGCATCAGGGCCACTAAAAACTCAGACCATCCGAATTCAAGCGCCCAAGTGTGCTCGCGATCTTGCCCTATGGCAAACGCACGGACAAAACAAAAAAATGAAGATAGTCTCTTAAATTGCCCGCTCTAATAAGCATAACGCCCCGACTCTATAGAGGGAATAGATGAGAGAAACCCCAAAAATACAACTGCGCTGTAGAAATTCGCAGGTAGCTAAGTCTAAGACGCCTGGTGCACGATATCCAACACGGGGACCGTCGCGGAAAATCACCAAACCCGAAGTAAACCTAGACCAAGCTCGCCGGATGGCTCTCCCAAGGATAACCCATTCAGGCATCGGTAATCGCGGCCGCAACCTTACCCACCGATTCCAGAGTCTTATAATCAAAGTCCGTAGTCAGATACACAAGCGCGACGCCCTTGCTAACCGCAGCATCGATGACAGCCCCGTAATCCACATCCTGGGGAACGGAGTTGATGATAATCGCGCTCTGGCTATAGTCGCTCGAATCAACGCCGTCGATGACGGCTGCCGCGGTCTTGGACGATGAATCCGCCTGCTCTTGCTGGTCCAGCCACGCCGTGTACGTGCTCTCGAAGTCGACGATGTGTGTTGCGTAGTCGAAGTATTCGGTCGCGGGCGCTGTGCCCGGGTTGAAGACGATCGCGGGGGTGGAGGTGTTGGTGTTGAGAGCGGCGAAGGAGGTGGATTTGGATTTCACGTAGTCGGCAGCTTCTTGCATGTAGGAGAGTTCTGAGGTAGAGGAGGACTGTGGGGCTTCGTCGAAGAAGATTCCGGAGAGGGTGATGCCGGTGTTTGTTGTGGTGGTGGGTGTGGTTGGAGTAGAGGAAGGGGCGGAAGTGGAACTGGAGGTGAAAGTAGAAGAGGAAAGCGTCGTCGTCGTAGTCGAAGTGGACGTGGACGTGGTAGCCGCAGCAGTTGAGGTTGTAGTTCTGGTCAAGGTGGTCCAGGGTATGTTTGTGTGCCACGGGATTGTGTATGAGTTCTCGCCCTCGCTCTCGTCCCTACATGGGGATCGCTTCTTGCGAGAGCTGGTACTCGTGCTGGAGTCGTATGAAGCCCACTCGCTGTAGATATCGATATCAGTCTTCACCTCCCCGATATCGCGGTTGGCCCAGTTGACGCGCACGTAGCCGAGGGTGTGGGCGTTGGCGTAGCTATTCAGGGTTTCGACGCCGGTGACGTAGTCGGATGCTGGAGGAGCTATATAGATCACCGTTGTGTTAGCAGGAGAGCAAAAACTGCAGTATATACACAGCGGTAGGGTTGCCCGTTAAGGACTTACAAGAGGTACCAGGACCCGAGTTCGGGTTGACGATCACGTAGAAATCCACGTCGGGGTAAGCGGCCAGCGCATTGTATACGGGCTCCCAGGTTGAGTCGCTGGGCCAAGTGTAGAGCGGGAGGATGACGCCCGTTGCGGATGCGAGTGAGGCGTAGTAGTTGACGGCTAGACCGGCTAAGCCGAGATAATGAGTGAGAGAAGGCATTCTGGAGTGTGTAAAATGGAAGGAGTGTATTGAATGGTATGTAAAGGAACGTGGGGGCTTCGAGCACCAGGCTGAAGTGTCAAGGAACCGAGAAGGAATGACTGAAGAAGAGAACGAGGTTGAAGAGCAGAAGGTAACCAAGAATCGCTAATTCGAGGGCATCATGAGATATATATCAAATCGTGGAGATTAGACTCATCACCATGTGCTCATTCCCCGGTAGTATGATGGCTTTACTATAGCAGCCTTATGCTATAGAAGCTCAAGCCACAGCGCCAACTGTTGGAAGGGAATCCTAGCCGATTGGTTTGACCATCAATGTGACACAATAACTGCCGGAGGTCTGGACTGCGGTCGACTCCGAGCCAGTGACTTTGAGATTACAGGATCGCGCTAATGCGCGCCTTTAACCGTTTAATGAGAAATCCACGTTTCATCAAATCCTGCGGGGGCCAACGCTCGGACCCGAAGGATCGATTTGCCCTCCATCCCCTGAGCGCTGACACGTCCGTTAATCTCCCGCGGCCCGCCTTTAATTTCCGGTATTGGTGCTTACTCTCCGGCTTGTTGGGAGATGGGCCTCTCATAAGCGAGAGAGGGTCGCCCGATGCGCGCCTAGTCAAACGTGGGCATCGAACTTGTCGATTTACTCAGACTTTGCCCATATCCCATTCTCTGTCCGTTCACCGCTGCCCTCGTTAGAGACGCAATTTTGGGGCGGGGTAGGAAGATGTATAAATTTCTGATGAGAGAGTAAATTGGAAGGGTTAGTGTGGTCGCACGCCCCTTGCTGGATCCGACGCGTACGACAGGGAGAGTAAACTGCTATGGCGACAGACCCTTCACAGTTCATCGGACGTCATCCCAAATATATGCAAGGCGCAGTCATATATAATTAAGGCCCATGCTGGCTTCCTTTTTTGCGCCTTTAGCATACAATATTTGATGATGTACTACCAATCAGGACTAAACCCACACTAGCTGAGATCAAAAATGAACCATAGAGAATCCAGGTAAACACCAGTGCTTCAGGATTATTTCTATTAGTCGAAATAAAACGAGGTCCCATGTTACTAGGCAGACTACTGGCCGGGCGATCGAGAGTCTAAAACAGCCCTACGGCAGGGGCGTGATAAAGGATATCCTACCGTCGTCACCTGCGTTCCTTTCTAACGGAAAGATCTGCCAGAATGCCTCTTGTCACACTAAGCGCCTTGTCTGCACGTCGGTAACTTCCTGAAGCTTTACATTGGAAGGAGGAGGAATGGCTGTGGCCAAGAAAGTAACCGCATGTTTCAAGGTCTGTCAGCATGCGGATCATAATGGATGTGTTCTCGAAATACATGAGTATGAAGCGAGAGGAGGGTCCCAAATATGGAGTGACGCCGCCCTGCTTTACCGTGGAAGCAATTTGCTGGGCTTTATCTCCGTAGCTAGCTAATTCACACATAGCAAGCATGCATATAGGTACGCGGACATCTAAGCTCTAATGGGTACGGAGTACAAGGACCCTCTGATCGGTCGCAGATCTAAAAGACGCGTTCGAGAAGCAGCAAGGTAAGCCTGCCAGGAGATCCGCAGTGGCGCATCCCCTGAGTCGGAGCCAACTGCATCAGGATTGTATTCTATAATAGTGATCTATCAAGCGGCTTAGTATATTATGTGCCCTGTACTTAATATTACAACACTTAAGACATATAGACAATAACCTTCACGTCGCTGCCTGGTTGGATGAACTAATCAAGGCGTGGAATTGCCAATATCTGAACTGGATGCCCGTGATAAGTCTTGATAGGCCTTGATCGCAGTTAATATTGGCTTCACAGAGTCCTATAACAAGTACCAACCAGGCTGCTGCGTGTGATAAAGGATGACATGACCTTATCAGAAAGCGTATAAATTAGCTATAGAGATATAAATTAATGGCGTGGTGGTAGATCAATAAACGAGCAGATGGAACCATCAGGTTTCAAGGTATTTAATTAAGCACCAAATATCTTAAAGGGGTCTGTTACTCTTGAAAGAGAATGTGAGAATGTGAGAACAGGAGAACAGGAGAATAGTTTCTCTGCTGAGGTGAGACGCGCTTGAGTAACGAGTCAACACGTGATCTACATATTCTTGGCAAAATTCGGACGAATATTGCCATCTGCGAATGCGAATATCCCCAAAAGTTAAGAATTTGAATGTATGCCGCCCCCTAATTCGAAGGGCTTAGGGTAATATATAAAAAGACCTAAAACAAATCCCAAAAATTCTAGGAGTTTGACAGGGTGTTGGTGTGATCCAGACAATGGGCTGTTCCGCAGTACAAATAGGATCCAGTCCTTCATCTTTTCCTTTACAGATACACTAACATGTGCTCATATACAGGTTAGGGGTTAATGTGTGTATTGCCATCAATAGTGTAGGTGAGACAGAACCCACAAATACGAACATTAAGCCAAGGGGTGCCGCCAGTTTTACGTTTTCTTTGGTATGCCCGCTGAAACAAACATAAGAGACACCCTTGGCAAGAATTGATTGTCTTTTTAGTTTTAGACTGGACTACTGTTGAGTCAGACACACTGATATCCCCAAACCAATAGATTGAATTTTGGAGTCGGGTATACATAATTTAGGCTAAGGACCATGCAGGGGACGCGGAAGGAGATATAGGTATCTTACTTAATTATCCGTTAGCGGAAGAGGAACAGGGCCGTTGCAGGTGATAGCAAACAAGCAATTGGACCACATTGTATGTCCCCGCATTCTTCATTATATCGCAAACAAATAGAACCTGAGAAACATAAGAGAACCTCTGGTTCCTGCCCTTTTAACAACCATGTACAATAAATCACTTTTCGTCTGCTAATCTACTGAATCATGATGCAACGTCTGCAAGCACAGTCAAGGTTCCAGCCGGCGAACCTCGTGAGGGCGATCGAATCCACGATGGATGAGGATGGAAAGTGTGTTCACCAGCTGTACGGTTGTGTAATGGCGATTGCGCATCATACGGTGGCAAGAACCGTTGCAACATTGGGCTTCGATTTCGTTTGGATTGATGCCCTTCACAGGTTCAGTAGCAAGCAGCTGGAAAAGAGTAATCGTCGACTATACTAATATGAGGGGACAGCTCCATTGACGCGGAGAATCTGTTCGCTCTCATCCAATCAGTCAATTTCCTGAGCCACGGTAAACAGTGGCTGTAGTCCGGGTTCCGTCCGAGCATTCACACTTGCTTACACATGCCCTGGATGCGGGTAGGTAGGCTTTGTCTAGCCATAGCCTTATGTGGAAGGTAGACAACGGCTGAAACTTTTGGACAGGTGCCGCTGGGATCATTATTCCCCATGTCAAATCGGCCGAGCAGGCGGCAGAAGCTGTGAGGAAATGCCGATATGCTTGCTCGGGTGGTGAAAGGTCACTGTCCCCTTTTGCCCTGGTGCCAGGGATAACCGATGGCGCACCACCTGGACTAAGCGCCGAGCACGTGGCAGACCAGCATATTGCGGTGATCTGCCAAATCGAGGATGCAGTATGTATATAGATAAGGAAGTGGGTTCTCTTGATGGGTGACTGATAATCGCAGGCAGGAGTCGAAAATGTGGAAGGCATTGCCAAGACAGCTGGCGTCAACGCACTCATGGTCGGACCGGGCGATCTCCGCCTGTCGCTTGGCGTGCCATCCAAACCGGTTAATGGCCAGGATGCGCCGTGTTATGAAGAGGCAATCCGGCACATAGCCGCTATGTCCCACAGGTACCGCAAGCCGCTCTTCAACGTGGTCACGAAGATGTCTTCCAGTCCTCTAGGGGCGACCATGCTGCAGCGGAGTGGCCTGCTTGTAACCGGCGCGGACCTTTGGAGCATAGTCAACGACCTCAGAAGGGGATTGGAGGTGGCTAAGTCGATCAAAAAGAGGCCCAAAAACTCCACTTTCTCCAGCAAGATTTAAGTGGCATGAATCTTTTTGCAGGTTCGAGATGTGCTTTTAATATAACCCCCAATAGATTACTCGCTACGTTTTGCCATTTTCTGTTTATCTATTTATTTTTTCCTTCTGCAGTCTCGGCGCCTCTGTGAAAGTATATGTAAAGAAAAATGTACCGGACAAGGTTCCATCAACTAGCTAAGAAGAAGCAGGTGAATACTCGAGATTATTTGCGAATAAGGATGATATGAATATTCTTAAGCTCTTATTCATACGCACACCATTATGAAGATATAAAAAGTTCATATTCTGAATCCCGGGCCGTGATGAGAATAATCGGGCAATCGTTCTCAGCGTCGTCTATTTCGAAGAGTGCAAAAGGAGGAAACGCCTCCCGCAACAATCCTCCGGAATCGGGAATCCGGCGGGCGGGGATTGCTACGCACCACAAAAGTGTTACGGAAGCAAGGCCTAATCGGGTGGTACCAATGCTAAACCTTACGAGAGTTACGATTCTGCAAATACACGGGTTCTGACAGAAGGTCCCTAACAATAACTAGGCCGAGGCGCAGGGTTGCGATCTAATGTGTGGGGGGTGCAGTTTTGAATTTATAATCCCCGTTTGTTATTTTATTATTATTTTATTCGGAGATTTCAAGGTTGTCAAATTACCATATCAACGGTCGAACCCTCCCAACTGTCACATTGCTGGGGCCTCCACCGCATTCGGCATACGCTGCAAGGGATGAATCGCTTGATCGGGTGATGGGAAGCACAGGCCGTGAATCAAGTTAAGTGAGCCCGAATTTCGACTAGGATACCAGAAATCTTACCTAGTGAGCCAATCTCAGTTGACATTGTGTATTTGAGAACAACAGCTCTTAATGATGTGGACCCTGCAGAAAAGTAAGTAGTATTTAGTTGACCGGATTGCTAATCTAAAAGTCGTCCGGATTTATTCCTCGTTTGCCTATTACTGTACCCAGGTAGAAGCTGAAATCGGTATCGATTAAGTTTCAGCCATTTCACACCGAAACGATTAGTGGCGTGCAGGGCGACCACCGCATGAGGCCGTGGCCGGGTCGAGTCTTGGACGACGATGGCAAAGACTCATAGTTGTATTACGGAGTAGTTATTGCTTGATGCATACATTCCGTTCCTTAAACAGAGCACATACGATGCTGGCAACACTGCCATTAGTATTGTAGGGGGTCCTCCATAAATTTCGTACCTTTTGTTTCTCTAGTATTTAACTTGTACGCCCAGGGGAAAAGCTCGCGCGAATTTGGTCTGTGTCCCCCCAACATTATATAACAGCTTAACAAGAATACCAGGTAGATGTGGATGGGTGCAACTTACGCATCAAGAGACAGCATTTGAACATGCAAAGACGCCCAAATGACCCATCCATTTGCCCCAACCTCACGAGGCCAACCAGGTAATCACAATCGCAGCTGGCTTTAATGTCCCCGGTACAAGTTGACACGTCGCAGAAAGCCTTCTGGCGTTGTGCAACGAATTTCGAGATGACCAGGCCGCGCAGAAAACAAATCTGATGATCAAGATGTATAAACAAGACGACGGGAGGCCCTACGTCCTGCCATCGGTGAAGAAAGTGCGTAGAGTATCGCTGGATAATGCGTTTTCCCTTCACTATCTTTTAACATCATGATAGGCCAAGGAAAGAATCTTCGCCGACCCTTCCTGGCATCATGAGTACCGCGAACCATTCATTGGCAAAGAAAGTTTCCGCGAGGCCAGCGATAGGCTGTTTTTTGGCGACAAATGCCCTGTCGTGCGAAGCAAAAAGTGACTTGAGCCCAGCCAACGTAAAGACCAAGATACTAAAGCAGTGGTTCATTTAGAGTTGCTACTATGCAGACAATGGGCGGTACCGGAGCTTGCCACTCGGCCGCAACTTTACTGAGACGTCATTATGCACCATGGAAGTCCACATCTCCCCCTGTCTTTATTCCGCAGGAGTCATGGAGTAAGATCATTTTCGATCTCCACTACTTAACTATTTCAGTGACTAATCGCTTTCAAAGCAAATCATGCATTTGTCTTTACATCTCTCCAGATTGGAGTAAGCTTTATCCCCTATTACGACCCCGTCACTGGTGGTCTGGATTTCGCTGCTTTCAAGGCAGCGATCATAAATCTGCCCCAAATGTCAGTTGTTATTCTGCAAACTGGAGCTCAAAACAATACCGGGTGTGACCCGTCTCCAGGGCAATGGCAGCAACTGGCTTCCGTCTTTAAAGAGCGTGGCCATCTGGCCTTGTTCGATGCCGCTTACCCAGGCTTTGCCTCGGGCGATTTTGACGAAGACCTATATAGCCTCCGTCTTTTCGTGGATTTGGAGATTCCGGTTATGCTGGCGGCCACGTATGGGAAGTGCTTTAGCTTATACAGTGAGCGCGTTGGAACCCTCTCTGTCGTCAGCCCTAACCAGGATATCCAGGAGAGATTAGAAATCCAGATGCGGCTGTTAGCACGCGCAGAGACCTGGCATATGCCGGATTTTGGCTCGACCATTGTCGAAACGATATTAAACGATCATAGCTTGGAGCTTCAGTGGAGACAAGAAGTGCGGGAGATGGCAAGAGAGCTGCAGAATCGACGATGTCAACTGGAGGCCCTGGGGACACCGGGAAACTGGTCGCACATCACGAATCACAAGGGCATGTTTACGTATGTCATAGTTTATTCTCTTTTACGCGTTCTGCATCAACCTACTAAATCACATAGATACCTTGGACTATCGTTGCGGCAGATTCATCATCTTCGTGACCAGCACCATGTCTACCTCCAGCTCTCTGGAAGGCTATCTATCGCGTATGAGCCTTCCCATTCTTTTTAATCGACCAATCTCGAGTGGTAACATATATACAGGGGTCTCAACTCGTCCAATCTTGATTATGTTGCCAGAAGTATTGATCAAATCGTGAGGGCGACAGTGTAACAAGGTGTCAGAACAATAGATGACTGTATAGACTAAGAATGTTTGCCCACGGTGCGTTTTTGGCCTACCTAGCGGTATACATACCTCATATTGACGTAACACAAGCTCATTGCAATAAAATTATTGCTTTTGTACATTTGGTGGAAAAGATGGTGTGGCTGGATTGTAGATTCTATGCAAACCCAGACAATGACGTCATGTCCACCCTACAGTAAACTAACAAGCCAGCTGTATACTGTTATAGTTGGTTTGCTTTTGCCTTCTCATACACTATTATACATATTGAACTGGGCGAAGAGTGCTTAGTGGACTTGGAAATGGGGGGCCTGGACTCGTTAGTTCGAACTCAACGGGGAGAGGAGCACAACTTGTTGAACGGGAGCTGGTTTCGCACGTGGAGGATATATATAGTGCACTACGCACGAGGTGAGAGCGTCCTCATGTTGCATTAGGTGTGAGATAAAGCAAAAGTAGGAGGGTAAAAACACATGTTGCTCCTCAGCCGCCAGGTGCCGGGACCCTTCCCTAAAGCATATTCAGTCCTAGCCGCCACATATCTGCAATATTAACCACAAAAGTTTTACTTTTCGGCTTTTCCATCCGCAGGCCTCCCCTCCTGAGCTCCAGAGAAAGCATCGTCCAACCCGTCCTCGGGAGACTCCGGAGGCAAAAGCTCCGGGCCCGGATGAAGCAACTGGTCGACATCGCTGACGTTCCGTCCATCCACACCCTCAAACATCGGTATCAGCTTCTCGCGGAAGGCCGGCGGCCACGATTCCAGCCATATTGCAATCTCCTCTGGGCTGAGCGGTCGATAGTCGATGACATTGCGGTCGCCGTCAAACGAGCGCAGAACCCCGTCCGTCGCCAGGTGGGTGAATCCCGCTCTGGTGGGATCGTGCTTTAGCGACTTTGTTATCGCCTTTGCGGCGGGGTTGGTTTGGCAGTGATCTTTGGTATCGCTCTGGTAGGGGTTGGAAGTTAGATCCGTCTCCTATAGTGAATGCGACGGGTCATGTACCATCGTGGTAGGGTGTTGACGTGGAGGGGAAAAAAGGTGAGATTTGTAATGCCTCGGCGGGCGTACGCCTTTAATACTACCCGACCGCTCTTAGCGCGCAGAGGCTCCTGCCCTTGTTAATATCAGCCTGATATATGACTCTCAGCTGAAAGCCTTATTGGTCGAGTCAGACTCGTGATTCTGACCTAGCCAAAGAAATATGTGTAAGGCTGCCTCAACTTCGGAACCTCACCCAGCTGGCAATCTATTTTGATTTAAGCCACGAACCAGTAAGTCACTTAGTGGGATACAGAAACTGCAACCTCGCTATGCGGTGTTCCTTGTGTCTGGCAAATGTCTCACTCGGCGACCGAAAGCCGCGGGCCTACAATGGCCTTTCTTCTTCTGGATCGGACCTGCTTGCTTATCGCGTCCGCAACTGCTGTCGATGAGTCTGTTCAGCGCCCCGGTCTGACTCCGTCAGAATGTCAGGGACCCACGCATACCCTGCCTACATAGGTTAAAATAGATAATATAGATTTTGAGGGGCTCAAGAGAGTGATTTCCTCTTCCAAAGGGACCTGGATGCCTAGCGCAGTAGTATGTACGGCATGACCAACCCCATCTAGACGTCGATCTATCATGTTCAATTTTACTCCACATCTAACCACATCGGTAATGACTATGCTATAGGAATACCTCGACCCACGCATCCGGAGCGTAGTCCCTACCATCCGGAGGCAGTACAGCCGGCCAGGCGATCGTTCGCAAAATAGGTTCCAGATGTGCCCACTTCGTCCTCCCTGTAATGGCACTCCAGGCCCGAGCGCAGTTGCAAAACCAGGTATGTAGCCTCTCCAGTTCCGCCCGACACGGGCACGGGCACGGGCAAGCTTTCCCAGACGATATATGCTGGCTCGTAGACAAGGCCATAACACCCGTGAAGACCTTCCAGACCCAGAGAGACTGAGCAAGTGTCGTTCCGCCACTTTGGCTGCTGATTTGAATAAGATCAGCGCGCGTTTCCTGGATGTCTCGCTTCAGGATCAGAAGAAGGCGATACAGCAGCCGGCACTCGAGTGGGGCGCCCGCGTTGAGGATGCCGAGCACGCTGTGCATGAAGAGTTCGGCTGCAGCGGAGATACCACTCCACGTTGAGCGAAGCACAGCTTTGCCTTTTTGTTGTTGGTGGGCTGTGGAAAACTTATTTTTCGTGTTCTTATCTTTTGTAAGAAACCCCTCCACATGCGCCGTAACCATCACAAGAAGTAGCTTTGTCGGCCCACCATCATTCCAGACACGGTGCATATGCTCGGAGCTCGGATTCGCACGAATCTGATCGAGGGTCTCGGTGATGGATCGCACGCACTCGACGATCGGCAGCGAGTCGATGAGCATCGTTTTGCTCCCGCGCCGCCGGAAACTTGCCGGCGGCGGGCTGAAGAAGTACGGGAATAGCCGTAAGCATTTGAGTCGGGTGTCGAGGCCGAGGTGCTCCATCTGATGCCATGCTTTGTACAATTTCAATGCTTTCTCCGGCGATGAGCGGTCGTTGTTCTCTGCGTCGATGCCCTGCTGGGACTCGCGCAGCAGGATGAAGTCGTCCAGACGGCTTTTTAGCGCGAGGACGAAGCAGGATGTTCTGTACGGAGGCGATCGTTAATGGCGTGCGATATAGGGGGGTTTCCCTGGAGGTGCTAGTAGTACTTACAGGATAAGGCAGTGGTTCGCGAGCTCGGCGTCTAGATCGTCGATACCACCGTCGGTACCGGCTCGCTGGTCGTGGGAATCGAAGAGGGCCATGACGCCATCAAGATGCGTTTCTGCAGCGGCAAGGTTGGCCAGGCAAGCCTAGTTCGATGTGGGTTAGTTGGGAGGGCCACATCGCCCTATGGAAGGCTTGATCTGTGAAGTTCACCTCAGCTAGACATATCGTCAAGATTTGTCTCACGCAAGCAACGAATGACTTGGAACCGGAAGATTGAAGCCAGTTGTTTACACTGCGAATGCTTTCGACCTTGTGGAAGAGAAAGGCAGGCTCAAAAGCCTGCAAATGGCCGGTGTTCCACGAGTAGTGTATACCGGCGATTAATATCGTGCTTCGCATGGCTTGTTCGTCTGATGTGGCTAGGGCGATGCTTTCCAGTGCCATTACAATATTAGCATATGTTAACGACTGGAGACTCCTAAAACTAACCAGTCGTCTTTTGGGTCTGGCGGGGCCACTGCAAACGCCGCGCCGGTTTGGTAGACTAGCGAAGCGGGTCAGCCAAGATACCAAGGTCGTCCATCATACATATAGATAGAGGAGGAAAGATGATTTTGGAGCATACAGTAGTGGTACAATTCGCGCGACTTGAACGGCATCTTCACAGGAAGAGTCTCGAACGGGTCCATCACCGTACTCCCGACTACTTCTCGACACGTAAGACTACCAGAAGGATCCGTCGAAGCCCAGGGGGCCTGCTGACCCGGTGGAAGTGCATCCCTCTGCAGCATCCTCCGGTCGCGAAGTGGGATCACGGCGGATGGATAGGTGCACGATCTGTTGCCGGCAACGCATGTTTGACTAGCCCATTATTTAAGGGGAATGGTTAGCAAAAGTCGACCACATAGCGTCAAGCGCGCGCCAATAAAAACATGGTCTATTTGTGGTGGATATAGTGGATTGTCGTGGGGGAAAGGAGGGTGTCGAAAGAGAAACGCACGTACCATGACGGGCGCTGCTCGTCGCACCGCACATGGCGCTGCCTGCAGGGGAGGCATCCAGCCCTGCTGCGAGTATTCTTTTTCTGCGTCATTTATTTGTCCCGCGTATTCAACCTCGCGTGGTATACGTGTCTCTCTGTAGCGTCGTACAAAGAAATAAGCCCCTGGTGGCACGCGGAATGCAGTGCGAGTGTAATCGTTTGCCAGCTGCAGTCGTCAGTCGGTCAGCTCGGGCGGGGCCCCGCCAATATCCCAGCGTAGGCGCGACTTTGCCTCTCTTGGACGATTACTCGACACTAAACTTTTTAGACCGAATGCGCGAATCAGACCTTAGCTCAAACGACGGGGCCTATCACTGAGATCCACTTCGACCACAAACTCATCCGCGGCTGAAATTCGATGGTTATTCTGCCAGAAACGGCCTTTGGTAAGGCGTCTCACGATGATGGTAAGCACTAGGCGTCAGCCTTAGCAGTGCGGCTGGAAACTGGCCGTGCCGGGGTGATTACCAATGGGGAGGTTGAGCTCCCCGAGCGATGTATATAAAGGCCTGCATCATCCGGGAAATGTCGTGACTTTGTATATATCATCTTTCTTTTCCTCCGGCATTCCCAACCCATTTTCACTATTATAGTTGTACATCATGGCCGCTCCACCCGATGATTATCCACCCCTGGCGGCCCTCCCCCAACTCACCCTGCATCCGTCCGTGGACGCCAAAACCCTTGACGCAGCCAAAGTCGTGGCCGACTGGCTCTCGTCCTTAACGCAGGGCCTAGCATCCAGCGAACAAGATGATGTCCGCGCCCTCTTCCTCGAGAACGAATCATGGTGGCGCGACTTTGTCTCCTTCTCGTGGGACATCGCAACCCACAATGGCACTGAGGCTATCACCAAGTACATCGCCAGCTCAACGAGTGGATTTGCAGAGCCCAAGGCAGATCTGCCCTCTGCTTTGCAGCCGCAGCTTATGGAGATGGGCCCGTTTCGGTTTATCCAGTCTGGGTTTAGCTTCAAGAACAAGTCCGGTACGGGGCGAGGTATTCTACGGCTGGCGAATGTCGGGCCCGATGAGTGGAAGGCGTGGACAGTTTCCACTATACTTGAGCGCCTGAATGGGCAGGAGGAGTTAGAGGCGAAGAGGTTGAAGGAGCAAGCGATTCAGTCAAGCCATTCGGGCCATGGCATTCCGAGCAAAGACGAAACCGATCTGCAGGTCCTCATCGTCGGCGCAGGTGAGCCCGCCATCCATACATACACTCACTCAATCCAAGCTCCAAAATTATGGTCGCAAGTTATGTAGCTAATGCATCCTCTACACAGGCCAAGCCGGCCTCGCCCTCGCCGCACACCTGCAACACCTTGGCCTGAAGTACCTCATCGTAGAGAAAGCATCGGGCCCCGGCGCCGCCTGGCGGGCCAGATACGCGAGCATCAAATCACATACCCCAAGCTTCACAGACCACTTCCCCTTCCTGAAGTACCCAACCAACTGGCCGCGCTACCTCGACCGAGACCACATTATCAAGTGGATGGAGCACTACGCGGATATCATGGGTCTGAACATCCGCAATAACACGCTCGCGCTGAACATCGTCTACGACGAGTCCGCGAAACGGTACTCGGTCGAGCTGCAGAGCGCGGAGGATGGGAGTGTGCAGACCGTCTCCCCGAAGCATCTCGTGCTCGCGACAGGGTTGCTGAGCGATATTCCCATCAAGCCTACCTTCCCGGGCCAGGATTCATTCCGGGGGGAGATCTCCCACACCACCGAGCACCGGTCTGCGGCTCTGCTGCCGGACGTGCAGAACAAGAAATTCACAATCATCGGCGCGGGAACGAGCGCGCACGATGTCGCGCAGGACCTCGTGAACCACGGCGCAAAGTCCGTGACCATGGTGCAGCGCAGCCCCATGTTTGTCGTGTCGACCCAGGCCGTCGAAGAGTTTCAATTGAAGATATGGGATACGCCGGCTCTGAGCACCGAGGATGCGGATCTGCTGGGTAACTCGCTTCCGACGGCCCTTATGCGCACGCTTGGTATCGGGCGGTCGCAGATGATGTCGGCATTCGACAAGGACCTCTTGGATGCGCTGGAGAAGGCCGGGATGGCGGTGAAGAGGGGGAACACAGGGGACAGTCTGGCTGATCACCAACTCATCAAGGCGGGCCATTTCTATGCTGACCAGGGCGCTTGCGAGATGATTATCGACGGGCGCATCCAGGTGCGCCAGTGCGAGAAGGGCGTCCAGGGGTACACACCTGATGGAATTGTTCTCGGCGATGGCACCGAGATCAAGTCGGATGTCGTTATCCTCGCAACCAGCATCGAGCGCACGCACAAGGTGATTGAGCAGCTCATGCCCAAGGAAGTTATCGACCGGGTAGGAGAGATCTGCAGCTTAGATGAGAGTCAGGAACGCGTTGGGGTGAGTTTGTATCAAAACGCATATATACTAATCTTGGGCGCTGGCTAACATCTTCCCTCATACAGGTCTGGAGGCCGACTGGTATGCCGGGGTTCTGGTTCATGACGGGCAGTTTTATATGGGCGAGACAGTTTTCCCCTCTGCTCGCTTTGCAGATTGCGGCTGTAGAGTGGGGGCTGAACAGCGAGTACCAGTGGTAGTTCCTTTTGAATTTATAAACGGAGATCAGCATGCGCCCTTCTCTCGCGGGGGTTTTCGCATACCCCCATCTTGCACTTTAATACTCTAACTTATAAAAGCTACTAAGGTATCTTTGGAACTATAAATCATACTATAAGAGCTTCATGGTCAAGTTTTAAGAGTCAGGTTCTAGTACATTATTATATATTGAATAGATATGAGCCCGTAAAAAGTAAGAATGAAGGGTTTCAGGGTTATGCATATATACAGAAAAAGATATGTGCAATCAAGGACATAATAATACAGAAGGCTCAAGTGAGGCTCAAGTTAGCACCAACAAGCGAAGGAGAACAGTCGCGACCAAGTTCCTTCCCAACGGACATACTCGTCGACGAGTTCCGCTGTACAGCTGATCCAGTCTCAAAGGCCGCGCTCCTCAATGATGCACGCGGCCTAGTGAGCCGCAACCTGGCATACTCCGTTACGCGATTGAGATCGAACAGGGTCGATGTGAACGTGGGCGTAGCGCTTATGGTCCGGCTCATGGGACCCGCCACAGAGTACCAGCACGTCCTGCAGGAAGCCTTCACGACGAGCTTCGAGATGATCCCATACAATCTGTCGTCAGCTAACGTGTCGTGGAACCTGTTTTCCCTCGCTCACATTATCTCCCTTATGGATGGATTTGGTAGAGAAGCTACAATTTTAATTTCGGCGGCGAGTTCCGGAATCGCTACTAGCCAGGAGGACGCTTCAAGTGTTGGCAGTTGCAATGACAATGGCAATGACGATAACGACGGTGCAGATGAAAGAAGTGAGGATGATTTTGATGAGGAAAACACAGACGAGTATTGGTGCCAGGGAGGGTGTACCCCTGTGCATGGTTGGAAATCCTGGGAGGATGGTCCAATGTACATGTGTCTAATTTGCTCCTCGAGTTCCCGGTTTTGTGAACCCTGCTACCGGCGGCGACAGGAGTACAATGCCAACCACCGGATCGGTCGCCTCACAGGGATGGCTGATCCCGCATCGTTGAGGCCCATGTACTGTGGGATGAACCATAGATATGTTCGGTCCCCAGTCCCGAGGTGGGGTGGCATCAAAAAGGGCATATTGCGGGTTGAGGGAGAAACAGAGGTTAAATTCACAGACTGGTTGCTGATCTGAGAGATAATAAGTGGAAGGCTACTTGGCAGAGGCTGACTCATATTTAAGCTCATTATATTACATTTCAGCGCCTTCAGCTTCCTTACTCTGTTCTGTCCCGGTCCCCTGCGCCTGTATAGGTATCCTATATCCGTCCAACCTTTTCCGGAGATCAGCCCCAGTGAAGCCCGACACCAACGCGTTTATTCCCGTTCGAAAGGATGAGCAGCATCCAAAGGCTTAGAGAGCCCAACGCGGTCCAGAGTGCTCGTGTGCCTGACACCACCGCCTTCATGATCAACCTGCACAACCAGGTCCTTGCGTTCCTTGTCGACCAGGAGGCGAACAAGCTCAGGACGCATGTAGTGGCCGCCCTGTAAATTCTTTATTAGCTTAGTTGTGGAGGACACGGGTGCGGGGGTCGCATGTAGTCAAGTGAGGAGGAAACTTACAAAGTCGGCAAGAGATTTGGTGAGGTGGATTTCGTCGAGATCAATCTGGTATCATTAGCTTCATCGCGATTTCCTCCTGTTGCGGCCGGGGAAGGCTTGTTCGGGGAGTACTTACGTCGACGTAGAGAAGACCCTGGAAGTCCTTGGCTGGGTGCGGGACGAGGTTCTGTCCGTCAGGCCCGAAAATCCTGCCGTGGCCGTTGTAGATGTTCGGGTCCTCGAGCTCCTTACCCGGGGGCGTGTTGAGCTTGATTCCCTCTGCGGTGATGGTTTGCCAGGGAGCGAGCGTGAAAGTTCCAGTTTCGATCGCGTAGGCCGGGGTCACGAGCTATGCATAGCGTTGTTAGCTTGGGTACGGGTGGACAAGAGGGTCTATATAATAAGAACAGCTCTCACATCGCAGTTCGCCTCCGCAACATTGGTGTACGGATCTGGATACTTGAGCGTCTCTTTTCCAGGGTACAGCGGCCACGCAGCAACATGGACCTGCTCGCCCAGACTGGCCGCATACGACTTGAGGAACGGGTTCATGTTCTCCCAGCAGTTCAGGTGCCCAACACGCCCAATCTCCGTCTGCACAACAGACTCGGTAGTATCACCCGTGCCGTCACCAAAGACGAGGCGCTCGACGTGCGTGGCGCGGATCTTGCGGCGGTGATTGAGGACCTCGCCCGTGGGCGAGATGAGCACCTGCGTCGTGTACAGGCTGGCGAGGTCAACTTCGGAATAGCCCAAAGAGACGAAGATCTTATTTGCGCGGGCGGCCTCGCGGATGCGGCGCATCTCCTCCGAGTCGGAGGGGAGGCTGTTCTCACGGTATTTCTTGAGTAGTGGGAGGCTTTCTTGGTAGTTTACTTTCCACATCCAGTAGGGGTAGCCGGGGATCCCTTTGTCGCTCAGGAGTCAGTTAGGTTTTTTTTTTTTTTTTTCTTTTCTGCGGTTGGCGGGGATACAGGTACTACGTACACAGCTCCGGGAAAGCGATGAACTTGCAGCCATTTGCTCCGGCCTCGTTGATCCAGTGGATTGTCCTGCGGACGGATTCTTCGAGGTCGAACCATCCCGGCTCGGCGTTGACGGCGGCGGCCTTGTATTTCTTGAGAACAGGAGACATCTTGGATTGCTGAGGGCACGATATTCCGGATTTGTTTGTCGAGCTTGTTGTGAAGAGGACTGATGATGTCCTTGCAAACGCGGTACCTCGTCGACCTATTTATACTATTCACACACTTCATTCTACGATCCGCGTGTCAGTCCATCCGGCTCACTCGGAGTCGGGCTTTGGAGGTATCTGGTATATGGCCTGAGGTCTTTCGGGGTTTGGATTAGAGCACTTCTATCCCTTCTATATCTGGATTACTGATCCACTGTGTATAGCTGTGCGGTCGGCGGATGGCCCGGCTGCCGTTGCAGATCCCGCGCTGGATGACACTCTGCAGACTATACCACCGCAGCAACCACTGACACACGACCATAGGCATCTTAAACGGGCAGTAAATAGGTCTAGTGGGTTATCCATAGAAAGGTTTTAGTCTCCTGGGCTGTTTCGCGTTACTAAATCTGATGTTATTGATTACCTTCCGCGTTGTTAATCACGATCCACCATGCAAAATATGTCCAGGTACTACCGGCTGCTGTCACGGAGACACAACTTTCCTCATTCCACGCAGGTTTAGATGGCCAATCTAAGAAATGATAGATGGCAAAAGAGAAACATCGATGAATCGGCCGGCCTGTTCAGGCCCGCGGTGATTGATACTACCAAATCCCGGTTTCACTTCAGACCCCTGCAAACACCGACAACTGAAGAACACCAAGACCGTTGGGCCTCGCCAAACCGCTCTACTTTGCTTTGCTATGAATTTAACATTAGTAGTCCGTTCGGTCTGGGCGCTCGCCACTTTTTTTTCTCTTAATATGTGTTCATTGCTGTTCGGAGCCATGGAAGCCCTGGTACCTTGGGTCCCTATTCTGACATTCTACGGCTTGCTTTTGATGAAGAGGGAAAGCATAACACCCTATTACCCATGCTTATAAAGAGAGCCGTCAGCTGCCTATCAGATTGAATATGCGTTGGGTAGGCCTAGCAGTTTTGAAATCTTTTCAGTGGCAGTAGCCTATCCTTGTATCGCATCGATGCTGTTAGGTTTAGGTAGTGATAGCCCTTTCTAGGACTTCAGGTGTGTAAGAGGGCCAGATGGCTCGGAAGTACTTTGGAGGTTAAGGCGACCGCGCTTTATTTGGACTGTGTCCAAAGGCCGACCTCCCTAACCTGAAACTGGCACCCTGGACGGGCTAAATCCAGTGGCTACATGGAGTATATCTTAATAAACAATACAAGATGTCAGTTTAGAAGCGTATCTCTCCGTGTATCAATGATTATCCAGCGCTAGCTGTTGATATATATTGCGACCGCGGTGTCTTTCAAGGGGGAAGAGGGAACGGAGGGGACATTGAGCCGGTCTATGCGGCAGGGCATATTCACCACTCATTCACGCCTGAGAATCGTCTATGCCTCCCTGAAGGCCCCCGTGTTGGTTAAGTCTCCCGTATCAAGCTCGCCAGCAGTTTATGGCCCAAACCCTGGTATCCAGTTGTCTTCTATACCCTTCATATATGGCGGTCAAAAAGGCAGGATCCAGGCCCCAACCAAATCGCCACCAGACAGTGTGTGGGCCACCGGGTCCACCCACTACTTGCTCCGATTCTTATCCAGCCATTCTAAATGGTTGAAGCGAGACGCGATCTTATCGTGCTGGCACAAATGGTGCCTTGAATGACGTTTTAGCGGGTTTTTCGACAACCCCGCTGCGACGAGGAGAATTTCGCCCTCTTTCAAATATCTATTGTAGACATATCTCCTCGTCATAATCTTGAACACGCCGACCATTGACCGACATTTCCCACCCTGCATTATTCTCGGTCTTGTCTGTCCTATTATCACCCAATTATCCGAGATGGCAAGCGAGCAGCCGCACCCAGAGCCCCAACCTCCCGATGCCACACACGTCCGATTTGGAGTCTCAGTGGACGACCCATCTCGCGCCCCCAGCAGCAGGGAAGGGACCTCTACTCCGGGATGGTACTCGGTTGCGACGACGCCAGGATGGCAAACGCCAGTGACAGGCGCTCAGACACCTGATCCTCTACTGGGGCCTCAGACCGAAATTCTGAGCATCGACAATACTATTGCCTTGAATGAGCTTCGCAAGCGCTCTATATCGGTCGCCCCAGAGATTGAGACTGCCCCAGCATCTGCCCCTCAGTCCCCGCCTCCGGTGGACAAAAAGCAGGGACGACCGCCGGAGCTCAAGAGTTTCACAGCCGAGATAGTTCTCGTTCTCGTCTGCTCGTTCGGGCTTATGCTATTCTCCTTTCTGCTCGGTAACATGATGGCGCCGCAGGAGCAGCTACGGCAGGCTCTAGGTATTACGCACGCTGAGCTCCCGTGGATTGTGGGTGCCTTCAACACGGCAAACGCCCTTTCGGTAGTGGTCTCCGGCTCCCTGGCCGACCTTGCTCCCCCGAAGAGCCTGATGGTCGGCGCCTTTGTCTGGCTGGCCGTGTGGAATGTTATTGGTGTCTTCTCGCTGCAACCGTCGCGATATATCCTGTTTTTCGTCTTCAGAGCGATGCAGGGTCTCGCCATTGGCGTGCTCGTATCCGGAAGCATGAGCATCCTCGGCCGGATCTACAAGCCTGGCATCCGCAAAAACAGGGTGTTCTCTGCGCTAGCTGCAACAGCACCCCTTGGTTACTCACTGGGCGCTCTGCAGGGAGGCGCTCTGGCCGCGCACCTCAAATGGATCCCTGGCTCAACCGCGATCCTCTGCGGCCTTTGCTGCATCGCCGCCTGGTACAGCATTCCACCGCTCCGACCAGCGGCAGACGAAGCTGGCGCCGAGCCCCCTTCACTGCGCCAATTCGACTACATCGGCGCCGCCTGTGCAGCCGGGGGAAGCGTATGCCTCCTCTTTGGCCTCACACAGGGTCCCGTCGCCTCCTGGTCTCCGTACACATACACCCTCATCATCATCGGGCTCTTACTATTCGTCGCTCTATTCATCTGGGAACGAAAAGCCGCCCGGCCGCTAATCCCAAACCGCCTCTGGCGCACGCCCGGATTCACAGCGCTGATGGTGGCGTACTTCCTCGGCTTTGGCTCCTTCTTCGGCGTGTGGCAGTTCTACGTCATCCAGTTCTGGCTGCACATCCAGAACGTTGGACCGCTTACAGTCGCGCTATATTTCATCCCTAACGCGGTGACGGGTGTCTTCGCCACATGGGTCGTCAGCCGCACCCTGCACGTCTTCCCGGGGCATTACATCTATACGGTAGCAATGTTCGCATTCACCATGGGACCGGTGTTCTTCATCCCCCAGACGGCGAACACAAATTACTGGGCGCTCTCGTTCCCGGGCATTATCCTCGTCACATTCGGTCCCGATCTCGCCTTCGCGGCGGCCTCAATCTTCATTACCAGCAGCGTGCCCCGCTCGTACCAGGGAAGCGCGGCCAGTATGCTCGTGACGAACCAGAACCTCTCTGCGGCGATCATGACCAGCGTCGCGGATGCGATTGGGACGCGCGTTGATCTGGACCCGGTGACGGGGAGCATTGGGCTCAAGGGGCTCCGCGCGATCTGGTGGTTTGCCTTCGGCATGCAGTTGCTTGCGGCTTTTATCACGGTTGTTTGGGTGCGCGTTCCCAAGGAGGAGGAGAAAGAGCATGTTTCGTGAGAGTATGACTTGTATTCTGATATGCAATACCACCACCGGGTAAATCGGTCACGCTGGTACACGGTCATGCCACAGTAGATATCAGGATGAGTCTAAGCGACAATGTTTGAAAGGTAAATACCTCTCATGAATAGTCTACAAGTTTAAGAGGCAAGAAATCTAATTATAGTAACCAATAAGCATTTAAAAAGCCGAGTGGGGGTCCCAATTACAAGTGCTGTTTCTAGAACAGAACAATTAGAATAACAAAAACGCGCTCTACTAAAGTGTGTTAAATATGGTATCCCAGGGTATAATAGAACCGGGTATCGTAATCATGTAAATGAGTAGTTATTTTAATTGTATGTGGTTGTTGGTTATTGGGAATAGCTTCAATGCTGGACGATCTATCCAGAATCGATAGGGTCGGCGGGTGTCCCGGGAAGTACGTTGAAACACTTTTAATTTCTGATTGTGATTCTTTTTTCCAGTAACAGTGCTTACAGGTTAGCTTTTGCCTTTCCACACTTTTTAGCTCTCTCTCGGCGCGATGCCTGAGTGCTAGCCTGTAATAGACCTACTCTATTTCTTGAACAATGAACCAAACGAGGACAAAACATTATGGTAAGAAAGCTTTACGCATTTCGTAAGCTATTGGCGTTCGACAGATACCAATCGCCCTCTCCTCAATATACGCTCCAACTTTGGACAGCACAGAAGGTAAAACGTCCAAAATTGTTTTTGCCTGACTGTCAATATTGATGCAAACCTAAATAGTAAGCTCGTCGGCGGTTTTCCTCGTCCACAATTTTTGAGAACGGCCCAAATGCTGACTCAAAGCCGCCTTTTGTATCTTCTCTGGTTCCCTCTAGTATTCGAAAATTGTAGTCAGCTAACACAACAAACTAAGGGCGCAGAAGAAATGAAATTATGACACACCAGCAAGCAATCGCTTCCGTAGTCGCTCAATTTTACCCCTGACATTCCTAAAGTCCCCATCACGATCATCACGGAATTTTACTAAGTCCTCGTGGTTGGACTGTATCGGCTGTGCCATTTCTTTGTCGTAGCCGATTCTGGCAGAGACCTCATCAACAACCTGTCGAAATATTAGTTCATTTTGAGCTATTATATTCAGATGTCTAAGGTTCATTTGCATACCACTTCGCCCAGTCTTGAATCGGAACGCGTCTCGAAGTAAGTGTAGATATCCAGCTCACGTCTAGTCCACAGGCTAATTTTCCGGAAGTCATCCGCTAAATCGGCCAATTCGTCTGAGTGCTGTTCAAGCGCTACTTCGATCTTTGGTGGGACGCGTGTGAAGGATACGTTCGCAATCTTCTTTAAAATCTGCACTCTGGTCTTTCTGGAAACAGCGCTCCCAACATGAGGAGTGGCGAAGAACAAGATGCCTTTCGTAGAATTGTAGATTAGATGAGCGTCATCCACTTCTGTGATGAGTGCCTGTGATGCCAGCACAAGAGCCTATTGAAGGAATGAGCCAACGGATCCGGGAAACATGTTCCCGAAGTTGGCAAGGCGTACCTTCTTGATAATAAGCCCACCGAGACTATGACCGACGAAGAGCAATGGCCTCGTTCTCTCCTATATCAGAAATCAAGGTTAATTCAGGGCGCGGTTATATCGTAAACAACGAGTTTAACTCACGAAATCCTCTAGCCTCTCATTTCCAACATCGCTAATCAGGTTTTCTGCAAGACCCTTGATGCGGACTAAATTAGTACTAACAGCCGGCGCTACATCGGCATCATATTCAAATAGCATAACACGAGCATCTGGGACATATTTGCGTAACTCCCATGGCCAAAAGGACCCTCTTGATGGGTGTTTCCATGTGGTTTCCGGACTTCCATTAAGGCCATGGAGCAGGACAATGCTGTATAATGTCAATTCCGAGGTTTAATACGCAAAACTGCACTCACTCTATAGTGGAAATTTTCGTCGCCGTAGAGAATAGTAACATGATTGCGATGGATTGGCGGACACTTATCTTCCGTCATGTTAATCACTTTCGACATTGTGTGCCACAAACACAAGATTAAAAGGAAAGGAAAATCCATGAGGGGCTCAGGGTACGTATTTATCCTCGAACATCTGCGGCCCGACGGCATCGCCGACTTGTCCGTAGCTGTTGACGAAGCCGATTGCGAAGGCGAAGCCCGTTGCGCCGTTTACAATTTTTGAGCGCCAGGACCTCATTAACCTATACATGCATGAATCCGGGTTGGAGAGGGACCTAGATGATATAGGTAAAATAACTGATGGGAGGAAACGAACGGGAACCATGTTGTTGAGCACGAGTTGCCGATCATCATGGCGATGTACACGCCGACGTCGTTCGGGTACACGATGAGCACCGAATAGCAAATGATAACGACGATTGTGGCCCTAATTGGGAGCAGCGGCAGCGGAACTCGTGCCCTGTCCGCTGTATACCCGCCGATGATGATCAGGATGATAGTGAGGACGGACATAGGTATGTTGAGGATTTGGGCGGTTGCGATGTCGCTTCACGCGCAGTTGGACACGTCAGCAATGATATACGCGTAACTGGAATGGTGGGAAATGATGAAGGGTAGTGGGTGGGACAAACTAACTTGAAGCCCATATTGGCGATAATAGTCGGCTGGTAGAACTTGACCCCGCCACTCCCGCTAGTCATGAATGCCCAACACAAGGTGAACAGCCAGAGTCTTTTGTCGCGGAGGGTGTGGAGGACTTCTTTGAGCTCGAAATCTTTCTCTGCGGCACGTGGGAAGCTTCGGGGGAGACGGGCCTGGAGGAATGCCTTTTCAGTGTCGGTGAGCCATTTGGTTGTAGCAGGAACTGTACACGAAGATTTGGTTAGTTAGAACCTAGCATGCGTAATATTGGCTGATAAAGAAAAGGGAGTTGAGTTGAACGTACAGTCAGGCAGGAATATCCAGACGAGGAATCCCATTACGATAGTTACCGCCCCCTCCACGATGAATAACCTGTCACTCCTTGTTAGTAACTAATCTGGCGTGGGTAACAGGTTTAGGCAGCAGACATACCATTGCCAACCAGATATGCCCCCTGCCCCAGAGACGCCATTGAAGGCATAGGCAAGTAGGCCACCGATGATGATCCTAGACTTCCATCGCGATGGACTCACACGCTTCAGAATCAGATTGAACGGAACTTCAGCCGGAATGTACGGTACCTATACATAAGTCAATTGTGAAAATGGCCAACAGACTTCGACATTGCTCACGGTGTATAGCACGGTGATCATCCCAAACTGGTCAGATGTAATATTTAGCCGGGTCAGAATATTGCGATCTGTGCCTTTATTCATGATCCACGCATTGGTAGCCTATGTGATGTCAGTGGCCACCCCCAATTCGGTATCAGTGGGTGATGTGAGCACAGACATTCGTCTCGTCAATCTTCTTCATCAGATACAGCAGACATAGGAGGGGGACTAGAACGCCAATCGATGAGATGGATCATCTTCCATTTCTTCTTCAGCGGTCAGGGCTGTCAGTGCGCCTCTCGAGCAACCTCGTCGTCAGCCGTCGGCCCATTGTAGACAACGTCGACTTGTTTGTCGATACGTTTTGCGGTCTTGAGGTTGTGCTGCGCGGAGTCCTCGGCCGCCGGGACCGAAGTCTCCGTAATCTCGTCCGATTTTGGCTGGTACATGTTGGATGGCCTATTTCAGTCTGTACGATCCAGATGGTATTATATTCATCTTGGTGTCCATCTTGGCTTCACTACGAAGTGATATGGCTTTTACGGCAAGCATGGGAATGGTTCTGTGATTCCGGTACTTGATTCGCTGACTATTAAGCTTCAGGAACCCTCCGAAGGAAAAACATCCGAGGAAAAATGCTCCGGGAGGAATGCTTCCGGGCTGTGGTAGTAGGGCCGGGCATCCTGTCCTTTAGCTCATTCCCGCCGGGGATCGCGTATACACCGAAGATCCAACCCCGCATTGGCTCGTTGGACGGCTGCCGTCCACAAATGCCCTTGTCTGCCGAAGATGAATGCCCGGTCTAGCCGGACGTCGCTCGGCAGAGGCGCAGCTTTATTGTCAATCCACCCAATGAATCCGAAGAGGGGCGCCGGGGCCTTTCTCCGGAGGATACTTGTATTTCAACGACTCCAAATCGGCCGCATGACGTGATCTTGCCAATCATTTTGCTATATTATCTCTCTTGCTTGAGTTGGCAAGTTCTTTTCTCATCACCACTTGGAGCAAGAGCCGGCCCATCTTTAACGTCCATCGATTCCTGACGCCCTCCAGAGGTTACTCGCACTGGTTCAAAGCATTCAAGTGGTAAAAGAGAAGCTATGTCCGAGACAACAACTGTCACTTGGGTTACCCCGCCCGCCGCAGCACCACCCCGCCAACCGGACATCACATATGCCCCGGACTACCACAAGTGGCAGGCCCGCGCTGCCAGGCGCGTCGCGGCGGGTGGCCTACCCGAAAAAGTTCCCGAGGGCTTTCCAGAGCTACTGTTGGGCGATCTTGTCTGGGAGGGCGAAACTCTAGCTGAGAGCTATGACTGGACGTACGTTCTTAGCGAAGAGCAGCTCAACGAGATTGACGCTGCCGTCGCTCATTTCAAGTGTAAGTCCTACATACAGAGCGCTTGAGATCAACTGTTCAACGTTGATGAATAGCTCTCAACCTCGCCTTCAGCCACATCAAGCAAGAGACATTCCCGCTCCCCAAATTGCACTCGGAACTCCGGCGCCTCTCCGATGAGCTACACAGCGGCCACGGTTTCTTCGTAATCCGTGGCCTAAAAGTCGACGAGCACACGCGCGAAGAAAATATTATTACCTACGCCGGTATATCCGCACACATTGCCCCACAGCGAGGCCGACAAGACCACAAGTACGACGGCAAGCCCGCGGACGTGGTCCTAGCGCATATCAAAGACCTCAGCCGCTCGTCTTCAAACAGCATCATCGGCAGCCCGGCCTACACAACCGACAAACAGGTCTTCCACACCGACTCGGGCGACGTCGTCTCGCTATTCGCGCTCGAGACGGCAGTATGCGGCGGCGCGAGCAAGCTCACAAGTACTTGGCGCGTCTACAACGAAATTGCGCGCACGCGACCGGACCTCATCCATACGCTCTCCGAGCCATGGGACTATGAGATCTTCGAGAAGGCAGCGAAGCAGTGGACCGAGCGGCCACTTCTGCATCTCCTCCCCGCGTCGACGTCGGAACGGGGCGAGAGCATCCCGCAGCGTATCTCGCTTCAGTATGGCCGCCGCTACTTCGTCGGGTTCGGCGCGCTCCCCCGGAGTCCTGAGATCCCGCCTATCACTGACGCGCAGGCTGAAGCGCTTGATACACTGCATTTCACTGGTGAGAAGTTCTGTGTTAATACCGAGTTCCAGAAGGGGGATATTCAGTATGTGAATAATTTGGCGATTTTCCATGCGCGCGATGGGTTTGTCGATTCGGAGGAGCAGCAGTGAGTTTCCCACCGTTTGGTTTTATCCATTTCTTTACGCCCTGGTCGCTTTACTGGAAGAACCGTATAAGAGCTAATCAATTATACAGACGACATCTTTTACGATTCTGGCTACGGGACCCGGAGAACGCATGGCACACGCCTGAGGTGCTGAGGGCGAGATGGGCGCAGATCTACGAGGGGATTACGCCCGAGAATGAAGTTTTCCCACTTGAGCCGTTTGTGAGAAGTGCCGGAAATAAGGGAAGATAAATGACAAAATTTCGGGAAATAATTGATATTGTCTATTGAATGAACATCTTTGTCTGCTCTGAAATTTCCAGCCCCCGGGAGCTTGGCTCCTGTTATATATACTTTGCTCCTTGGTGGCAGCTTTTCCGCGCAAGAGACGCTAGCCACCACACACATCCGCGGAGCAAGTTTGCTCCGTGACATGACTCATGTTATTGAGACTATGCCTATCCGAGGGTTTTTTTTTTTTTAGGCCTCAGGTATTCTTGTCGAGGAGGTTGATTCGGCTTGGGAGGATGAAGTTCCTGACATTCTCAGAGCCTCTTGGAAGGTGCCTGGAGGGTGGACAGAAACAAAACGCGATGAGTCAAGAATCTCCACTCGCTGGTCGAGGCTCTTGGTCCAGGGTTCGCGGAAAGCCCCGAGGGGCGTCGCCCCCGCCTCGCTTGAGGGCTAGTGCATCCCAACACGCTAAAGCCTCAAAGTCCACCAGGATAGGAGGAAGATGTCTCTGCCTCCACTTCGACTGTAACCACGTGAGATTAAAATTCGACGGGGCTTGTTGCCCCCTTTCCCACCAAGATATAAATAGGCGGCTCCGGGCGTACTGGGCGAGCATCAGTACTCGTTCCAGTTGCAGCCACATTCGTTTCCTTCCCCACGTTCGTTACCATGAAGATCGCTCCCTTCTGGGCCTCTGTCGCCCTATTAGCCCCACGGGTTCTAGCAAC
Source organism: Penicillium sp. S1316 (assembly GCA_023627405.1). Taxonomy (NCBI): domain Eukaryota; kingdom Fungi; phylum Ascomycota; class Eurotiomycetes; order Eurotiales; family Aspergillaceae; genus Penicillium; species Penicillium sp. S1316. Next base: position 13,258 of record JAMAHF010000041.1, on the reverse strand, counting down.
AACATCTGCTACGTCCACCACCTCCTCTGCTGCCGCGGAAGCAACCTGCACAGCGTCCCTCATTACCACTCTCTGCGACTACCCATCACCCGGCCCAAGCTTCGCTGTCGCCAGCTCCGGCAGGTCGCATTGCTGGGACTACTGTAACGACCACCCGCCCTGCGCCTTCGTTATCTTCGCCGCCGGCAACCCTTACCTCGGCACCGGCAGCTGCTGGCTGTACCCAGGCGAGACCTTCGACGAGAACAAAGGCGATTCGGACTGCGCCAATCCCTGGCTCTCCGTCTACGACAAGCCCGAGTGCCCAACCGCGACCACTACCACGCCAGGCGCCTGCGCCGCCACCGAGACTCCGTCCGCGGTTGCCTCGGTCTGCAACTACCCGACTCCTGATAAGGACTGCTTCTACGATTGCGCTGCCAGCTCTGGGGCTGTACACTGCCTAAGTATGTGTGCGGAGCGTGATTCCTGCAACTATGTTGTCTATAACCCGCATAATCCGAACAACTCGCCGTATGCATCGGGCACGTGCTGGATGTACCCGAACGGCACATATGATGCTAGCGCTGCGTCTGAGTGTAGTGGCGATCCGGAGCAGTATGTGTATAACAATGTGTGCCCCAAGCCGTCTCCTTCTTCGTCGTCTTCCGTGTCTTCTTCTGCTTCTGCTACGGAGACCGCCGGTGGAACTGGAACTGCAGGCGCTACTTCGGGTGGAACAGCTAGCGCTGCTACAGAAACAACGACTACAGACGACAATTCTGCGCCTGCCCGCCTGTCGCTCGTTAGTCCATTCGCTATAGGCGTGTGTATGATGATATTCCTCGCTGTTTAATGATAATGTTGTAGATATTGGTTAGGATAACGTCCAGATATGAATATGTTTGTCGAAACACGTGATGCCATGTCGCGTGCTCTCTTCCTCTTACCATCTCCTGCAGCTTCCTCGTAGATAGCTCTGAACACCCAGTCTTCATCGCTTCATCGCTTCATCGTTCCTTCCTTTGTCCTCCCATGGGGTCTTTCGCCGCAAAATCCGCCAAAGAAGGACAATAATAACCAAGTGGGAGAATCAATTATGATGCGTTCGATGCAAGTCTTTGCTGGTGTTCCAGGCTGTATACCTAATCCAGATGAAGTGAGTGGATCACGGGACCGGGACCGCGCTAGACTGGATCGGGGCAAGCAAAAATATTGACCTCCCATCAGTCGCTGCTGTTTCGCCCTTTTCCCAACCAACATTTTGTTTTCCTATCTACGGTAGTTGTATCAAGCGTCGATTGATGTACACAGAGTCAAGTGAAACCTGACCTTGGGCTAAGTCTGAGAGAGACTCGCAATCATGGGTGCGTTTGCGGTGGCGGGGACCTGCTCGGTAAGTGTCATGGAATTGGATACCATCGTTGCGGGTGATTGCTTGGGGACACTGTCACTCGGTATGAAAGAGGACTATCGATAGAAAAGGCTCCAGACAATGATTCCGTTGTTATTTGACCCGTCCCCGCCATTCCGTCGACAAGAGGGCTCGGAGGCGACAGGTCTCGGGTATGCGGGGTTATATTATGGATCTCTCACTGCGCCTGGATTCTTCGGCTACAGCTTCGACTAAGAACAAACATCGAGGTTCTCTCGCTACAGGTTATGGCGACGGAAATCAAGAGTCTGGCGCTGGGGTTGTACCAATCTGTCTCCAGCGCCCACGTCGAGGGCAGGCTCGATAGCGTTCTACGGCGACAAAGAGAACTTCACAGCTTACACGCTTCTGTTAAACGCCATGCGAAGGCTCTGGTCAATTCAATCGAGCACGGTTGGTCCATATTTACAATGCCCACCCTCGGGGCAAATGGTTGACTGTCAAGCAGACACCGGGAGCCGTTCAGATGCGTTGATGGAGATCCACACCACTCTCCGCATGCTGCGCGAGGTATTCAAGTGCCTGGACTTTGCGTATTCCCTGCAAGATGAGTACCTTCCGCAGTCAGGCATGGACGTCTCCTCATGCCGTTCGGGGTTAGGAGCGATCCTGATCCTTCCTGGGAATGCTCTCCCAGTATCCCAAACAATCACGCCAATCGCCTATTGTCTTGCGGCGGGAAATCCTGTCCTTGCCGTACTTTCCGGCAAGCATCCTGCCACTACATCCGCGATGCTCGCAAAGTTTGAAACTTCGGCGGTTGACCGGGACGTTGTAATCTTGTGTGGCCAATCCTCCGATATAGAACGAGGGATGCTACTGACTGAGCTCAAAGATTGTACATTCGACGGTGTGTGGGTTCAGGGAGCCAGTGGGGCCAATGTCTGGGATGGAGGTTCGAATGCTCATCATGTCCATCATTCTCGGCAGCAGGTCATCGGTGCATCCGGGAGTTTCCCCTGTATAGTGAGCAGAAATGCGGATCTAGAACGAGTAGCCAAGGATAGCGCCCTTGCAAATTTTGTGGCCCTCTCTGGAAAATCGCCCGCTGGCGCCAATGTAATCCTTGTCGACGAATTCGTTCTGGAGGCTTTCCTCACAGCCGTCAGCGCGTTTGTCGCTCAGCTGAGACGTGCACGGCAGAGAAATGAGGGTACACAGTCCGGCCAGAAGACTCTGGACACGCAGGTTAAATTTGAGGACGCTGGTGGCCGTCTTGTGCAGGTTGATGGCGGTGCAATTCTTGTCGGGACATCAGAATGGAGGTTTGTTCTTTGCTCGCGCACTTCCTCTTTCCAATCTGCGCACTGCTGATCATTTGCCATCTCTCGAATTAATACAGGAGTCTAACGGAATTTCAGAGCTATATCCTCAGTATAAGTACGGGCTCATTGGATCCCATCGTGGTTGTCCCCGTCCTTCCAGTCACCAGCATGGAAGCAGCCATGAGTTTGGCATGTAACGCGTGAGTCCCCTATACCATGAGTTAAGTAGCTTCCGGTCAACTTGATACTAATGGGAATTGAGCATAGAATCCCAGTACACATGATTTCAGGGTGGTATATCTATGCCAGCGATGCTGAGGCTCGCTACATCACCTCCGCACTGCCAGCTCATTCCACATTTGTGAATGGTATCCCATACCTCAACCTTTGGGCGCCAATTCCTGCCCTTTCCCCATCGAATATGTTAGACCTTCTGTCGAACCCCTGTCCGATCTCTATGAACACCTCGCGAAGCGCCGTCACTGGAGACTTCTTTTTCAATGTCTCTTGCGAGAGAGTGGGATCCGCTCTGGAGACACTTATTGACAGCGAAATTCTCGAGCCGCCCAAACAGCGCTCAGGAGCTCAAGTAGGCTTTTTTGAACAGGGAGCTAGAGTTGGGCTCGCGCATCTGCTCGTGGTTCTCGGGGCGAGCCTTGCCAGCGGTTGGTGGGCTTGGTCCAGTTTTGCGCGCAAGGGGATGTTGGATTCTTGACCTGGTGGAGTGAGTGATTGTGCCAGGCGATAAGTTAAATTGTAAACCTCAGTAGATGAACCCCGTTTTTAAATTTTTTTTTTTTTTTCATTGAGTGATTCAGTGAATTTCCCTTTTTTACCCTTCGTAGCGCGCTTCCAGCATGTCTACCCTACTTAGCCGACTATGCCTAGTATATAGCAAGCGCCGACCGAGAAGGCCGGAACCTGGCCCTTGTTTGTTGCCAATGGATATCACGATCAGGCAAAGGAATATTTGGTAGCATTCAAAAATGAATCCTTGCCACAGCGAAACGGAACCAACAGGCAAACTGCGGATCCTGCTACTCGGGGATGGCCTGGATATGCACCTGGCTGCCCTAGCTCTGCTGCGTCGAGGGCACAATCTCACGGTATACTTTTTGCCCGCGTGTCAGATTAGTCCTCCTGATTCCCATAGGTGCTCTCGCGCAACTCGTCGCAATTTTCGCCGTCCGAACATGATATCATACACCTTACGCCGAACGTCATGGCTCTGATCAAGCAGTTGGGCTTGTGTGACGACGATATCAGGAGTATCGGCGGCCAGCGGATACACAAGGTTAGTATCTAACCGCAATTCTAAGCCAGCCCTGCGCTGCAGTTAGTCGCTCACGCTCCTGGCCTGGCAGCTCGAGGAGACCGACGGTGTTGGGAACACGATAGGGACATTCGACTACCAAAAGCATGAAGGTAAAACATGGCATCACGTGAGCATCTCACATATACCTTGAAATAGGATTGTGAGCCATGTAGCTGATCTCTCTTCTTCTCTAGCCCTGGTTCGTTGTGCGGCACATCGCTTTAGCGGATATGCTTCGGTCTAGAATCCAGACGGCCAAGGACACTCGACTCCAGTATATCCAGGAGCACAGGGCTGTATCGTTAATTGACGCACCAGGTGGTCTATTAACCTTTGGCACTGGGAACACGTACTCTGGAGACCTGATCATAGCGGCCGATGGTGCGCAGGTATGTATTCTTTCTGTTCTGCCAGGCGATACCATCTCAATTCCACGAGCTAACACATTTTTGGCAAGTCTAACACGCGTATTTACGGCAAGCACCTGTTCAACGATGGCACCGGGCTCTGTCTGCCAGCGGCTATCGGGCCTCTCCAGGCCGAGGCAGCCTCATCCAACACGCCCCAGGTTGCCACCGGTGTGCTGTGGCGGTGGATAACAGATGCTGGATTTACGTCTGTTACTCGAGGTGAGGGAAGCACCGTTTGCTATACGCTCTGTGGAGGTTCGCATGGTACACAGAGGATGTCAGACGCTTTCACTGCATCCACCACGCCCGACGCTCAAGTCGGAGACTGTTTGGGGCACCGCCGCGCAGCTGGCCTTCTCGGCCAAACACCACAAACCGGTGACCAAGCAAAAGAAATATCTAACTCCACTGAAATGACCTTGGTGGTAAATCAGGGTACGGTGATGGAAGGGCTTAAGGGGGGTAAGAGGGGTCGATGGATCAAGGGCCGGATTGTCTCTATGGGAAATGCCTCTCATTTGTTTGAGCCGTGTACGCGTACCCCCAAAGAATCCATATCCCTGGAGGCTGCACGGCCACTGACCGCATTTTCAGATTTATTCCCGGGGCTCAATGCGACAATGACAATCGAAGATGTGGTCTCGCTCGCAGCGATTATCCCGTTCGATATGGGCTCAGAAGGTCTTTTGCCTCTCCTTACAATATTTGCAGATACGCGCAGTACGCGACTTGAGCAAATCAGGGACATTATTCGAGCGGAGCGTAGAGGGTTGACGCAATCAGGCCCTTCGGAAGGTATGAAGGATCCTTCGTCCCTTCAAGGCCATGAAAGTTAACGTAGATCACTGCTAACAAATATATAGATCTTCCAGCGTGGCCAGGAATTGTCTTCGGCTATAATGCGTGGGATGACGCTATTTCCAAGCTGCGAAACTGGGTCTGGAAATCCAAGCCAAATGTCTACTGGAGAATGCCGATTTGTTTTGGCCCAATGCCTGGCCCGCGACAGGACGGACAAGGAAAGCGACATCCGAGTACCGACTCGACCTTCTACAATGCGTCGATCCGGTTCCAAACTTCCAGGACGGTTCTCGAGAGCTTCCTCCCCAATGAATCTTTCCGCTTCTCTTCCCCGGGAAACCTCGCCGAAGCGACATTTGCGTATTCAGCCATTGACCGCATGGCCTGGCTTGGTGGATCAGGCTACCGTATGTTCGGGCTCACTATCCACAGCATAGAGTACACGAAAAAGGATGGAAACGTCCTTCCATTGAGTTTCCTTGTTGTTCTATTTGAAGATCTCGCAGATCCGATCATCTCCGGCAGGGAAGAGCTGGGGTTCCCGAAGTTGTTTGCCTCGATCCATGTCACGCAGGATCTGGATTCCCTGGATCTTCTCCTGCAATTGGCGGGGCCATAGATTTGCCCGCGCGAAATGGCACGGTTTACATGCTGTTCAGCGTGCAGAGAAGCCGCTGCATGGCCAGGATCGCACTGAACAGGGCGAAACGTCGTCCCAGCCACCTCTAGTTACATATCGGTACATCCCTGCAGTTGGCAGGCCGGGCGTGGCTGACGCAGAATATCCTGTCCTGGTGCCCCCTCCAGTCAATAGGCCGGTGGTCAGTCGTGTCACCCGCGTCGACAGGGCCAGCGTCGAGTTCAACCCACTCAGCTGGGGCGAGCTTCCGACACTGCATCATGTGATCTCGGGGCTTGCCGATATCCCTGTTTATAAGGTGCTTGAGGCGAAAATCGTTGAAGGAACCGGAGTAAGCGACGTCTCGAACGCTTCCAGACTAGAGTGAAGCATACTGCACTGCACAATTCGCGAACTTTCTCCCTTTTGGACTCTGGCCTGTTTGCTCGGACCTAGCACGTACGGAATTTATGACTGCAACCCAAGCATCCATGCGCTCGATCAATACCTGTAGTAAATTGGTCTGGGATACTGAATGCTGGATATTGGGCTCTGGGATATTGAGATCGGCGAATGTTTCTTCCATCTTACGCAAGGGCTATAATTAATACGTTCATATTATACAGTGAACCCCTATATTGCAGCTTTTAGTCGTTCAGCTATAACATAAACATATACATATATATTAAGTTTACAATATTGGGAGGCCACTGGTTGATATTAAGGTAAAATCCGGCAACTTGTATGAAAAATGCCGAACTATAGTTTGAAATATGGTATTTAGGTTTTCGAGATATTTATAAACTTTATACGACTTTATAAATTCTTCCCCTTCAACCTTCCTCAGGCTGTGAAGACATGTTTGTAGGTAAGGTGTTCCATCAATCGGAGACAGTTATCGAAAGATCCATCACCCAAGCACTTATTGCAGGTAACGTAATACCAGAAAATACTTGTCCAACACGGATTCCACAAGTCGTGGCATAGATATATTCAACCGGATCTCGTGCTGTGTACTTAATGCCTTAGCTTTAATTGCTGGCATGCTTTATATTAGGATTCACCTTTAAAGCATAAAGAATAGGGGTGGGAATTGAATTGAGGAGTGGGATGAGGGGAGGATAAAGGAAAATTTGGGGGGGCGGAAACCAAAAAAGGACCGCCGTCGAATAAGGAGCCCTGGCACCAGTTGTACAGGAAGCATGGATTGCGCTTTACCCTCTGCGGTGTTCATCACGTACTTGTGGCCTGCTGTTGTAGTAACTAGATGTGCGAATTTGAACCATTAAACTTTGATCAGATACCTGTCATAAGCAATTGTCTAGACCAAGGGTGTGATTTATCCTTGCACCTATATTCCCACTTCCTCTGTTTTGTAATCTATATTACACTAACACAGTATTATCACATTGCCACCTACTATAGAGTACATCTGTCAAGGGCATGTGTCTGGAATTCACTTCTGCACCTTTCTCACGACCAACCACGTCGGTATAATCTGAACAACCCACAGCCCTAATCTGTAAGAACGTTAGTACCAACCACCGAATAGCAAATCCGCCAGTCAAACCTACAGTATCGATTCCGCTCCCATCATACTCCACTGCGTCTGCACAGCATATCCCAGCGCCGCCCCACCAGTGTTGACAGCCTTCAAGTATCCCGTGTACCGCTCGAGCTCGTCCACATTCTCCGTCAACGACCCAACAAGCGCGTACATGAATGTTTGGAATGCGTGGTCAGTAAACCTAGGCACAGACACTATTAGTCTTTCATCCGGACGCCTCGTATGGCTATCTAGAGGACGGCGTAAGCTATGACCTACCCATCAACCAAAATCAGCAGATAACTCGCGTAGAATTCGCTCTGCGTCCAGTCCAGTCCCACGGGGCTGGTCTTCTGATAGTACCACTGGACGATGGTATACCATATCCAGACAAGCGTGTACAGCGTGTAGACCGCGGCAAAGGCCCAGCGGAACTTTGAGGACTTGGACAAGCGTTTCGAATCTAGGAAGACGCCCATCGCGAACGTGCCTACAATCCCCGAAACAGCCCCGGTGAAAGACGTAAGCGCACGGCCGCGGACGGAGTGGTAGACGGCGGTGAAGTTCCCCTTGTATGAGAGGAACCATTGGGAGAAGATGAAGAGCGGGGTTAGGAGGAGCATCTGGATGAATGATATTCCATTAGCATGATGGAGGTAACCAGAGTGGGGGATTGGGGGGAACTCTAGACTAACCTCCCTGCGCTGGACCGCACTAAACACTTTCTTCGCCTCTTGCCATGCATTCGCCTGCTTTTTGCTTTGGACTTTGACGCCGTCGCGCCGGACTACTTTCTCTGGGTTGGACAACAGGAGCGCGATGAAGGGCCCGCATGCAGCGATTGCGATCAAGGGGATGTAAGTCACTGGAGTTGAGGGACAATCTAGATGAGTGATACTGTACTCGCGTGCGTAATAGGATAATATGTTTCACGCCATACCTGGTGAGATTGCGCCAGCCTCACGATTTTCGGCATTGAAGCCCAGAGCAAGAGCACCCCCGACCAGGTTTCCGCCTGCGATGGAGCCGTACCAGATCGAGACTATATGATTGAAGCGCATGTTAACGTACGACTTGATCCAAAGCGCGGCACTAGAGGTGTCATACTGAATTTGCCCTTGAAGTCGGGTTCCGGGTAGGCGAGCATCACTGCGGCCTGGACAACCCTACGCATCACCGAGTCAGTTATGTTATGTTATATGACTTGGATGGTCCTTGGAAAAGGGAGCCCAACTCACCACAACAAGGCAGTCGTGAAACCCTGCAGTGCGGATGCGAAATACATCAGCCAGATTGTATGAAACTTGTTGTTGCAGTACAGCGACGCGCCATTGATCGCAAAGCCGAGCACGCCAATACTCAGCACGATGCGTTCCCCGAGGACATTAACAAAGACGCCTGTTAGAAGGGCAAAGACAACGTTCATGCCGTACGAGATCCCGCTCGTGATGTTAACCAGATGCGGGCTTTTGAGACCGCCGGCACCGAGCGCATTAAGCGCACCATACATTCCAGGCCCGCAGAAGAAGACACCGGCTAGGACGGCTGCTTGGAAGGCTGTAGAGCGGCGCCAGGGAATTGTGGTTGGAGGGAAAACTTCGTCCGGCACCACTTGGGCGCGGCTTTCGGAGACGCCATTTTTGATGTCCTCTTGGGAGGAATGGTCAGATGTTACCTGAGTTGACATCTTTCTGGTTCCCACAAGGGAATAGGATTCTGAAGACTTACAAGAAAATCCCTAATGGCGGTGTTGTGACCGGGTATTTATCCAAAGCCACACCACGGATAGCTACTGCAGTTTCTGAATGTACAACAACATGCAAAAAGCACGCAATACAAGTTCTCGGGCGATAGACTTGGAGATAGAGCTGCTGGCCCCTTGCATGCCGACGGAACTGTTGCCGAAATTGCCTTATTAGCGTAGTTGTGGTTGGAGTCAAGCAACTCATCCAAGGCTTATATGCCACCACTAATTAATAACAGGCCTCGGATTGGTCAGGACAATGCCGCGGCACCATCACATCAAATTCTGCAAAATGGCAAGATGTGGAATTATTCCGTATATCCGTAAGCGATGGATGTATACTTAAGAGCGCAATCAGGCCGCGAGCAGAATATCGAGATAGTTACCTTAGCCCCACTACAGGAGAATCTATCGTCATGGCACAGCAACGGACCCTAACTGTCTCTGGACAGACAGCCACAGAGCTAAGCGATACTCAGCCCACCGATATTTTCTACCCCGAGACACCAGACCACCCAGTCCTACACCAGCGAGCTCCCCCGCTCCGGCCCTTGGGAGACCATACGCCAGCAGCCGGACCTCGCAAACCCGTTGCAGTCCCAAAAGACCGTGGCCTATTCGCTGACCCGAATCTACCGAACCTGTTCGCAGATCCGGTCGTGACACGCGTGGATTTAACTCCTTCTCTCGGAACTCTTATCAAGGGGCTGCAGCTATCCTCTCTGACAGACGCACAGAAGGACGAGGTGGCGCTGCTAGTGGCTCATCGTGGTGTTGTGTTCTTTCGCGACCAGGATATCACAGCGCAGGGGCAGCGAGATTTGTTTGATTATTATGGTATAGTGACCTACATTTTATCTGAAATTTCGCAGCGATTAACGACCTGTGTGGTTTCTCCAGGAATTCCCGAGCTCCTTCCAGATCCAGAAGACGAGAAGGCAAGGGGCAAGCCTATTATCAATAACATCCAGGAGCAGGAGCAGTGCGTATAGCCTTACCCTTCTTCCAGGGTATTGACCTAAATAGCCATTATCTATTTCGCTGCAGAGATTTCCGAGCGACGTATGTCCACTTCAAGTGGCCATTTGCCGACTTCCACGCGGACAGCAGCTTCCAAGCAAACCCACCCTCGTTCTCGCTGCTGCGCATTGACGAGTTACCACCCACCGGCGGGGACACAAGTTGGTAGGTATAATATACCATGGCCCAGCCCAGGCTGGTGACCCATTGTGCTAAATACAACGTAACAGGATATCAGGCTACGGCACATATGAGACGCTATCAAAGCCACTGCAAGTTTTCGCTAATGCGCTTAGTGCATGGCATAGTTCTGCGGTACGATTACCTACACTTTCACCTCAAATATCTATCCAATATTTTCCCCACTCCATCAGCCACATACTCCAAGCTACCGGCCATACTAACAGATAAAAAAAAAGCACGTCTACGATTCCGTCCTAAACCACTGGAACGTCAAACCAGGCGAGCGGCCCATCGAGACACTCCACCCGCTCGTGACAACACATCCGGTCACGGGCTACAAAGTGCTGAATCTCAACTCCGGCTTCGTGACACGGCTCGACGGCCTCAAGCGCTACGAAACGGATAAGCTGCTCGAGCTGCTGTTCACACATATCCACACGGCGCAGGATCATACGGTGCGCTTCCGATGGGAAAAGAATTCGGTCGCGTTTTGGGATAATCGGTGTGTTTCTTCTATTCTATGTTCTCTCTTTGATGTGTTTTAGTGCGTCATAATATGTCGACGTAGCCATTTGTAGGCTAATAGTGGCGGTACACAGGGCAACAACACACCGTGCGACACACGACTATGCGCCACTGCATCGGCACGGAGTGAGAGTGACGATCAAGGGACAGGTTCCGCGGCAAATCCCTGGGAGTCTGAGCAGGAAGGAGGCGGTTGTGCAGGCATTGAAAGAGGGTAAGGTGCATGCCGTTCACGATGAAAATGTGCGAAGGGGCAATTATGACGAGAGGGGTTATCCAACGGTGTGAAGGAAATATCAATTCGAAACAGCGATTTCTATGCATGACTCCTAGCCGTCAGTACGGGTGACTTCGTCAGTACATTCCAGGGGAATATAGAAATAAATATGTAATCGGTACATCTTACATCGTAACTAAATACAGCACAAATCAAGCACACTAATACTGCGAGACCACATTGGCGCTAAGGAACTAAGGTCTCTTTGGCGTGATATTGTCTATGTATTAATGATGTCTACCGCCTCGGTAGTGGGGGTTTTGAAGAGGAGCCAAAGGGCTACCGGGGAACATACACCTAGATGACCGCCAGCTAGGTATCTGGAGGCAATGTCAGTTTGTTGCAATCTTACGGATCTCCCGCGAGCTGAGCGTGGAAAATTTTTCTGTCAGAAATCCGCCTTGTACATATTTAGCGGATAAAATGCTCCCTTTTCCCACACTCAGGCGGATACCCTAATCAGCGCAACGACCCAGGCGACTAGACAGACGGAAAAGCTTAGAGAAGCTTCTGAGTAACTCAAGAGTCAGTGTCAAATCTTTCACAGTGTGAAATGCTCTCCGAACACAACCATCAACCGACTCATCCACATATTCTACCCTCTCCTTGCAATGCGCTCGTCAGCCCGACCACCGCGGGACACGCTTCCCCTCGACCCGGCCGGTCCCCCAGGAGATGCCTGGGGCCGATTCGGACACGATGATGAGCGCGGTACGCTCAACTTACTCACGCCAGAGAGCACACGCGCCGCAGCGCGCGAGATAATCGACGGGGTACGGATCTCGACAGAACGGCCGCTGGATCGCATCGCCAAGCCGTGTTTCAAGCGCGCGCCCTTGAAGCAGACGCTTGTGAACAAGGCCCCGCGGTCCGTTAATGGCGACACCCTGGGGTTCAACACGCAGGACAGAATTCAACTGACCTTGCGGCAGGTTCCTGGAGAGGTAGCGAGTCCGCCCAACGGCGTAGCAATTCTGTAGAGACCGTTCTAATTGGAGCCATTTCATAGTTAATAATCTCCACATTATAACAAAGAATATAGAACATCCCAGCGTACGATTGTATTTACAAGACCTCCGACTCACCCGATAGCCCCCGCCCAGCGTTACACATCGTCGCTACATACATATCTACACTTAAGCACACCTAATCTCCTCTTCATCGTTCAGCTCCCCCTCGCTCAGTACAAGTACCTAAAAAGCACCCTCTCACGATCGGTCTGATCCTCCTCAACCGCCACCACCACCACTTCCGGCACCCCCTGGTTGCTCATAACAATCCCCTGCCTCTCCGTCTCAGCCTCCTTCCTCCGATTCAGCCAAGCGACGTAGAACGTATAGACCCCGAGCAAAAACAGTTCGGCACAGTACGCAACAAGTATAGTCAAGATTCCGGACGTGTACCATGGTGCCTTGCTCTCCTTGAAACTAAAGGGTCCCACGATGTTGCCGACGCAGTACGTGATGAAGAACAGGGCGTTCACGACGGATCGCTTCGTTGAGCAGGCGGTGTTTGCTGTTATCAAGGACATGATCATTGCGAAGGATGCCGTGTACGTGCTGGTTAACTGAATGTGGGACAAATGAGGCATCAATGAGTGCCAACAGCAATAAGGAGGAAAGAGAGCAACATACCCAGTGACAAACCAATAGTGCTGTGGAATGGCCCCGCGAGATGGTATGCAACCCGACCGCGCCCGCAATAGCCGGACAAACGTAGATAGCCGCGACCAGGCACCTCCTCTGCCCAGGTAACCAGCGCTAGAGATACATTGCGGAGTCATTGGAGACGAGAATGATCATCCCGTAGAGGATCTGGAAGGGCGTGGTGACAAGGTTCGAGTACCCGAAGCCCTAGATAATGAGGCTGCCAAAATTTCTCGTGGTCCCGTTCACGACCTATTTTGCGACGCCTCACAGGAAGAGAAGCCATGTCTTGGGGTCTGTTAACGCTTCGAGGATCTGATATCGCTTGATTTTGCGGACTGTTGTTGCGCTGGAATGTGTGGTGGGGTTTAGGCGGTTGATGGCGATTTCTTTTTCTGATTCGCTGAGCCAGTTGCTGTACCGTGGGTGATCACCTGACGATCGTCCTCGCCTGACGATCGATTTCACCACCAACTCAGATATTAAATATGAA